>JAFIRS010000233.1:600000-970881 GCA_018342105.1 Gonioctena quinquepunctata | reverse complement strand
CCCCCTGAGAATACGCATTTTCAGTCAAAAAAAAAAAAAAATTTTTAAATATTAAGCATCAAAACTGTATTTTTACAAAATTTTATTTTTTAGTTTCATTTAAGGACTCTAGGGTTTTTTTTTTTGTCAAAAAAATCAAAATTTTATTAGGAATTTTTTTTTTAAAATTTGACTACACCACTGTTTTGATGTTATAAATAAAAACCAAAAAAATTCATAAAAAGATAGGTTAAAAAAGAAGTTACAACAACTTTAATTTTGGAAAACAAAGTATTTAAAAATTTTATTTAGATTATAGACACATTTAAAATCGGCAATCCCGCGATACAAAGGAACACCAGTGAATTTACGCGAAAACCAATAATAGCTCATTCCGTTCTACAGTTATAACCCTAAAATTTGGTAATGTGGGGATTTGTGGGTACTAAATCACAGCCTACATTGATTTGGTACAATAATGCCTAATGTATTAGTTCAGCTTTCCTCAAATTATTGATACCTTCTAAAAGTTGTTTTAATGAGTTTTGCAGAATTTAAAAAGGAACATTTTTCCTGCTTTCTGTTTTATTATTAATAAATAATTTTGATACTTTAAAACTTGATTTGGGTTATTTTTTTTTATCGGGGATGGAAGACTGGGATAACTTGAAAAAGAATTTTTAATTTTTTTATTTTCGAATACTCTTTTAACCTAAACTTTAAAAAAATTATTTTAAGGAATATAATTTACAAACCAGTGGCGTATAGATTTTTTTTACAAAATCGCTTTCCCCCACAAATCGTCAAACCATACTTTCAGGAGTTATAACGTAGAACGAATGAGCTATTTGTTTGGGTTTTCGCTGTACAAATTTGGTGTTCTACTTTGTATCGGCAGTGTTCCAGATTTCAAATGTCTATAATCTAAAAAAAAATTTAATCAAATACTTTGTTTTAATAAAGTTGTCTTTTTCGGAAACAATATTTTTTTTTGAAATTTTCATAGTTTCCATTTATAAAGACTACGAATCCCGTGGTGTAGTCAAATTTCGAAACAAAAAAATTTACTAATGTTTTTTTTGTTTTGACGAAGAAAAAAAAACCCTAGAGTGCCTTGGAAATGAAACTAATGTTATGAAAATTTGTGTCAAGATACAATTTTTGATGCTCAATATTGAAAAAAAATTTTTTTTGAGAATCATTGAAAAATGCGTATTCTACAGTGGTGGTTCCATTTCAAATGGGACACACTGTATATATATATATATATATATATATATATATATATAAATTCAAAGGGTCATATTTGATAAAGTAACCAAAAAAATTGAAGGCTGTACAAAACGTGTTAAATGACATTCATTATAAAAAAAAAACATTTATTGTCCAAACAGGCGCTAGGCCCAATTACAGGACACAGTATACAATTTTAGTATGAAAGTGTGAAGTATGTTAGATGTTACAATAATAATAATAGTAGTAATACATTCATGGAACATTCCCCGAGAAAAGACAAGAAATGAGAGAGGAAAACAGAAAAAACAAAAAACAAAAACAACAAAGCGATCGAGATTTGAATAATTATTTGATTTTTAGTATGATATATAGTTATTGTTGCTTTGCAAACATAATGTTTCTGATCTCTTTTTTGAAAACGTGTAATGGTGTTGAATAAATGTCAACTTTGTGGCAGACTTGATTGAATTTATTTTGAATTTATTATTGTTATATATATTTTAAAATATCATTTGTGGATCATAGAATTATTTAAACGGAAGAGAAATATTTTAATATGCTTGTAGATAATATTGATGGAGAATTAGAAAAACGGGAAGAATAGTTAGAGGTAAATAAATAATAGTTGAATGTCAAAAAACAAAAAGTTGGCTAATAGCAATATCAGTACACAATTTAAAGAAAATAATTCGAATTTGTGGTTGAAAAACTGTGAATTTGTAAAAGAAATTATCAAAAAATAGGAGTTTTGAGTAACTATTTGATATTGTAGAAAGAAAGAAAAGTAAACTTAATTTATAATCCAATTATCTCAGCACATTATCAAGGTTGGGTGCAACATAAAAATTTAAATTAAAGCAACTTCAATCAAATCGAGATCAACTAATATGGATTCTTTGACCAAAAACTATTTAAATCGGACAGAAAAAATCCTAATTATAGTTTTTGGCATATTATGCTAAAATATTCCAGTTTGACTCCCTTATTGATAAAAACCATATTCACTGAAAAACTAAATCTTTGTTGAAACTTCTGGAAAACAAGATAGTTCGTGCTTCTTGAATGTAATATTCTATAAAATGACTGATTGTGTTGGGGTAAGCAGAACACATTCAAACTGAAAAATCTATTCCAATCCTTTTGTCAAGTATAAGTAAGAATCTAGTAACATCTTCTTCAACCCTTTTACTCCAGCTCTCGTTTGTATTCAATGTGCCGTCCGTGAACTTCTTATAAGCACTGTCAGAAATTACCAACACAATCTGATATTTCGTCTTTATCACTATTTATTAACAGATATAATATTCCATCTTCATAAGCAGTACTGCCATGAAGTGCGGTGAAGTATTTATCCATTAAAAAAATACCACAACCAATCACACACATTTATTTAACAGACCTGTTATCAGTATCGAATCCACCAATGAAACTCGTAGCTTTAAAAAAAATAAAGACATTTTCCTGTGGCTATGATAAAATCCCAAGTTTTGTTGTCAAAGTTTGTTCTTACCCTCTGCTAACCTCTCCAAACAATTTTCAGTACTGCACTTGAAACAAAAACCTTCCTAGAAATTTGAAAAAAAAGTCAAGTTATTCCCATTTTTGAAATGTGAGATATAAATGACATGAAAAACTCGTCCCATTACCTTACTAAGTAACTTTGCGAAGGGCTTTGATATATATATATATATGAAAAGCATCAAATTATAGATAGTGACACCTATAATCTGTGCGGCGAAGCTTAGACCTAATATCGTGGAATTTTAATGGCACGAAATTTCATGCACATTAATAGGTCACCGACAGATGCCAGCATAGGCCAACCCACGACACCAATAGTCGTACTCCTTGTGCGTACAGAGTAATTTGATGCTTTTCACATTTTCGTACTTGCCGGTAGGTATTAACACTGCAAGAGATTTGATACGAATTTGAAAGAGACCACAAGCCGTCCTGATGATTGGGAAACCATGAAACAGCTGTTGACGGATGGTGGACTCTCTTGGATTCGTAACAAATTTCTCTTTATATATATATATATATATATATATGATAGAATATCTCCAAAGGTACAAAATAATAATTTATAAACAACATGGCTTTATAACAAAAGGATCTACTATTACTTATTCAATAACACTTGCTCGAACAACAATTTATGCATTAAATAATCAGCTTCAGGTAAACACGGTATATACAGATTTCTCAAACGTTTTTGACAAGTTAGACCATTCCATACTCGTCTCTAGACTTAATAAAATCGATTTTAATGTCAACCTATTGCAATTCTTTTATTCCTATCTTACAAATCAGTTTCAGTTTGTTGAATATAGAGGTAACCAACCTGTTAAATACAACACCACCACGAATGCCCCACCAGGGACGCAACCCGGCTTCTCTTTTGTTTTCTCTGCCTATTGATGAAAATTGTTCGTGTTATAGTCACCTAATAATTACATCTTACAAAATGAATTGGATGAATTAGCTCACTGATGTTCTTCAAACAATTTACCTTTTTCAATGTAAACAAACCTTTTCCAACAAACCTTCGAATATAATTATTCAATAAACAATTGCTTACTAAAAAAAACAGTTTTGAATATATCTTGACCCAAAACCCATTTGCGATATGGCATTCCTTTCTGGGGCTTCTGCAGCCAATAACTGTTCAATTCTGTTTTTGTAATGCAAAAAAGAGCAGTGTGCTATTTATGTAGAGTTAAGAACTCCGAACACTGCAAACCTCTATTTGAGTCTCACAAAATCTTAACTTTATGTAGCATCTTCATACTTGAAACCGTATATTTGATGAAAAAGAAACATCTAAACATGACAAGTCTCAGAGTACACGAAACCAGACAGAATAATAACATACCTCTGCCAATTCCAAAATCTTCCTTAACAAAAAATTCACTGATGTTTGAAAGTAAAAAAATGTTTAATCATTTGCCAATTAATCTGAAACAAATGTCTGACTTACCTAAATTCCGGAAGGCAGTTAAAGATATACTGAATACAAAAGCTTATTATTCCCTGCAAGAATATTATAGTGACAAATTGTGATATATTTCATACTCTTTTAAAATGTTTCTTTATCTTTAGTCTTTTTTACTATGTGTTTGTAATTATATACTGTGTTTTATATCTTCTTTTGTATGTGATATTTTTCTTTTATTTTTTTTAAACAAATTTTATATCTCTAGAACTTAAATATCCAACTACTTATATTTTGATCATGTAACTTTCCTAGTTTATATTAGTATAATTACGCTTTGTCAATAATAATATTTTCTTAGACAATAAAGCATATTTTTGATTTGATTGATTGATATATGAATGTTCCACAGAAATCAAGATGAGGTATTATGGTTTTATATATAGTTAACTTAGTAAAATATGATACCTTATTATTCAATCTATATAGGAAATTATTTTTTCTTGCCATTTTCTTCTTAATATACTCAAAATGTTATTTAAGATTCAGTTCATTATCTATCATGAAGCCCAAGTACTTGAAATGTTTAGCTTCTTCAATAACATTATTATCAATCAATAAATGGTGGCTGGATGTTACATTTTTCAATTTGTTCAAATCATGTTTATTTGATATTACCATGTATTTGGTTTTATTCATGTTAAATTTCAAAACATTGTCGTTCAGCCATATGAACAAATTTCTCAAATATAGTACTCTGAACATCCTCTACATCTCCTCCGCAATAGATCATAGTATCATCAGCAAACAATTTTATTTTGCAATTTTGAACAGGGTATACTATGTCGTTGCTGCCAGACGATGTGTTATTATATTTAACTAATTGAGACCTACCAGAAAGATAGCTTTCAAACCATTTCAGCGCATTTTCCTTAATGCCAAATTTCTCGAGTTTTCTCAGAAGCAGATAGACATTTACAGTTTCAAAGGCTCTCTTTAAGTCTAAAAATATAACAATAATGATCTTTTTGTTATTGATTATCTGTTTTCCATTTAGACAATAAATAATGCAATGCAGTTTCACACGAATGTGCCTGCCTGAATCCTGATTGTTCCTTTACTAGTATATTACTATCTGCTACAAATTGTAGTAGCTGATCCTTTACTGCTAATTCTGATATTTTCTCATAGATAGGAAGTGTATTAATTGGTCGGAATTCCGAACAAGAGGTTGTATTGGACACTTTTTCAATAGGCACTATTGTGGATACTTTCCATTTTTCAGGGAATTGTCCTGTCATCAATGAAGTGTTAATCAAATATAATATATGATTACCAGCAACTTCGTATGTTAATTTTAATATTTTCAAGTTGATGCCGTATTTATCACAACCGTTTTTCTTTATTTAAATTGAAAGAAAATATTGCTGCTAAAGCCACACTGGATATTGAACTTCATCTGATAGATATTTTGAACGTACCCTAACTCAAAAGAAAAATATGAAAGTAAAAATATGCATTTTCATTCAGATTGTTATTTAATTTTATGTTTCATTGTATCCAAGAAAATGTATTAACCACATCTTACCACATTATTAAGGACATTGGGTGCAACCAATAGATCTGATTTTTCTATTTTCATTAAAATTTAAATTAAAGCAACTTTAATCAAATTAAGACATTGCTAGGTCTGAGGACGACTGCTAAGGATTCTTTGGCTGATAACCATATAAATAGTAATAGTCAAGTATTAGTAAAATGTAGTAACATCTTCTACTCTATCACTTTATCAACAAATATAATATTCCATCTTCCTGAGCAGTACTGCCATAAGGTACGGCAAAGAATGTATCCATTAAAAAATAGTACAACCAATCACACACATTTATTTATGTATTGCACAGATTCAATTTTCAGCTTTATCCACTTCCCCAGTGAAAATGGTTGAATGCTACTCCCATAGACTTCTTACACTTCATGATTATTTACAATGATCATGATATATTTTTTGGCAGAACATGTGATGTCCTGAATAATGAAATACATATAGGATGTCATTCATGTTTTGGTTTTTCTTTGCTTTTTGATGCTTCCAAACATCCAATAATTTTTAGGCTGAGTTCTCACTGAATGAAAATAAAAACAAATCTAGAACTTTCTACTATATTACAAAACAAAGATATCTACAGAAACATTTCATGGTAAGAATTACAAGTATCATAGCAGATTGTTGAAAGTTTCCATTATTTTTATCAAAATTTTTCAGATGTTCACTCGCAAATGAAAACAAGCCTCCTACCATGATCATCCAACTAGATTACTCTGCTGGTACAGTTTCTTTCATACCGGTACCAACTGGACCATGCCTACGTTCCCAAATCATTCTGTGTTTTTGTTTCATATATGCAGCTTGAGCAGTATGATAAGCTCCCAAGTCACCATCTGAAAATTTAGAGAGAGAGGGAATATACTTTATTGTTCAAAGATATTACATCTTGTTGTCATTCAGTTAAACTGATCGAAAGTTGCAATTATTGCCTTGAAAAGTATTTTTTTTTTAAGCCATTACCATCAAAATAGCCGCTAAAATGATTACATTTTATAAGTTTGACCTGAAAGTTACTTACTGACATTTCTTGCAAGGTAAAAATGCAGTTTAGGGATAATTAGCATAACAAAATTTTTGGTTTATGTGATAGTTCATTTCTCTAAAAGCTTGGAAATAAAAAAAATCTTGGTGGCCAAGTATTTTGAAGAAATTATTCGATTTTAAAATGACCCCTTTTGATTGAATGTATGTGCCTGTGGAAGAAGAAACATCCAATCATGAGGTTTCAATTAGTTGGCGTAGGTGTACTCTATTGGTCGACGACTGTGATGTAGCGTGTACTTGCATCTAGCGACTGATTGTCACTAATGTGCCTCAATAATAATTTGGAAAAAAGGAGAAAAG
The DNA here is from genome assembly GCA_018342105.1 of Gonioctena quinquepunctata. Taxonomy (NCBI): domain Eukaryota; kingdom Metazoa; phylum Arthropoda; class Insecta; order Coleoptera; family Chrysomelidae; genus Gonioctena; species Gonioctena quinquepunctata. The sequence goes on along the minus strand of JAFIRS010000233.1, from coordinate 963,778 downwards.
TCACCACTAACGAAGTATCTGAGAGCGGAGCGAAACGTTACTTTATAAGGTTGACTTGCATCAACTTCGATAGCAAGGTTAGCCATATTAGGTTAGATTGTCTTCTCTTCTTTAATACGTTGATGGATACTAATGTCATAGAGGTCGGTGACAATTGCGACACAACGCTGCACTGCACTGCTCACACATCCGTAATAAAAATGTATGTATGTATTGGAAAAAACGCGAAACGGCATTCAATTTTGCATAGTTCAATTTAGTTGAATTTGCTGTGTCACGCGATGTACAGTGTGTAGCAAGAATGGGCAGTGTAGAGAGACAAGCTTCCGACGCAAAGGGTACGTGGAAAACCTCCACTATGTCGTACTTGCTTCCATGAAGCCAGAAATAATAAAAAAATTATACTTTTTTACTCCAGAAAATGTTTATTTTGCCAATTTTTTGAGTTAATTTTTTTCCAAAGATACTTAGAATAATATTTTATTTTTTGAGTAAACGATATTTTTTTTGGAGATACTTAGGAGAATATTTTATTTTAGTGCAATGTTTTTCCAAAGATACTTAGGATAATATTTTATTTTTTGAGTTACGAATGTTATGATGACAAAGATTTTTTTCCGATAATATTTTGTTAGTGCAAATTTTCACCATTCAATGAATTGATCAATTTTGTGACCTTGAATTTTATTGATAGGTGTAAACAGAAAATTGTTGTCAATTTGAACTTGACCAATAAATTGATGAGTTTAGAATTGGTTCTAATTTTTCATCAATTTTTAGTGACAATTTGCAGTAACTTTCGACCATGAATTGGATGCCTACTAGAACAGAGATTTTCAGGTTATGTTATTATTTACACGATTTCACATACCCTACCCTAACCACGAGAAAAATGATTGTGCGAAAAAAAAAACATAATTTACGCTGCATTACACCCACAGGAATGTGCATTGCTGAATATAAAAGACAGAGATGTAGAATATAGTGGATTAGAGCTTGGATTGAGAAAAGAGGGAAAGGAAACTTGACATTAGTTCACTAAAAATTCCTGAGTGCAGACCCTAATCAATTAAAACGATATTTAAGAATGGATCAGAGTCAATTCAATAAGTTATTGAATGATATTCGGAACTTTTCCTATAGTTGAACCATTTCTTGTCAGTATGTTGGTATTCCTGAGTAAAAACTGTTGCCAAAATTGACCAATAAATTGTCAGGTATAAATATAACCCATATTGGTCAATTTTATTGTTGGATTCGACTTTCTGGTGTCGTGGTGGATGGACGTCTGCCACGCGGGCAGAAAGTCAGGTTAATGTTAGTTTTTGTACAGCCGTTCCACGTGCATCGCAAAGTTATTAATTATTGTTGTGAAAGTTTTGGGCATTCGTGGTATCATTTCGAGTGAGACAATCCCGTTTGCCCACTGAAGGGGGGTCGAATTTGTGGCTATAGCCCCCGTTTACTGGTATATTATCCAGTATTTTGGATAAACCATAAAAAACAAGCAAAGCAAAAGCAAAGCAATTGTATTGTTCAATTTATTGACCAATTTTATTGGATCGTGTAAATTCGCACTTACAAATTTGGTCAATAAAATGAATTTTCCATGGTTATTTTATTTTATTTCAAATTTTGAATATATCTTTTTGTAGCCAATTACGTAAATTTTAGAACGCCGATAAACGTTCTGTCCGTTTTGAGTAATTGGTAGTCTTAATCTATAATGAATAACATGAAAAATTCCAGGCTATTACCTCATAATTACAAAAATCTGTCAGTGTCACAGCGCGAATGATTTCGGATTTCCCTGTGTCCTTCAACGTGTTAACGTAAGATATTGACCGGGTTCATTTTTGTGCCATCAGCGTGCATCCGTCCGGTCCTCAAGAACATCCACACCAAAGGAGTGTCTTGGCTGTATAGAAATTGGGGAGTCAATAAAATGGGCTATTGTAGCATTTGACTTTTGACCGTCGGGTTAAGGCAATTAACATTGTAAATATAAAAATTACTATGCTTTTGGTGGGTAAAAGTAAGAATCGTGCTATGTACTTACATTCTGAAGAAAAGAGAATATTTAAGAAAGTGGTACTAAAAACACGTGAATATGGATGTGTGTGGTGTTTTTGTTAAAAGAAGGAAGAATGGTGAGAGTTTCCAGTGGCCGAAAATAGCGCTGAAAAATAAGGTCTTTTGTACTTCCGGAAGCTCGTATCTTGGAAAGTATTTGAGAATGCCACGTTTTGACTACGGATTTGTGTCCAATGAAAGCCATCGGCATGTCACAAATCAATATTTACTGTCGTGAAAGTAATGGATTTAAAAAAAAAATTAAAAAAATATTACTGACAACCGGATTTTGTTTGGGGTTGAGAGGCTTGTTTATTTAGGAAAAAAATTTTTTTTTTAATCTGGATTCTCCTGAAACAGCATTTTTTCCTCTTGCAATATACATTTTTGTTATGCTCTCATAGAGGTAAAAGTTTACTGGTGTAAATTAATGAAACTCACATTTGATGAACCAATTAGTGGCTGCTTCTTCATACTGCCTGAAGAGAGGTGTACACTTCTCTAAATGGTCAGGAGCTTCGTACATTGTGCAATCTTCAAAACGCTCTCGAAGGATGCTCAACAATTCCGTTTCAACTTGCCTGCAATGATTACATAACAACGTTGCGGGATTGAAATTTCATAAGAAAATAAGGCTCACTTGTCTCTCTTATATTGGACATTGGCCTCAAATGCACATATAACATCATCTGTATAGCATTCATCAATAGTTGGGACCCTGCGGAATTTCTGGTGGTACCAGGGTTGACTCTTTTGATTGGGCTCTACTAGCTTTTCTGAGGATAAAAGTACGAATTATTTCCCTTGGATGTATCAAAAATAATTCTATGAAAAATAAACATTGACAAAATCTAATGCCCCAAGTACCTCTAACCCATACTGTAGGAGTTTCCAAAATATTTCCAACGGCACAAAAAAATTTCTCAACTATGTTCCTAGGCCCTATTTCTGGCATTTTGAAAATTTCGTTTGAAATATTCCTATTATCTTTTTTCTGTATGGTTGCCGAGGCTAACTGAACAAATTTAACCAACTACAAAGAATAAAGATTAGCTGAAAGCTAAGTTGCCATTTTCATTCAATCCTAGGCTTGTTCGTTTGCACAAGTTACAAGATACAAGATTCATCTACATTCTTCTGATTTAAAAAAGAGAGAATAATGAATTATTTGTGTTGAAGAAAGACAAACTTTTATTCAAATAAATTCAAAATGAAACAAACGAACAGAATATTAATGACATGTGACAGCAATAGGAAACACGCATCTGGAATATTTTGATTTGCAAGTGAACATAGAAGAAGCTGAACAATATATCTAGAATTCAGCTCTCCCGTAATTCAAAATTGAAAATGATTTTTTTCCTCCTATTTGAAAATGTACTTCTAGCGCCTCTGATGGACGTATGCATCGTTACTTCACATTGTTAAAAACTGGGCTGGGCCTCAGAGCACTAAAATTGCTTTAAAGGCAGAGGTGCGTTCGATTCTAGACTCCTAGAGTAGAGTAAAGTATTTGAAAGTTTCTTAAATTGACTCTGGAGTCTTTGGGAAATTTGCGAGATTTGTTGCAGAACTAGAAATGTTGATGATTTTTTTGAAAAAAATAAAATGATTAATTTTTTTTTAAGGTATCTCTGTATGTACACGTATCCGTCAAAAGTTTCGGCCGCTACGTACAGTAAAATCCAATGCTAATATGATGCTGCCGGTCTTGAACTTTTTACAGAGTCTGTATACTCTGAAGGTCCTGCACAAATCAAAGCTCATGCGAGGATAGGTCCACTACACGTATAGAGACGGCGCTGTAATCATATCAACGCCGCACACTCAGCGTTTATCTCCAGGCTCCTTAAGGCCCGGTTGTTCAATGCGAGTTTAAACCGTTGATTATCTAAACTAGGATTATTAATTAACTATGGATTAGAACGTTTTGCATTTTTCAATGAAAAACTAATCCTGGATTCCTTAACTCATTGTTTTCATATGTTGGCAACACATTTTTCCGTTTGTACCTTCATTCGGACCGTTCAGAAACATCAACATTGAATCAAACTTAACCTAAGAATTCGTAGTTTTGTCAAAAGTATACAGAAAAATAGATCGAAAACAGCCAAGTGTATTATATAAATTGTTAGGCGTCTCTTAAGAAAAAATTACTCATCATTTCACTCGTAAAAAAATTCCAAGATATTGTAGAATGTAAAAAACGGACGCAGTTACTAATTCGCAAAAATTTAAGTTTGGGCTATAATAAGTAATGAATACAATACCATCTGCGGAGGTCCCAAAAAAAAGGAATTGCATCTTAACAATAAAGGACTAAATTTCTACTTGGGCTCTGTCCAAAGCAGATTTTGTAGATTTACAAAAACGATCATTCGAAGAACACAAGTTGAAATTAATACACATTAAAGAAAAACACCAACTTTCCTTGGAACTACAAAAAGGGGGAGTAGAATCGAGAAAACCCATATGATTGAGATATATAAACAAACATTATCTTTGAAATATAACTCATCAACCATCAATAAATCAACATTTGCTTGAGATTCCTGAGAACAGATCATGTAGTTTTTCATTTTGCATTTGTGATGACTTAATTTTAGGTTTTTATGTCAAACGTTTTTGGTATGAAAAATCAAGATTTGATTTTTATTTGGAAGTTTATTTTTGGTTACGATTTTGCCTTTGTAGTGAGGGGTGATTTTTTGTATTTCTGTTAGTTGGACGATTTCTTTAGGCAAGAAATCTATTCAAAAATTATTCTTCTGTCCATTCTTCCAAATGGTTTCTAGGTATCGTAATTTCAGGTGACTTTGGCTTACTTGAATTCAAAGAATGTACGATTAATTTGTAAAAATATATTGGTATTATATACCAAAATATTGATCTTTGACCACTCTTTCAAATTGAGACCGGAATAGAAAATCAATAAAAATAATAACTATCTGAATAAAAATGCAAATTTTCAATTTCAGATTTTTTCTTTTAAGTTAGGGTCCTTTCAGAATATCTATCAGATGTAGTCAATGTCCAGCGTGGCTTTAGCCGGGGAAGTAGTTGTTTTCTGTTAGACATTCACAAAAAATAACTTAATTTTTATCGTGGATTTTTCAATTCACAGAAAAATCTTTCTATTCAATATTTAATTGAGAATGTTTCCCTTTTTAGCTATTAATGTGATTAAGACTTTGTATGTGGATATATAAAAAAACATGGTGTGCAAAGTCAACCGCATATTGAGGGCTGGCTTTGACCCATGGCTTAAATTTTGGGTGATTTAAAAGTAATCCGACGGATAAAATAAGCAAAATAAATTTGCCCATAAAAACGTTATTTAATTTTTAATCATCATATGAGTAAAAAGACATTGAAAAGTGTTGCAGGTATATATACAATAAATCACGAAAAATCAATCCGATAAAAAAAACAGGCTTACATTTTTTATAATTAATAATGTCTATTTCTGAAAATGAGCCAAAGTCACCCAGCTGGGTTAAAGTCACCTGAAATTACGGTACATTGTCTAAATACGGGTATCTTTCTTCTTGGGGCAATAATATCAAAAATTTCAAAAAAATCGTCTGTTATATCTACGAACATCTTTGCAGTCGGGTATAAAACAAAAATATTCAACACAATAATAATTTTCAGAATAGTCAATGTCTATTGAAATGTCAAACAATCAAATAGGTTAGAATCGGCAAATTATCTCCTTAAACCCCCGAATTCATGAGATTAACTTAAACCATGGTTAAACTAGGTTTATCTCATAAACCCGTATTGAACAACTGAAACAAAATTGGTAATCCTGGTTTAAGCCAAATCACTTGGTCATCCTCGATTGAACAACCGGGCCTAAGCCGATTGATACTGATGCTTCCATTTCACATTCCCGTAACTCATCATTACTACTCATGTAATATTCGAACGGTGCGGAATTTATTTGGAGTTGTTTACAAAGTCCGAGTTGTGGTTGTGGGCATCGAAAATATAGGATACGGTTATATTATTGTTAAAAAACGAAAAATGGCAAGAACAATGAAAGTTGATGAAAACCGGAGAAAAATATTGTTGAAAATAGCAGATAGCTTTTCTAGAATCTTGTTCGCCAATTGTAAATTAAATGTTAGTATTTATAGTAGGGAATGACAATGGTAGATTCGAATGTCATGTGATGGTTTCGTACCAGCTTCATTAAAACTATTAGGTTCTAGGTTAAGAATTCGAGTGGGACAGTATGAACTTGGAAGACCATATGTTTCTCCAAGATCACAACTATTATCAGTGAACAGTAATAAACACATACACATAAATAATATCAATCTTGGGTTGGCTGTGAGAGTGTGAGACACAGCATAAAGAGCTTTTACGTCCCCCAGAGTTGTGTCAATTTTGTGGAGTTAAATAAACCCAGCTATTTTGTAGAGTTACGAGAGTTAACTCGGTAGCGAATACTCGGGTATTTTCGAACGACAGTCTTATAGTAAAATATACACAACTTTACGATTTTCGAACGATATTTATTAAATTATACGCGATGGAGTTAATAATCGAACGCACCTCAGGGCTCTCAAAAGTTGTAACCACAGAACACCCTAAATACACAAAAGAGTCACTTCAGCTTTCCTCCAGAACAAAATTTCAATGACAATGACAGTTGTTTGGTGTTTTTAAACAAAATGCGTTGCCTCATTAATTTTTATTGCTATAAACCCTTCCAAATACTTTTTCCATATTTTCATATCGATTTTTAATAATTGATGATTTGAAAATTGGATGATTTTTTATAGGCAGTTTAAATTTACCGATCAGAAATGACATTATATACACCAATCACAAAACCAAGGTTTCGATCATTTGACCCAAAAGACCAGAGTCAAAGAGGGTTCTAACCTCTAATCTTTGCCAGAGTGCCGTCGTTTCTGTGTTCTGTGGTGTAACATTTGTCTCAATCATTTGATGTCTTGTGCTTTGGGCCCACTTTTATAGGTTCCAGTTAACCTCTGGTTGAGTTTACTAGTGGTTAGAACGTGCCTTCTACGATCATAAAACGAGCATAATTTCTATTCTAACCACTAGTTAACTCAACCAGAGGTTAACTAGAACCTATAAAAGTGGTCCGTGATATTTTGATATCTAATTATTTACATTGATTTTATTTATGACTGAAACATCACACTGAAAGTATGGTTTACTTCACGTTTCATTAGAATAGGGAATACGCATGTGCCGCTTTTCTAAAATATTTTGTGATTTTCACATAAAGATTACCACCTAGAAAGCTCATCAATAAACTTAGAAATTGAAAACAATTATTTTATATTCCAAAATTGAAACGCCAATTTTTCCATAAGATTCAAAAACGTACTTAATTAATTTCTCAAAATGTGAATTTTGAGGACCGAACTAAGGCAAAGAAAAATAAAATAATGCGAGTTCCCCATAGGAAAGGAAATCGACCGATGAGGGCGCTACCGTTTTCTACAAATGGCGGCAAAAAGAAGGTTTCAGCTATATATGAATATTGTCTTTACATTTTTATTTGTGCGTTTAATAACATCCAGGATTCTTCAGTGAAGTGGTGGTTAATATCAGATAGTATTCACATAGCATATCATGGAAATAACACAACAGTCATATGGCGCTAATATAAACATACCTTTTCTTAAGGTGTTGTAGTTGTGGTTGGACTTGGAAAAAGAACACAAACAGGCGACTGATTCCACAAAAAAGATATATTACGTGTATCAGTTCACAACAAATTTCCGGTTGGTATAATTAACAGGAGTTATCAGGACGCTATCGCGTGGTGGTGATTGAATAGTAAAGCCTCAGCACTAAAATAAAGATTGTTACTATTGATGTTGCAATATATCATAAAAATGAAATGACAAAATAATAATGAATGACTGAGCAGCACCTCGTAGAGGGTGTGAAGACTACTTCACAACAACAGTTCAGTTCATCTCCAATAGGGTTCGCATCAGGGTGATTAATTCTACTATTATCATTGTTTAAAGAAAGAGTGTTCTTTCTTTTTAAATAATGCCATTATTATTGTCTGGGAATATTCCAGAAACAACCACATGTAGCGCCTGTGTTTGGGGAAAGTTATTGTAGAGTCAAGGTCAAATCAGTTTGAATTGAAGAATATATTTAAAGTTGAGAACTTTGACAACATTTTGGGATTTGCTGAATTATTTTCAATAAATGTAATTTTTGAAACCCGAATTCATTTTTGAAACCCGAACCAAAAAATGTAATCATGCGCTTTCTATATTGCCTCTTTTGAAGTAAATCTTGCCCGTTTTAATGGTGGAAAAACAGGTACCAGGAGTAAGCTCTGTGATTATTGGCATGACTGGCCGAACCTGAACAACAAACTTCAGTCAAATCATCTGTTATCAATCAACTGATTGTTGATATATACGTCACTATGACTCACAAAAGATCTTCCATCTCTCTCTCTCTGGTTAATGGGTTTCGTCCGTAGACATATGCCCAGCATCTGCTCCTTGCGGGGAATCCATCCATCCGGCTTCTAACCATAGATATCATAATATATTAAGCTTCGGGACAATCACAAGATAGAATGTATCATCCACACAGTATTCTGGGTAGGCATTGTTACTAACTCCATACGCCACCTAGGAGCAGCACTGTTAATTTGAACGCAACAGCGAATCGTCGAATCATTATTTGAATTAAAAATATCTGATCTGGCTCAGAATCGAACTCGGGACCTCTCAGTCTCGAGTCGGCCGCTAAACCATGGCGCCATCTTCCCCATTGATGGTTATACGCAAATGTACGATATACATTTCAATCACGGTTTGCACAATAGGAAACACGCAAGTGCCTCTTTCCTAAAATATTTTGATTTGCACATAGAGATTACCACCAAGAAAGTTTAGTAACAATTTTGGAAATCGAAAAATGTTTAGTATTTTTCATAATTCGAAATTAAAAACGCCAATTTTTTCATTATATTCAAAAACGTACTCCTAGAGTGCGTTCCACTAAGCGCTCACAACGATCACATGCGCTTCAGCCGTTCCACATGACGACCACGGTCGTTTTGGTCGTGGCGAAAACGTCACTAATGACGTCATTACTTTCGCTCACGCCGAGCCCACAACGACCCATCTGAAGAACTGGGTCGAAGAGGACGTTTTGAGAAATTCGGCGCAATTTTTAAAAGGGCGACAGAAAAAATACGTTGTATGACTCGGAGAGAAATATTTTAGTGGAAACTTATGTTTCTCCCGCAGATGCTCAACGTGCGACCATAGGTAAATATTCTTCATCTGAATAACGATCAATTACATTTTCATAATTGATAATACATGGCCTAAGTTTTCGCTTTTCACGATCGCGATTTTGTAAAATTGCATTCCACTCTTCATCGAAACTAGAAGTAGTTTCTGAAGCATTATTGCGCTGCAACAACAAATATCCAACTGTCGCAATAAAATATATTTTGATTATATTTGAACATAAATTATTAAAATATAAATAAATTAGAACGTAACCTCTTCGAGCTTCTGACATATTTTCGAGCTCGCCATTTGTAATGTTTACATGAACGGTAAACGCTCCAGTCCATTCCACTTGAGTTTTCGATTGTAACGCTCGCAAGCAAGTGGAACGGGAAAAACCGCAGTCGTGAGCGTGATCGTTGTGAGCGCTTAGTGGAACGCACTCCTAGCGTCTCTGATGGACATATTCATCGTTACTTCACACAGTTCAAACTTTTACCGCTAGTTGCTCCGAACTGCCAAGTATAAGTCGTTTATATATCAGAATCAGAAATGCTTTATTGTCATATAATATCAATTATGTTGACAAAGCTTGCCTAAATCTAAGATACATAAAAATATATTATACCAATATTAATATTATCATTGTATTTTCAATTGTTACTGAAACATCACATTGAAAGTGACGTTGAATTTATGTTTGGGTTCTAAATATTGTCTATCAATATTCCTGAAACAACCACCATTTGCGCTAGTGCTTGGAGGAAGTTATTTCAGTGAAGGTCAAATCGAGTATAAATTGAGGAGCACCCTTAAATTTGAAAAAATCGTCTTAATTTTGGGATTTGAAAAATTATTTTAATAACATGTAATTTTTGAGGACAAAACTGATGCAAAGAAAAAAATTAATGAAATAAAACAACGCGTGTTCCCTCTTGAGACTGCTTTCAGACTATACGGAACGCGAATTGTGAAAATCTTAACTCGTTTTCATTACCATCTAAGGGTTGGTAAGACAACCAAGAAACACCTTCATCAATTGAAATGGGACTCCAACAGTAAATCTACCGATGAAAAAGCCGTTAATGAACCTCTTTGTACTTATTTCCAAAAATAATACAACAAATGCAACCACCGTGCGTCAATGAAGATGCAATAAAAGATCCCTCGAAAAGTAGAAATTGAGTTGCACTCTGTTTCGCAATGCATTCTTGAAGACAAAAGTAAAGTGTCTTTTGTTGACTCTTAACATTTCCTTGAAGAGATCATGTGATAGGGTAGTGACATCTATAACAAAAATTATGAATTAATCAAATGGTGATGGTGTAAGCACCACCTAATGGTGATGTAGAAAAGCAATGTTTAGCCTGTGCTAAAGTGGAAGAAGAACATTGTTTTGACAGTTGACAGAAGCATGAAGTAACTCCTCTTCCAAAATCTCAATTAATTGGTTGCTTGAAAATTCACCTCAATGATACGCACCATAATGTCTATTTTCCGTTGATAAGTAACTATAGGATGTCTTGAATTCTTTGACTGAAACCAGGTAGAGGTTTCATCTTGAGAAAAAAGGATAGTTGCTACTCGTTTATATGGACTGTATTTTCTAATCGTATATTCGCCAAGTTTACAGTAAACCCGGTATAGACTTCTATAAAGTGATCCAAAATAGAAGATATTCAGTAAAGTTTCTTGCATATAATATGTTATTTTATTCATTTTCCCGTATTTTCTGTGCGTAGCTTTGTTATAAAATCGCCTAGTGATCCAGCGTGTTGTGGTTGTGAAGTAATATAGAAGTTTGTTTTTTTTTCGCACGTCATTTTGATAGATTTTCAGTGAAATTTTCATATGACATGACATTTTAGTTTTTACAATGGCCTCAACTTCGAGTTTTGAGGCTAAAGTGTTGATGTCCAAAGGGAAACGGGCCACTGCCGCTTATATTCACGCAGATTGCTCCAACGAGAGAAATCCACAACATTTGAACGAAGTCCTGGACAATCTTTTGAATCCCCAAAAAGACATAGAGGAGTGGGAGACCATAGATTGGTGCAAATGGCTCATGGCAGGGGGCAGAACCCCCGATGAATTTTCCAGTACAGGTGAGAATGACATGATTTTGTTACCTTGTCAATGGCCTTGCAAAATATGTCTATTTTGAAACTGGTCGAATGACTAAGTGATATTCTCCATCAGTATGGATCTATTGGAAATGTTCATGAATATTGTCTTGAGGTAGGACAACCAGTTTATTGAATGTTCAATTACATCATCCTTTTATTTTTGGTCCAATGTGAGAATGGAATAAAGTTTGTTATGTTTCAAGAAAACTCTTGTCATACGTTCATACCCCACAATGTTTATTACCCTCTCAAACAGGGATGATGTCATGTTTCGGACCTATAAAGGTCCATCATCAGCCAAAAACATAGATTAGTATTATGGGGTTTGGAAGTAGAACTAATAGTGAGTTTATACAGCAAGTAAAATTAAGTAAAATTTGGAGCTACCAATTTGTGAAGGTAATTTTCCAATTATCAAAATTTCTAGAGTAATACCCATGGATAAATAGGGTGATAAATCATCTAGATAATTATCTTCCAATCAGTACCTATAATCTCTATAATTGGAAAAATTGTTGAAATCATTCTAAAGGATCCTCTACTCTTATTTTGAAAATAGGTTCTACTTTAGACAATCACAATACGGTTTTCCCAAGAATAAATCTACAATCCAGGCAGCTTTCAGTATTGTGACTGACATAGTCAAGGACCTTGATCAGGGAAGACATACTTCACTAACATTATGTGACCTGACCAATGCTTTTGACTGTATCACATGCCATACTCATTGACATTACGGACTAAGAGGCACCATTTTAGACCTCATTAGTTCTTACCTCAACGATAGGTGTGTTGATTTAAATTAAATAACAGGAAATCAGATCTCAAACAAATTGAACATGGTGTGCCTCAGGGCTCCGTTTTTGTTCCTTGTATACATCAACGATCTGTCAGTCTATCACACCGATAAAATGCGTCTTATTTGCTGATGACACCACCCTCATAAGCTCGGGTAAGTTACATGATGCTCTACCCAAAACCTCCGAAAGGCTATAAGAATTTTGGCAAATCTTGGCTTTAGTACTATTGTCAACAATCTTTCATTAAACTAAGTATTATGCCACTATACCCTATATATATATTCACGGTTTTGCTGGAAATACATAACAATAAAAGCAAATTTTCTAAACACTCTGATATACACAACTACAATACCAGATCTGCAGACTTGTTGAATCCTCAACGACACAGATTTGTTGTTAGCCACCAGAATTCTCTGAATCTTAATTTATACAATGTTCTCGATAGATCAGTCAAGTTATTAGCATACAAAAAATTTAAGATAAAGATTTCTTCTTGAAAACTGTTTCTACAGTGTATCGGAATACCTCCATAAAGCTAGAGCCTAGACTTATATTGTATAGCATAGATCAATAGTTTACTACTGTCTATCTTTGTCCTACAGGGAATACTTTTGCTCTGATTTTATATTTTTTCTGTATTTTCTTATACCTTTATTTTTTGTGTATTACCATCTTGTAACAATTTTATTATTATTATTGATATTTTAACATGTAAAGTATTGACACCTTAGTGTGTTAATATCCTATTGTCCTGTTCTGGCAATGTATATGAACATCACATATAAGACGACATGCGGTAGCGGTGAGTATCCCATTTCCAATTGTTCAATTCTGTATTCAATGTATTTTATTTATAACCGCCGCCACTGGTCGTTTGGCTGCTGGGGAGAAAATGGCTGCTAAACAGTGGCTGCTAACTTCACACTGGTAAAAGTTCCAGTCCCAGCTGATCTTAAAAAGTGGTTTAAATGGCAAAAAAACCGTTTAGAATAATTGAAGTTGTTGTTTGTGTGTGTGTTATGTTGGAGTGGATCGCCTGGGGATCGACCCCATGCTCTTGTAGTTATGAAGCAATGGCCCTAACCCGAGGGCCACCTGCCAACTTGAAATAATGAATAAATATGATGGTGATTTTGGTGTGAGTGTGCTTTTGTTAGTTTTTGGGGTGCAATAAATTGAGATGGGGTGATAAAATGTTTAAAAAATGTTTTTGGGGTTGTATTTGTGTGGTGTTATCTAGAAAAATAAAAATACTAAAATTTGAAAAAATAATTTTGAAGTCGCCGGGGCTCGAACTGCCGACCTCTGGCTTCACAGTCATGCGCCTTAGCAGTTCGGCCACTGGCCTTTTGATAATGGTATATTGTGCCCTATCCACTAGTCCCCGAGAATTGTTGTTGATGTTATGAAAATAACGGATTTCAATTATTCATTGCCTTAATTGAAAATCTGAGGTTTTTAACATGCTGAAAAATATATATTTAAATTTAAATATCAAATCACTGTAATAGTGATTTGAAAATCCCTTATTTGATCAATTTTGCATTTCCTGTTGACCTATAATTCTTACAGGATCTTAGTGTCGTTTTATCGCAAAACAATATCGAATCAACTAGTGGTTTTATCAGTATAAAACATCGAGAAGACGTTTTACCACTATAAAACTGACCTGATTGGTTCTCTAGTTTGAAATTTTAGCCATTTCATTGGTTCAAAAATAATGAGGGAAATAGTCGCTAATTTTTTTTTGAAATTTTCGAAAAGTGTTTTGCCTGGAAATTTGACTCGAGTGCAATTTGTGGTCTTATTACCTGATTAAACCACGAAAGCGAAGCTTGACTGGTGTTTGAGAGAAAATTAAAAAAAAAATGCGATAAAATCCGAATAAAATCCTCTAGCACCAATGATATTTGATGAGAATATTTCTCGAATAACATTTAAAACTGGATAAAATTACCAGAATTAATGTTACAAGTATTTGAATTTTCAACGGGGAAAGTTAAAACAATTCTTCTCGTTTCAAAATCAAAGGAATCATGTCCGAATTACCGTTTCTAAATGCTTCGTTTTACAGATTCATTCATTCACAATGATCATTAACTGCTCTTGAACTCACTCAAAAACCTAAAATATATTTAAATTTCCCACTATCAAATCAAATATGTTTGTATCTGAAACCCATTAAAAAAAAGTTTATTGAATTGGAATCGAACCCGAGCCTCCCACGTGATAGACTGACACGCTAACAATTACTCCACCAGAAATTTTCTTGGGATGTTCTGAAAATAACGGAATTCAATTATTCATTGCCTTACTCGAAAACCTGAGGCTTTCAACCCGTTGATAGACACTTACGTCATTCAGCGTCATAGAGGTCGGTGACAATTGCGACACAACGCCGCACTGCGTCCTCACACATCTGGATTATTATTAGCAATTCCATCATGCAGTTCAAAAATGTATTTCTGAATCACCTGAAAACGAAATTTAGCTGAATTGTAAAAATGGCATAGTTTCAGTACTCAGACCATTTCGTTTGTTCATGTAAGGTAATATAAAATAAGTTATTCATGTCATTACCAATTACATTACACATTCGTGCTTATTAAATATTTAGTTGCAATGTTATTAATAGTTATAAAAAGTATGATGTAACATTTATATATTATTTGTATATTCGGATTCCTATATTAATAAATATTTCTTTCTTTAAATTGGACAGATTGTGGAACGGCGTTAAATTTTGCATAGTTATTATAGGAGACACGGGATTACTGTCAAGGATTGTGTGCAATAGGTTCATGTAGTGTCGTTTTCTTGCATAAAATATTGGTTTAAAAACCAAAACCAAAGCAATGATTTTGACAACGTCTTTTAGATATTCTAATATTAATATCAACAATTGTACACTTACCATCGACAATGAAAACATAGAATTTGTAAATGAATTTAAGTATCTCACTGCCAACTAAATTGTCACTGCCAACTAAAGTGTATTCTATATATTTTCTAATTCTATATATTTTCTAACCCAGATTGAATTGTACCCACTTACTTATTTTTCTTATTTTTTTGTTGTTTGTGTATTTGTTATATAATTTACTACATTATAATTTAATTTATTTGTACATACAAGCTGTTTGTGTATTAGGATTTCCTATTATTCAATAAATTTCATTCATTCAAATCGACCAAGAATTAACCCTCCCAATTTCATCCTTTGCATTGCCAATTTTTTGAGTATTTTTTTTTCCAAAGTTATTTAGAATAATATTTTATTATTTGAGTTACAATTTTTTTTTTGGAAGATACTTAGGAGAATATTTTATTTTTTTAGTTACGAATGTTATGACAAAGAGAATAATATTTTAGTTTTTGAGTTACGAATTTTTTTCCAAGATCCAATAATATTTTATTTTTAGAGTTACAAATTTTGTCAAGAAAAGGAAATTTCCGTGGTTTTTTTATTATATTTACAAATTTACTTATTTTTGTTTTGAGTAATTAATAGTCTTGAAAATGGCACGTCTATTGGCGTCAAAATTCAAAACCTGTAAAAATACACAAAATATAACTTGTTGGTTTTAAAATAGTGCTGGAAAAAAATCCGGAAAAACTATGTTTTTGACTATGCCCCGTATACACCCTAATGTACTATCATCAATAAGATTATAATTGAACATGTTTATGAGTTCCGATCAATACATTTTCATCCTTACTTTGTCTTATTTTCTTTGTCAATCCTACCTCCATACGATGTTTTTACGAACTTTGGCCGCTTATATCTCAGAATCAGAAACTAAACATACAAAATCATTTGAAGTCACACTTTTTTCTAATGACCTATCCCACTATAACATAATAACATTTCAGACAATTCGACTGAGAGCCAATTTCCCATGTTTTCGTTCGGGGTTCTTTGGACCATTTGATTGGTTAAAAAATAATTAGGGAAATAGTCGCTCAATTTTTTTTGAAATTTTCAAGAAAGCATTTTGCCTGGAAATTTTACTGGGTGCGATTTGCAGTACAGGTGAGAATAACATGATTTTGTTACCTTGTCAATAGCCATGCAATTTATGTCTATTTTGAAACTGGTCAAATGACTAAGTGATTTTCTCCAACATCACTATGGATTTATTAGAAACGTTCATGAATATTGTCTTGAGGTAGGACAACCAGTTTTTTGAATGTTCAATTACATCATCGTTTTATTTTTGGTCAATGTGAGAGTGGAATAATTTTGTTATATGTTCCAAGAAAACTCTTAGTGGTACCCCACAATATTTATTACCCTCTCAAATAGGGCTGGTACATGTTTCGGACCTATAAAAGTCCATGATCAGCCAAAAACGTAGACTAGTATTATGGGGGTTTGGAAGTAGAACATAGTAATAGTGAGTTTATACAGCACGTAGAATAAAATAAGAAAAAATGTAAAATTAGTAGTAATCATTTTGAGAGTGTTTATAGAGCTGAGTAAATTAATGTAAGAAGTAAGAAGCTGCCAATCGAAATTTGGCAATTTATGTTGATAATACCTCAAACTATGATCTAGACATGAAAAATTGGCCCCTGTTATTGTTTATTATAAAATCTAAGTCATCCAAAGGCATTATTTGCCAAAAAAGAAATTTGTTAAAATGGTACTGATCACACTGCTTTCCAGTTATGAAAACAAAAACATGATGACATGACACTACGACTGAATACCCATTATATCATCTCATCTATCATCCTCTCTCGTCAGTTAGTCGAGGGTAATATCATTAGTGTAGGAGTTTTATCGAGGGTGATATCATAAATGTTAAGGTTTTATCGCTCAAAAATTTTGGAAATTTTCGAGAAATCATTTTTGCCTGGACATTTTATTGAGTGCGATTTGCGGCCGCAAATTGCACGAGTTACATTTCTTAGAGGCAAATTGTTTAAGGGGAAATTTAAAAAAAATCGATAAAATCCGAATACAATTTTCTAGCACGAATGATATTTGATGAGAATATTTCCCGAATCACATTTAAAACTGAATAAAATGACCAGAATTCATGTTATATTTGAATTTTCAACGGGGAAAATTAAAACAATTCTTCTCGTACCAAAATCGAAGGAATCATATCCGAATAATTACTGATTCTAAATGCTTTGTTTTACAGATTCATTTATTCACAATGATCATTCACTAATAAGGCCGCAAATTGCACGTGCTAAATTTAAATTGCACGTGCTAAATTTCCTAGAGGTAAAAAAAATGAGGGAAAATAAAAAAAAAACGATTTATTCCTCTAGCATGAATGATATTTGATGAGAATATTTCCCGAATCACATTTTGAACTTGATAAAACTACCAGAATTCATGTTATATTCGAATTTTCAAGGTGGAAAGTTCTCGATCCCAAATCGGAGGAATCGTTTTACAGATTCATTCATTCATACTGATTATTCACTGCTCTTGAACTCACCCAAAAATCTAACATATATATATATATATATATATATATATATATATATATAATATGAAAAAAAATTCTTGAACTGGAACTGACACGCTAACCACTACTCTTCGATAACTTTTCTTGATATTCTGAAAATAACGGCATTCAATTATTCATTGCCTTACTTGAAAACCGGAGGCTTTTAATATGCTGAATAGGGTATATTTGAATTCAAATATCAAATCACTGTATGTAGTGAGTTCAGAATCCCTTATTGAATAAATTTTGGAAATTTAACTGAGTGCGATTTGCAGTCAGGTGAGAATGACATGATTTTGTTACCTTGTCAATCAATAATATAAATCTGTTCGATAGAAACATTTTTTGGGAATGTTATAATAATACTCTCTTTCGTTTTAAAAATGCTATTAATATATGGTAACTACTTATATCCACGTTTTTCTTGATTTTCAATCCAGTTTTTATCATAGAGAATTTAGACCCCAGCGTGTTATGACTTCCATAACTTCGATTCTTCGAAATAAACTAAAAGTACACTTTTACTGAACTAGCCTTCAACTTTCTTCATTTGACTTCATTCGATGAATCCGTTATAGGCAATTTTATATTGTTGCCGTGATTTTTTAGACAACAGATTCAAAGTTGCTCTGTTTGCAGCTTTGTAAATATCTGGTGGAAGAGAGCAATCTGAACCAATTTCAAATTCAACTTCCATTATATTTATATTTGAAGCAGTTCTAGGTACGATCACAAAGGACCTAGGCACTAATTTGTGGTCACTAATTAGCAATTTTCAATTATTTTACTTGCCATACCATCACGATTATTAGATACTAGCTGACCCGACAGAAGCCCGGTCCAAATTTTTATATTCCCTAATATTTTTTTCCTGATTTTTTTGTTTTGTTCCATATAAGTTATGCCTTTGAGTCTGCCCGCTTCCCGTTATCCTGTTTTCCCTTTTCCCTTTATCCCGTTTTCCCTTTATCCCGTTTTCCCTTTATCCCGTTTTCCCTTTATCCCGTTTTCCCTTTATCCCTTTATCCCGTTTTCCCTTTATCCCGTTTTCCCTTTATCCCGTTTTTCGTTATCCTGTCACTGAGTTATCCCGTTATCCCATTTTCCAGTTATCCCGTTTTCCCATTATCCAGTTATCCCGTTTTCCCATTATCCAGTTTTCCCGGTATACCGTTTTCCTGCTATACCGTTATCCCGTTTTCCCGAAAAAAATTAGCCAAATCGGTCCAGCCGTTCTCAATTTATGAGCTTACCAACACAAACGCATTAATTTTATATATATATATATATATATTTTTATATTCCTGAAATCAAAGAAATTTCCAATAACTTTTTCAAATATTTTTCTTTCCCTAAAAACTTTATTCGGAGTATTACGAACATTCAAAAAAACAATTAGCCAAATCAGTCCAACCGTTGTTTTTATAAAATAAAAAAATATATGTTACCCTGCTTGGTAGGCGACAGTGTAACCGCTGAGCTAATTCCTCTTTGGTAATAAATGACTCGATAGTCTTTTTCTTCGCCAAATTTCTTATATACCCAAATTTTCCAATTTCCCGGCAACTTTCCTAAAAAAAATTCCGTATCAACCATCCTCGGGCTTCGGGCTATTACGAACATAAAAAAACTAGCCAAGTCGGTCCACAGTTTGCGCTTACAAATAATCGAAATTAATTTTTATTATATAGAAAATAATGATTGAGAAATCTTCAAACCCTCCAGAAAAAAAAAATTGTGTTCATTTTTCAATACAGAATACCGGAATTCAGAGCCGGATTAAGAGGGGGGCAAACGGGGCTGCAGCCCCGGGGCCTCCACGAGAGAGGGGCCTCCACAATATAAATTTTTAGGTAAAATGTCCTAACAAATACCGAAGGATATGCAAAATTATATATAAAAAATCTGACAACGAAAGAGCAGTTCTCCCACTTTTTTCTCTCATTTTTCGTTTTAAACATTCAAAAACATGTTTCGTATTCTTGTCAAAATCCATGGTTAATATTAATCTTCGATCTGATGAATCATGTGTATATGCGAGAAACAATCACCAAGTAAAACATTTACATTTTTTTTTATTAAATGAAGGATTTTCTGTCGATGTATTCTTCGAATGACACAAGCGATCTAGATACACAATGAAATTCAATAATCATAAGCAAAAGAAAATAATATTTCAATTTATGAATATGATTGCATCAAATTATTTATAAGAGCCCTGTGCGCATTCCATAATAGAACAAAAGTTCAAATTCTGTTGACTATTTTTCTGCCGATTCTACAAACACTTCGCCCGTCTATACCTGTTTTTCCTATTTATTGGCGTTGACAAGTGTCCGCTGAGTGGCGCGCTTGTAACAGAGAAATCCCCGAAATCTGAAAGTGTGAGTCTAAGAGAAGGATGACATTCCGCAACAAATGTAAATCCTTCTGAAAAGGACTATCTATCTATCTATCTAAGATGTTCTACTATCAAATTCTTGAAAACCAAAATTTCAGAGCTACATTCTCAAACATTGAAATTACAGTGATTATTTTTTGACATTGCTAGAAACCAATGGAAAAGTTCAATTCAAATAATTCATTTACGTTTTGGCCAATCAATAGTGGGAATATTCTACCTAGAAAATTGTCGCGGGAATAATTTGAGGTATTTTGTTTTTATTGTCTGACAACCTATAGTTTTAATTTGACGTCTGTCATCAATTCGCATGAAAAGTGTGAAATGAATCAAAACCGGTTTAGTACATTATATAATTTTGCAAGGAAATGTGTTTATGATCGTAACATCAAAAAATAATCTAAAGAATACCACACGAGAGTTCGATATAGTAGAAAATAATTATCTAGATTTCTTTCTCAAACTTGTTGGCAATAGTCACTCGAGCCAGTTGGTCTCTCTTGTCTATTGTCTGGCAACAAGTTTTCGAAAATCTGTCGAATTATTATCACTCTCTTGTGATATTACAACTGAGAATGTGATGATGTCAAATTGCACTGGAAAGCGCTCATTTTCCAAAATGAAAAAAAATAGGCGAGTTACGATGAGACAAAGCCGCCTATCAAAGTTATCGCTTCTTAGCATTGAGAATGATTTTCTCCGGATGCTGGATTTGACCGAAATCATCAATGATTTTTCGTCGAAAAAAGCTCGCAAGAATCCCTTTGTTT
The DNA here is from genome assembly GCA_018342105.1 of Gonioctena quinquepunctata. Classification (NCBI taxonomy): domain Eukaryota; kingdom Metazoa; phylum Arthropoda; class Insecta; order Coleoptera; family Chrysomelidae; genus Gonioctena; species Gonioctena quinquepunctata. The sequence goes on along the minus strand of JAFIRS010000233.1, from coordinate 942,872 downwards.
ACGCTGTAATTTAATTTATTTCTTGTATTTTATTATACCTACATATGCTCGTGTCGAAATAATTTGATTTGTTCCGCAATAAATAAAAAAAAAAACTTGTTTGAAAAATAATTAGGGGCCTCCACTCCTTTGTTGCCCCAGGGCCTCCACACCTTTTAATCCGGCCCTGCCGGAATTTATTACCAAGTACTTTGTTGGCTGGAGCGTCTGCCTTGTAGTCCAGAGATCGTAGGTTCAAATCCTACAGAAATTAATTAAAATGTGTTTTTTTTCTCTTTTACCATTAGTAATAGTTGTACAAAAAATATGGGGTTGCTCATAACGTGCCACTTTTAACACTTGTATCATAAATAACTATTTATTCTTAGTTGTTATAGAGGAAAAATATCTGTTGCCATTTTAATGTGTGACATGTAATTCGGTTATTGGATACATTTTACATTCGAAATATCTTTTTTTCCTTTCGGATGCTGGTCTCGTCGCCAGCTGCACCTCAGCCTCTTGGGCTTTTTGTGCCTTCCGGTTTTTGTTTTACAGCACCCACTCCGTAACTCTAGTCCCCTGTATCAGTCTGTACAGGTTCTTCACCGGTTGGCTACTGTATTCTTCGGGGGTTACTCTTGGCTGTTCGAATATTGCTTGTCTTTTGCGGTCAATCGTCTCGCATTCTGACTTATGTTTGGCCGTTTCTGTCCCTTTGCCACATTGTCTGCAGGAAAGTTCTCCGTTGTACAGCCCCATTTTGTGCAGGTGTCCTCTCATTGGGCTGTGACCAGTGAGTAGGCCCGTTATTGTTCTGACTTCTTTTCTACTCATCTTGAGTAGTTCTTTGTTTCGACGGTTCTTTAATATATGTTTTCATGTGGTAAACGAGAGGGGCTTCCTTCCAGCGCTACCTTTGTTTTCGTTTGACCCAGTCCCGTACGCAGCCTTGGATGGCTGATTTTGTCCCACTGCACCGAGTGCAGGTTCTGGGCCAATGTATGGCTAGTTCATCAGCTTTTTCATTGCCCTCGATGCCACTCGATGCCACTTGATGTCACTTTTGGGTTCGTGAGAGCCTTCAGTGATGCCTGGCTGTCTGTGCATATTTTGATCCGTGTGTTGCGCACTTCCCTTATGTTGTTTTCACTCACGCAGTGTAAGATTGCGTACATTTCCGCTTGGAATACGGAAGTATTTGTTCCCAGTGAGGTGCTCATTTGGGAGTTGTACTGTATTTACCAGCACTAGTTCCTTCCTTGGTCTTGGATCCGTCTGTGTACCAGATCCTCTCTCCAGGTTTGCCCTTGATGGTGTCGTCTGTCCATTCCCTTCAGTCTTGTATGATCACCTCGAAGTTCGTGTTAAAGAAGTATCTAGGAGGGTCCGTTGGTTTTATTTCAAGAATGTTGCCTCCCACTATTTCCTTTATCTTGTTGTGATCCGATCTGTTGCTCGTGTTTTGTAGCCCTAAGTCCCGTTCTTGCCTCTTCCATGATTGTTATGTCAATCGGTGGAAGGTCCAGTAGTGCTTCCATGGCTGCTGATGGGTTGTTTTCATTGCCCCCGTTATGCTGAGGCAGGCAAGGTACCTTGCTCAACTCAGCCGCGGCTATTTTTTGGGTTATCTTTATCCACCATACCAAAGATGCATAGGTGATCATGGGTTTCACCACAGTATTGTATGTCCAATACACCATTTTGGGACTTAGCCCCCATGTTTTTCCGTGTGCTCGTCTGGATACCATTAGTGTCACCTCAGCTTTCTTCTTTTATTTTTGCAAGTTGTTGGTTCCATATTAATTTCGAGTCTAGGACTACCACGAGATACTTAACTTCTCCCGACAACTAGATGTTGGTCCCTTGGAGGGTTAGGTTAGGTTAGGCCTCTAGCTTCCTTCTTCGGGTAAAAGCTACTATGGTTGATTTAGAGGGGCTGATATTTAAACCCTCTTCATTTATCCATGTACTGACCAGATTTAGGGCCCTTTGCATTCTCTCCCTAATTGTGGTGTTGAATTTTCCTTGGACTATGATGACTAATATTCGAGATTAATTTCTTCAGTTGATAGAAAGAAAATTATAAATTAATAAAGGTAAGTAGTCTGATGATTGTGTTCGATGAAGCCTTATCAGTACAGCCCTCAATATAACTAATAATGTTTTTCTTCCAAAACCTTTTTTGTACAGATAAAATTATTAGAAATATCCTACACGCATTTTTGCTTTCAAATTCCAATTGCAGCGGTATCCTTTGAGCAGCAGAGGCGGAGATAACTAATTTTATTTAGATATTTAAATATTTTGCAAATACGTTTAAATAAAAAAATATGCCATAAGCGAGGAAGTATGTATTAATAGGCAATCGAATCACCATAATTTCATTTTCCTATGGTCGAAAAAAAACAACATATTTTTCAACAAAGCACAACAGAGCTATAGAATATTTTAAAACCTGTTTCGATCCCAGACCAGAGACGCTACTGGCTTTTATTCATTCAGACCTCTTCAAACACAAATATAACTCATGATTTATTAGTTTTCGTGGCCGCAACGTATGGACACTCCTACAAGCATTATCATTGGCTTGCGGTCCGTTTTGATTGGCTCAGGCGAATCTGGTGCAGAACTAGACAGCTGTCACTCAAACCCACGTTGACTGTCGCCTCTTTTGATCTTCCGTTAGGCGACGGAGAATTATTTTTCGTTCCGTTACTTCGCATATACGCTCGTGTAAGCGAAGTGAGTTTTTGATTTGCTCCTGAAACAGCTTCTGCAATTGAAAATGGTTAAACTATACATAAGAAGTATTCAATTTCAAATTACTTTTTGAAGATTTATTTGTATACCTCCATAAAATTTCAGATAAGAACACTATTTTTCCATTTTGGTATTTTTTGAGATGTTATATAAGTACTTACTATTTGTGCACTTATTTGAAATACTGGTCAGTATAATTTTTTCATATATTTTCGAATTAGTTCAAATACTGTCAGATATTTCAAATAGCATTCAATCCTTCTGACTGTGACAGCAAAGGCAGATGTTTTTTCCATGAAACTCTGAACAAGTAAAACCAATAAAAATAAGTTGTAATTCTGAAGGACATGCAACAAAATAGGTATGTCAATATAAACTGTTTTATTTTGAATGCTATTCAATAGGATGTTTTCACATGTCCATTAATCAAATATTTCAAATGTGTAATTGAAATGCAGATCGTAATTAGGAATATGGAAGGGTATTTGAAAAACATTCAAGTTCAAATATTCAAAGTACATTGGTTTATTTGAATACATCCACGATCCACGAGTTGTATATTCAAAGGTATTTAAAATCTTGATGAGTATTACAAATCATTAAAACAATTACAAAATCCAAATATTTCGTGAAAGGAATTAAAATACCAGTACTTATTCCTCAAAACATTAAATTCAATTCTGGTTGCGTATTAACATGAAAATATATACTTGCATTCGTATTTTGTTGATACTTTCTTTCAAAGGTCAAGTTCCTAGCATATTTGATATAAACTCTGATATATAAACAAAAATGAACCGAATTAAAATACATGGTTTTGGAGTCATTCTAATAAATCTCATAGTTATTAGTAAACGTTACTATGGAGACAAAAGAAAAGGCTTTACACTAGATTTATATTATAACCAAATTGCATTTTTTCCAATTTTAATAATGAATGTTTTCAACAAATACCACATGAACTAAATTATTCCAGGATTTTACAAGTACTTGTGTATAGGTGACAATTTTGAACACTGGGTAAAAATTCAATACATTTTTCCCAATACCAAACTTGTACGACTCACTATAACGAAACCCAACGATACACTTCGTTCGTTCCTGAAGCGTCATCTATTACCAGAAATGTTGAGTTGACACTGTTCTCAATCGGCACAAACTACAGTAGCTATCTAGTGTTCTGAACAGTGTATGATTCATTCTAAAAATATAGTATGAATCCCATCAAAAAAAAAAAAAAAACAGATTCATCCTCGATACCCAAGTCAAACTTATTTGATTGCTTAGAGACAAGAAAATCAAGTGACTCCCAGCAATATGCTGGGGGGGCCCATCCCTTATGCACACTGTGGAATCGAATCCTAAGTAAAATGATGAAGAAAATTATTGTTCAGTTGTGGTTGTATTTCATTATTCTGAAAGTCAACGAATACCATCACTTTTTTCGACCAATCATTACAAAACAATCGAAATAAAATTTTCTGGGTTCAATGTATAGCATTTCGGTATACTTAAGTATTTTTTTTAGAATTTGCAGTGTTATTGGAAACTGAAATACCTATCCTTTAAATGGAAAACCCTGTAAAATTTTATATTTTTGGAATTTCTCTATTTTCAACCCAATATGTTTTTTGTCAATCAAATGTTGATATCTAGATATATATATATATATATATATATATATATATATATATATATATATATATATATATATATTATAAAATAAAACAAGCAATCACAATCATTTGGTTAAAGAAAATGCGGCTGTGAGCCTTCAAATTTGATTTTTGGATAATTTTTGGCTTTCTAAATACACTCCATAAAAATTAATTTCACAAAACTGTTAGGAATTCGTTGTATCAATATTTGGATGGATGATTTTTAGCCTGTTGGATGCTATCAAGCGTCCTAGATGCCTATCATGATGAAATTGAAAAGCAAAGAATATATTCGGGTAAAATTTTAACCTAGACCAGTGATCGAATTGAATCATTTCAAGGTCACGTAAATCATCACCTAACATTAAATATTGATTACTCATAAGTGTGTTTCTCTGGAAACATAATTAATTTTATAAAGAAATTTTTCACAAGCTTTTATTTTGGCATGTATACTGGGTGGGTGTGATTTCTATTTTGAACTTTTCAACTGTTTTTTTAGAGCATAGGAACCACATTCTGACATAAAGCTGACACATCTTTTTCTGCACAATCAAATGAAAATCATTCAGTATTTAATGACTATTTTCGTATTTTCTGAGACACACTTAAATTTTATGACTTACTTAGGTAGTTGATTATGAAAAAAATTGTGTTAGTCTCAAGCTGACACGGTTTTATTTCTTAATTTTTTATCCAGATTAGCGCCGTTTACACGGACGTTCCATTCTGACGGTTTTGGAATGCATTCCAGCGTTTGAGGTCGTCGCGCACTTTTGGAGAGTAGGCGCTGAGAGTGAGATACAAAAAATTTATTACACTCCAATTCTGCGGGTTTGGCTGCGAAGGGCAAAAGCGTTGGTGTGAATGCAAAATACAGTTTTGGACTGGCGTGTGAAACTTCCACATGGTTGGAAAGATTAAGACGGCGCGTGACTAGCTAAAGTGATATCATGTTTAAAAATTCAGGCAATTCGTTCAAATTACTTAAACTAACAATAGGTTCTTCTTGATCAAGAGTAAACAGGAGCAAATCGAAATACCAAACTTTGAGAATTTTTATTCGTTGTCAAACTTGTTTTTGTTGCCCTAGTTTTTTTTTCACTTCTTTTCGAAATGTCCGGTATACGCGACCTTGAATTTTCTTCGCCACAAACTCTTTTTTTATTCAGGGCAAATAGAAAAAAAAATCATAAATGGTCGTAATCGTGCGAAAAAAATATCCGAGATATTGACGGAAATATCCGTTTTGAGGTCCCCAGAGACGATTGAGACCATTTCCAGGGTGAAGTCTGCCTGTCGGTCTGTCTGTAATCTTTCACAATAACTGCCGAACCTTTTGACCAATCGAGCTGAAATTTGGTATAAAGATCTGTCAAACGGAAGCGTCACTATTAAAAAATGACAGATACTATAGCGCACGACGATATGTCTTTTGAAAGCACTTGAAATACTGTATACAGAACATTAAAAACTATTCCTCCAACTGACATCTGTCAAAAATAAAAACATGTAAAAGTTCAAAACTTTGCCATTTAATTATTCAAAATATAGCCAAATGATTAGAACTAAATTCGGCAGGGAGCAACAAAACAAAAAAATCAAATTAAGTCTGCAGTTGGAGCTTTGCACCGTTTCCCAGTCTGGTGCTACGAATGTTTAATTTTTCTCCTAGGCGTTATAGTTTAACCATTTTCAATTGCAGAAGCCATTTCTATAGGGAGCGAATCAAAAACTCACTTTGCTAACACGAGCGTATATGTGAAGAAACGGAACGAAAAATAGTGTGTACTACTCGAAAACATTCTCCGTCGGCGAAGGGAAGATTAAAATGAGATCAAAAGAGCCGACAGTCAACGTGGGTTTGAGTGAAAGCTGTCTAGTTCTTCAGCAGCCAATTAAAACGGACCGCAAGTCAATGATAATGCTTGTAGGTGTGTCTATACGTTGAGACTAATAAATCACCAGTTATATACAGGCGTTTCAGGAGGTCTGAATACATAAAAGCCAGTAGCGTCTCTGATCGAAATAGGTTTGAAAATATTCTAAAGTTGTAATGTGTTTTGTTGGAAAATATGGCTTTTTTTCGACCATGTGAAAATGAAATTATGATGATCCGATTGCCTATTAATACATACTTCCTCGTTTATGGCATATTTTTTTATTTTAGCGTATTTTTAAAATATTTAAATATCCAAATAAAATTAGTTATTTCCGCCTCTGATGCTCAAAAGATTCCGCCTCAAGACTGGAAAACTTGTTTTTTATGCTTCTGCAATTGATAATGGATGAACTATACCATCCGAGACGGCCGCTCACCCGGGCTTTGACTAGGACGACCCGCGTTTGGTGCAGGACCGCTCAATTGACTGGGTCAAATATCTCACTTGGCCAATTGACCGGTAAATTGACTGATCAAATTGACTTCGGACAGCCCTAAAAATGTTTTATCAACGTTTCATTTCAAGATAACCCCATTCTCCCGAGGCCCGTGCCAGTCAAGTTTTGGGCTGTTCCACAGCTGATTTTTGTTTTTGTATTGATCACATTTTACCTTCCACAAACAAGGGTAACATCTATAAATTTCAATAAATTGCTCTAAGTTTTCTCTCGACCATGACATTTTGAAGCTCAAGTCTGAACGGGGGGGCGTGCGCGAATATTCAAGTCTGAACGTGTAAATGCTAGTCGGTTTTTCGGCGTTCCACATGCTGTGGCGTGCCCATAGACAAATTAAAAATAAAGAGACTGTTTGAAACATTGGCGATCTTGACCACCAAGTTTTTGGTACGGCCAGTCGCGCATGGAGGCGCTGCCCGCAATCCACAGACGACTGATGACATGATAATTTTCCAATTTCGACATTTGTCAGAAAATGACAAACACGTAATAATTTCAGAATAATTCTACTGTTGTCATCGAAAAATTAATTATAGAAATTTTACCATGGACTTGAATTATGAACCCAATGTCGAAAATGGAATGTTTTGTTATTCGAGTTGACGCTGAAATTCCTCGAAATATTCTTTCACAAGGTAAAATATAAGCTGCTTTTCACAAACTGATACTTATTTCCATCCATCAGTTGCAGAATTTTTTTCACAAACTGGTACTTATTTCCATCCATCAGTTTCCATTTCCTATCACCATGGTCTCCTTTGTGCTAATAAATTAACAAAATTATTGAAGGTTTGTTGTGAATGTAATTTGTTTTTATTTTGGTTGATTTGATGATAAGCGACTGAAGAATATTTTTAATTTTGTTGTTTTCCGGAGTTTTAAAATTGTTTTCTCTGTAGTTGTACCTTGTCCTAGATACAATAAAATGTGTTTTTATAGTGTTCAACTTATTATTCTTGTTTTATATCAATCAATCAATCAATATATACTTTATTGTCTGAAGAGTTGATTCTTATTGACAAAGCATGAAAATAGGAAAAAAGAGAAATATATAAGAAATGTACAGATAATTAGATACGTGAATGTCAAATGGATAAAATGTACAAACATAAAAGATAAATATTACATATATGAATAAAAAACATATTGTCAATCTCCTTTAAAAAAGAAGGACTATTGAAACAACACATTATAAAATAAGATGTCATTAACAAAAGGGTAACTGACAATTACCACCTTAAGATTTAACAGCAGTCTTGTATAATAAATCAAAACATATGAGATAAAAAATACAATAAGATAAATGAATGTCAAGTGGATAAAATGTACGAACATAAAAGATAAATATTACATGTATAAATAAAAAACATATTGTCAATCTACTTTAAAAAAGAAGGACTCTTGAAACAACACATTATAAAATAAGATGTCATTTACAAAGGGTAACTAACAACTAACAATTACCACCCTTAAGATTTAACAGTAGTCTTGCATAATAATCAAAACATGAGATAAAAAATAAAAATTCAATAATATAAATATCCAGTATCAAATCAATTCCCATAAGGAACTATAGTATATCCTCATAATATTCCTGCAGGTTATAATAAGCTTTCTGCAATAGAGCCTTTTTTACAGTCTTTCGAAAGTTCTTCAGAGAAGTTATGTTTCTATAACTGGCTGGCAGATGATTATATATTTTTTTGCTTTCATACATGATGGAGTTTTTTGTCAGACTAGATTTAGGTAAGGGTAAGGAAACACAACCTTCATTTCTTGTTTTATGTTTTCGTGTTTCAGTAGGTGTTGAACCATATTTTGTGTGGATGAGGCATACAGTTTCCAAAATGAATAAACAAACGAGTGATAATATTTGTTGGCTAATAAAAAGTGGTTTGCAGTGATCGTGATATTGAGCTTTACACAGGTATCGGATTGCTCTTTTTTGTAGAATAAAAACACATTGAAACAGCTGGTTATTGCATAAACCCCAGAAGGCAATGCCATACCTCAAATGTGACTCAACTAGGGAAAAGTAGACCATCCTAGCCGAGGCTACGTTTAATTCTCTTGAAACAATTTTCATTGCAAAGCAGCTAGAGGCTAACTTCTTGCTCAAGGTCGTTACATGCTCATCAAATTTTAGCTTGTTGTCTATAATTAGACCTAGAAACTTAGTTTGTGGCTTATTTGTTATAATCTATCTAAGTACAAATTATCAAAGTCAAATTTAAGGGTGACTAGATTTGTTTTTTTTAAATTGAAACAGAGTCGATTGGAGTCACACCATTGCTTAATTTTTTCTAGATCGAGAGCAATTGATTCTTTCAAGTGATTTATGTCTTTGCTATGCCATAGAATGGTGGTGTCATCCGCAAAGAAAGTGAATTTTCCTTGGATGCGAATGGTGGCTAGGTCATTTAGATACAATAAAAATAGAATAGGACCTAGAACCGACCCTTGTGGAACGCCCATTGCGACTTTGCCACTGTTAGAGTAGTTTTCCTGTATTTTTACTACTTGACTCCTTTCTGACAAATACGTGCGGAACCAGTCTAATGAGGAATTTCGGAAACCGTAAAATTGTAGTTTTTGCACTAATATCTCATGGCTGACACAATCAAACGCCTTGGAGAAGTCGCAAAATACCGCCGCTACGGTTTCTCCATTATTCAAAGTAACATATGTATTTTCTAGCAACGAGAAAAAAGCATCATTAGTGCTTTTCGAGTTTTGAAATCCAAATTGGGCATGGCTTAATATGTCATTTCTGGTAAGATGTACCATCATTCTTCTTTTGACTAGTTTTTCTATTATTTTGGATAATGTTGATAATAATGAAATTGGGCGAAAGTTCGAGGGATCATCTGGGTCACCACCTTTGTACAAGGGATTACAACTGCTTGTTTCAAGCAGGAAGGGAACTGTCCCATTCTGAAGGAACTGTTAATTGCCTCAGCTAGGGTGAGTAGGACATGGTCAGGTAGACTTTGAAAAATTTTTACAGATAGGCCGTCCATACCCGATGAGCTCTTATTTTTTATTTCATTGATAACCTCTTTCAGCTCAAATATGTCAGTATCTTCAAGGTGAAAATTTTGTGCAATGCTAACATACTTCATATAGTCTAAAGAGTCGACCTGTGAATTGAGATTGGCTGAGAGTTCGTGGCCTATGGAGCAATAGAAGTTATTTAAAATATCAGGGTCAATTTCAATATTGATTGGTTGTGATTTATTTTTTCCTCTTAGTTCATTAATTATCCAATTCTCTCTTGTTTTATTTTTTGAGTTTTTTAAACGATTTTTGTAGTATGTCTCTTTTGCATTATTGATAATTTGTTTATATATACGTTTGTAAGCATTGAAATAAGTTATAAAAAAAACATTTTGTACTTGTTTTCTTATGGTATGCAACGACCTCAAGTTTCGTGCAGATATTTTGATGCCTTTAGTTATCCACGGTTTTTTATTTTTTATTTTGAGCTTTTGCAATGGAAAACAGTTCTCAAATAAGGTTGATAAATAATTATGAAATGTATTGATAGGTTCCTCTGAATATTTGAGAGTGTTCCATGGTATCTTTGACATTTCTTCTGCAATTTTTGAAATTTTTTTCATAAAAATCCTCCTTTATTTTTAGAGGTGTGATATTGAAGTTGTTGGACTGGAAGAATACTGCTTCATGATCAGAGATACCTGCAGGAATAGTACAAAAACTAATATAAGATGTTTAATTTTGTTCTTGATATCATGAAATAAAGATTTACTTTGAAACTTTATTTTAACCACGAACGAACTAACAGATTCTACGAATCGATTACTGTATATATTTTATTAGTGATCGATTTGCCATTCCTGTATTTCATACGATACAACCATTCATATGGAATACAAGAATGGCAAATCGATCACTTATAAAATATATACCATATCAATCATATAAAAGTAACGCATTTGAAAAACCCGCCTTATCTCAATCAGTTTTACCAACTGTACTTAGTTCGGCCAGTTGCGAGATATGTCGCCACTGTCTAAACGTGGTGCCAACTTTTACTGCAGTTTTGACAACTCTCTTTATTTTTAGTTTCTCTATGGGCGTGCCACTCCACTCAGCAGTTACACAGAGAGATTCAGTATAGAACTCTTGTCATTAGCGCCGTTTACACGGACGTTCCATTCTGTCGGTTTTGGAACGCATTCCAGCGTCTGAGGTTGTCGCGCACTTTTGGAGCGTACGCTCCAAGCGCGCTATACAAAAATTAAAACACTCCAGGTACACGCGCCCATTCTACGTGTTTGGTTGCGAAGTCCAAAAGCGTTGGTGTAAATGCAAAAACCGACAGTTTTGGACTGGCGCGTAGAACTTCCACATGGTTGGAAAATTTAAGACGGCGCGTGACCAGCTAAAGCAAATTCCTGAAACTAACAGTAGGTTCTTCCTGATCAAGAGTAAACAGGGGCAAATCTACCGACAGTTTGGTTTATGGGTTTTTCCTTGTGGGCGCTTTATGTTTCCCTAATTTTTTTCACTTCTTTTCGAAATGTCTCGCGTATACCTTGAATTTTTTTTACCACAAAGTATTAATATTCACAATACGGCGAACAGTCTCCTTAAAAAAATTTATAGGCCGCGTTTTTGAAATTTTTGTTTTTGTATTGATCATATATTTTACCTTCCACGAACAAGGGTAACCTCTATAAATTTCAATAAATTGCTCAAATTTGTTTCTTGACCATGACATTTCCGAACTCAAGTCGGAATGGCGCGGCGTGTGCGACTACTCAAGTCGGCAAGCGCAACTAGTGTTCGGTCCGTCGTTCCACATGCCGTGGCGCGCCACTTCACCCAGCATTTACATGGAGAGATTTAATTGCGCTTTCGGAGTCTTCGCGCCAAAACTGCAAGAAAAACCGTACGTGTAAACGGCGCTTATGGAGAGGTTAGCGCCGTTTACAAGGACGTTCCGTTCTGTCGGTTTTGGAACGCATTCCAGCGTCTGAGGTCGTCGCGCACTTTTGGAGTGTACGCGCTAAGCGCGTGATACACAAATTGTAACACACTCCAAGAATACGTGCCATTGCTGCGTGTTTTGATGCGAAGTGCAAAAGCGTTGGTGTGAATGCAAAAACCGACAGTTTTGGACTGGCGCGTGGAACTTCCACATGGTTGGAAAGTTTGAGACGGCCCGTGACCAGCTAAAGTGACATCATGATGAAAAAAAAGTTAAAAATTCGCAATTCGTTCAAATTCCTGAAACTAACAGTAGGTTCTTCCCGATCAAGAGTAAACAGGAGCAAATCTACGGACGGTTTGGTTTATGGGTTTTTATTTGTGAGCTTTTTTGTTTCCTTAATTTTTTTCACTTCTTTTCGAAATGTCCCGCGTATACCTTGAATTTTCTTTACCCAAAGTATTAATTCACAATTCAGCAACAGCCTCCTTAAAAAAATTTGTAGGCCCCGTTTTTTAAATTTTTGTTTTTGTATTGATTACATTTTACCTTTACAAACAAGGGTAACAACCTCTATAAATTTCAATAAATTGCTCAAATTTGTTTCTTGACCATGCCATTTTCAAACTCAAGTCTGAATGGCGCGGCGTGCGCGACTACTCAAGTCTGCACGTGTAGGTACAGTTATTCTAATCCCAATTGGAACGGCAATAAAAATAAGAGCACTACGAGGAGTGATCATATGCACTGCCCGGCAAATGGAAAATGTATATACTACCAGTGTTTTTAAAGTCCATCCAATATCAATTGCAGAAGCTGTTTCTATAGGGAGCGAATAAAAACTCACTTCGCTAACACGAGCGTATATGCGAAGAAACCGAACGAAAAATAATCTGTACTACTCGTAAACATTTGCCGTCGGCATATGGTAGATCAAAAGAGCCGCAGTCAACGTGGACCTGAGAAACAGCTGTCGCTTTTCTATAACCGATTCGTCTAGGCCAATCGTCGGACATCGATGCTTGTATAGGCGTGTCTATACTGGAAGGTCATAAATCACGCGTTATAATTGTGTTTTAATAGCTCTGAAAGATTAAAAACCAGTAGCGTCTGTGGTCTTGGTGTGTGCCGATCGGAATACGTTTTAGGATATTCTAGTAACCTACATCAAACAATGAAAGAAATTATTTTTCTTTCTTAATGTATTTGTATAAATAAAAGCTTGTCTTTAATTTTTTTTCATTTTTCATTATTTATGAAGTATTTTTGAAATCTTAAAATATCTAAATAAAATTAGTTATCTCCGCCACTGCTGCTCACACGATTTCGCCACAAGACTTTTTTATGCTTCTGCAATTGATATTGGAAAAACTATACTTTCAAAGTGTTCCTGGTCAGTGTTGCCAACAGCTCTTGGCAAAATTACTGGCTGAAAATGATTCAATTACTGGCAACTTTTCTCAAAACTATCCTAAAATCTTCAATCTCATTTTATATTCAATAGAATAATGAAAAATGCATCTTGAAAAGGGAAACATTCTCAATTGAATATTTTTTGTGAATGTCTAACAGAAAACAACTACTTTTCCGGCTAAAGCCACGCTGGACATTGAACTACATCTGATAGATATTCTGAAAAGACCCTAACTCAAAAGAAAAAATCTGAAATTGAAAATTTGCATTTTCATTCAGATAGTTATTTGATTTTCTATTCCAGTCTTAATTAGGAACTCATAAAGATGAATGAGGCAAAGAAGAATGTTTTCCAAAAGAGAGTACTCACCAGAAATCATTCGTAACATTGACGCAAGAGAGACATCGCGTTCACTAAGTCTTCAATACATTTTTGTCGACGAAAATCTATTTCACGCTTCCACGATCATCAGGAAGAACGGAAGAAATGGGAAACACATCTTCAAGAAGCAATCTCACTTTGCAAAGATGGAAAAAGTTAATAACTTCATTTTAATCGTGGATTTTTCAATTCACAGAAAAATCTTTCTATCAATATTCAATTGAGAATGTTTCCCTTTTCAACATGAATACCTTGACGTTATCTTGACGATAGAAGATAGTGACTAAAGTTTATCTTTCAGTTGCAGATGATTCCACATCTGATTTTATGAACATCCTGTTCATATTTTCAACAAATCGAAAAATGCATCGTTTTCTCATTTAAGATATTTTTTGAAATGTAGGTAACAAAAATAACTAAATTAATTATTTAAGTATAAACTTGAAAGTTTAAAAACAAAAGAACTAACAAAATAAATAATATCATCAATAAACAATAGGAAACTTAAAATAAAATAGGTACTAGGTACCTACAACATATTGTAAAAAAATCAGTACTCTTTGTACTAAAACCATCTACGTTTTCGTCCATATTGAGCTATCAAGCATCTTATTTGATGGTGTAAATTAATTTTAATATACCTCCTTTTGATGCTAAATAGAATCTCTAGTTGATAATATTGCAACAATAGTGACAGTTTTTTAACCTATTTCTCAAACCTGTTTCAACATTATCAACTGAACAGTATTTCGACACTAGCGTTTAAGAATGGCATTAGCAGCAGCAAACTAATTACAACTTTAAATTTAAAAACAAATTCTGAATAGCATTTTTCAAATTGGAAACGTTTTCCCAATGAATGACTTCTAAAGTAGAACTTCTCAACACGTCTAATTCTTGTTTATCTAAAATTTGGTTTGCAAATGAAAATCGTTGAAAACCATTTATTAATGATTTTTGCTCATATGTTTGCGCATATTTTGGTTCCAGAACATGAATAGTTCATCTTCTAAAACTAAAATAGTATATTACACTACTTAAGGACAGGAATTTTTTCCTTCCCGTGTGGTGTATACTATTTTCCTTTATAGCTGGTCGAAAGTTCGTTACTGCTATTACCACTTACATTTCCATTTTTTTATTATAAAGAATACACGTTCCAGCTGCAGCTCGTTGTGCTGTCATGTTTAACTTTTGCTCCTCGCTTCAGTCCCTCTTTCGGATACTCACAAAGCTGAAATATTTGCTCCCGCTCTTCGTCTCTCTCTTTCTCACTTTCTTGCGTGTACATGAAAAATATTTGCTCCCGCTTTACGGAGAACGTGGTCTGGCAATGTCACCAATGCATAAATGCAAGACTTTATACTTTAAAATCGATGGAGAAAGTACGTAGGTACTTTCGACCGAGGTATAAAGAATATTTCTTTTATTTCTGAACAAGTCTAATGTTCAGAATTTTAAATAATGAGAATAAAAACCTTGTGGTTAAAATTTGCGTCCTTTCTCAGCTCTTATAAGATTCGTGAGCACGTATAGGTACCTAGATATATTTTTCCATTTGGTAAAAAAATAGAAAGAAATTAAAATGTCGATTTTTGTTACTCATGTAACCTTTTAATTTGTCTGAAACTTCTTTGAGAGAATATCAATTAATAAATGTTTTGACATGCTGGCAAATTCCTGCTATCGTACCACTACTGGTATAATTACTGGCAAAGCTTATTATTCCTGGCAAATGCCAGGAATTACTGGCAAATTGGCAACCCTGTTCCTGGTACAATCATAAAAAAAATCTGGCGCGTGTCTCTAGTTGCCCAGATCATTAGTAAGGGCGCTATCAAATATATTTGAAGAATAGAAACTCGGCTAGCTGGATTGGACATCTGTTATCTGAATCCGCATGATTTACGCAGTTCACAATATTTCTTAATCAGTGCCGTGTGTTGGTGAGGTTAGGAATTATCCGTTGAAAATAATTTTATCAATATGGCTTTCTGGAGACCTTTCGAAACAAATAATAAAATTCAGTTGACATAACATGTGTCTAGTTTTACATGGGGTGATCAATTGCTATGATTGTAATGTAACGAACCTAGGCCGGACCTGTCGCCTCCCGCGTCGCCATCGACAGCGATGAGATCATCCCCGGAGATATTCGAGAACCATCCAGTCCCTCTTCCGCGTAATGCAACGGTCAATATTGGAAACAATTGGAACATGCCGTCGCCAACTGGAAGAATTCGAAACATCGAGAATGCTGTATCGGAGATAAATAGACAGCCCTCAAGTCTCACGAACAGTCTGAACGAGCCCATACCATCGAGCTATACAGTGGCGTAGTAATATAAATTAAGTTGTAGATTAAGTGTTAAATAAATTAGTTAAACCAAGTTAAGTTTATTTACGTTACAATTGGTGTCGGAAGTGAGATTTTGAAAATAAACAAGTGATCG
Organism: Gonioctena quinquepunctata; assembly: GCA_018342105.1. Taxonomy (NCBI): domain Eukaryota; kingdom Metazoa; phylum Arthropoda; class Insecta; order Coleoptera; family Chrysomelidae; genus Gonioctena; species Gonioctena quinquepunctata. The sequence goes on along the minus strand of JAFIRS010000233.1, from coordinate 926,870 downwards.
TGGAGTGGATAGTCAGAAAAATAAATTGATAGACCTTTTTGTACGCCCAAAATAGACAGTGGCCCGGTTTTCGCGAAGTGGACAATTGTGCGTGGGAATATAAACTGATACACTGTTCGCGTGAAACAGAAAATAGACAGTGGCCCGGTTTTCGCGAAGTGGACAATTGTGCGTGGGAATATAAACTGATACACTCTTCGCGTGAAACAGACAATAGACTGGTGGCCCGTGGAAAAGAATTCGCGAAGTGAATTTTTAACAAACTGATAAACTTTTTCGTGTGAAACAGACTGATACCTCGTCAAAGACAAAATGTGTTCAAGAAAAGTGCGCCTTGCGGATTTGAAGGTAGCGGAATTGAAACAGGAACTGGAGGAAAGGGAACTGGAAACAACAGGTAAAAAGCAAGTACTCCAGGAAAGACTTGCAGAAGGACTTATACAAGAAGGTGAGGACCCCGAAACATTTTTATTCGAAGTTCCCGGAGGTGATTTAAGTTTGGTAATGAATAAACTCGAAGAAACTACTAAATCCGTGAAAGAAGAACTGCAACAAAATTCTAGAAATCTGGAAGAGAAACTTCAGGAAAATTCTAGAAATCTGGAAGAGAAACTTCAGGAAAATTCTATAAATCTGGAAGGGAAGCTTTCTAGAAATCTGGAAGAGAAGCTTCAAGAAAATTCTAGAAATCTGGAAGAGAAGCTTCTAGAAAATTCAAGAAGCCTGGAAGATAAGTTCCTGGAAAACACAGAAGGCCTAAAAAGAGAATTGTGTGGTGTGGCTAATTTTCTAGAAGAAAGAATGGGAACCGTTGAGACAGAAATGGACAAAATAAAGGAAACGATCAGTAAGCTGGAAAAACAAATTAATAGTGCGTCCTCCACAGAGATGGTTAACGAAAATGCAATGCTGGACTTGAGTTTGAACGTGGATAAAGTTCAAGAGGGTATAAAAGATGTCAAGGTCATTTCAGAAATAGGGAAGCTTTCCATGAAGCCTCCTCAGTTCGACGGAAAAACCCCATGGGCAAATTACCGCCGGCAGTTTGAAGCAGCGGCCAAAGCAAACGGATGGAATGCAGGGGAAAGAGCTGTAGCACTGACACTTGCATTACGTGGAGAAGCGACAAATATTCTACAAACTCTCACCGCCCAAGAACAGGAGGACTATGATCAGCTGATTAAACATCTAGAATTACGATATGGCCACGCCCATTTGGAGCACGTATACCACTCCCAGTTGAAAAATCGCTGCCAAAAATCGGGCGAATCCTTACAAGAATTCGAAACTGACATTGCACGCTTGGTTCGTCTCGCATATCCAGCCACACCAGAAAATGTAATGGAGCGACTAGCGGTTCAAGCATTCCTGGATGGACTCCGTGACCAAGAAACCAGACAAGCGTTGACACTAGCCCGTCCAACACATCTCGTAGACGCACTGGCACGCGCTTTAGAATTCGAGGCAGCGAAACAATCTTGCAAAAGCCAGAGTAAAGTCCGAATGATTGAGGAAGACTCACAGGAGCCTGCTAATTTGGAAGCTGCCATAAGGAAAGTGATTAAGGAAGTGTTCCCTGAGAAGAGACAGATAAGATGCTGGAATTGTGGCAAAATTGGACATGTGCGTAGCAAATGTCCAACATTCGAAAACACGACTCCGATGCAGGAAAACTAAAGAAGGTCGACGAGAAGGGGCAATCGTCGGCCTGTGTCCAGCAAGCCCTGGTTAACAACGCATATGTCGCTATCCTGCAACGACAGAACAGAGGTGTTTTCGTAGACGGTCTCATCAATAACGAGCCTTGCACCATGCTGCTAGATACAGGTGCGACTAGGACAATTCTCGGACCTTCCTTTGCCAGAACACCGGAACGAATTGAACCGACAACTTGGAAGCTACGCACAGCAACAGGGAGCCAGCTACTGTATATGGCGAGCTACCGATTGAAATAATTTTGGGCAGCACTAAAGTGAAACATCAGGCACTTGTAGCGGACATCGAAGATGATGCAATCATCGGAATGGACATCATGAATTCCAGAGGGTTTGAATTGGATTTCAAAGACGGCGTCCTACGTGTCAACGGAGAAGAGCTGGTACTTCATGGGAGAAGTGAAGAGTTGATGCGTTTGCTGTTGGCTGAAGATGTAAGTGTATCTGAGAGGGGCTGAAACCATTCTGGAGGCTCGCCTGGCCGGGATTGCGAGCAGTGGAGACGTGGTGTTGTTTTAGCCCAAAACTTCATGTTGAGAAAACTTGAGTACGAGGATTGCACTAGGGAAGACCTTGTTGCGTGCTGACAAATTTGTGCCGGTAAGGGTCATGAATGTCAATTATTTCCCAGTGACCTTGAAGAAAGGAACAATTTTGGGGCACTGCTCGTCAGTTTCATCCGTGATCCGGGGCGTACGAGGTACGATTAGCCAACCCAACAACTTGCCCACAGAACTAGAGAAATTAGTTGCCATCTCTTCCAAAGACATAAAACCAGCTCAACAGCCCAAACTAAGAGATTTAGTCAAAAAGTACCAAGACATCTTCGATACCGGACAAGGAAAAGGGGGTCGAACTAATGTGGTCCAGCACAAGATTGATACTGGGGGTGCCCGACCGATCCGGCAATCAGCAAGAAGACTTCCTCTTGCCAAGAAGGCAGAGGCTGACAAAATAGTCAGCGATATGGGAAAAGAAGGAGTTATCGAACCGTCTGACAGTCCCTGGTCCTCTCCAGTCGTACTGGTGAAGAAAAAGGATGGATCGACACGCTTTTGTGTAGACTATCGCCAACTTAATAATGTCACGAAGAAGGACAGTTACCCTCTCCCGAGAATAGATGACACCCTAGACACGTTGGCTGGTTCCACGATTTTCTCGACCCTTGATCTGAAGAGTGGATACTGGCAAGTAGAACTCGCTCAGGAAGATCGAGAAAAGACTGCTTTACCATCGGCTCAGGATTGTGGCAGTTCACCGTTATGCCATTCGGGCTCTGTAATGCTCCCGCCACATTCGAAAGATTGATGGAGACAGTGCTGAAGGGACTCTCATGGAACACGTGTCTAGTGTATCTCGACGACATAATTGTGGTCGGCAGATCGTTCGAGGACCACGTGAAAAACTTGGAGGAAGTATTCCTGCGACTGAGGAACTCCGGATTGAAGCTGAGCCCTAAGAAATGCCATCTGTTCCAAAAGAAGTACGATACCTCGGCCACGTTGTCTCTGGGGAAGGAGTAGCAGTGGATGACCAGAAGATCAAAGCTGTTAGGATTGGCCCATCCCAAAGACATTCACCAACTTCGAAGTTTCCTTGGTTTATGCACATACTATCGCCGATATGTGCTGGGATTCGCCAACATCGCTAAACCACTGACCAAGCTCACGGAAGGCCAAACAAAGTTTCAGTGGTCCGAAGAATGTCAAGACTCATTCAGGAAGCTGAAAGGAGCTTTGATCAACGCACCTATACTGAGCTATCCCTACCCAAAGGGAAATTCATTTTGGATACGGACGCCAGCAACGTGGGACTTGGAGCTGTCCTATCTCAGATCCAGGAGGGACAGGAGAAGGTCATTGGTTATTTCAGCAAGACGCTTAGCAAACCAGAGCGCAATTACTGTGTCACCAGGCGAGGCTGTTAGCTGTTGTAAAGGAGTGGAACACTTCTACAAGTACGTGTATGGAAGAAGATTCCTGTTGAGAACTGACCATGCAGCTCTCAAATGGCTCTTACAGTTCAAAAATCCTGAGGGTCAAGTAGCACGTTGGATCGAGAGACTCCAAGAATTCGATTTCGAGATCGAACATCGAGCCGGAACTAGCCATAAGAATGCAGATGCCTTGTCGCGAAGACCATGTCCAGATGATTGCTCACATTGCCGACGAGCAGAAGAGAAAGAAGCAACACTTTGTAGAACCGCGGCAATGGATGACAACTGGAATGACAGCAAGATCCAGAAAGACCAAGAGAGAGACCCCGACCTTGGCTTAGTCGTCAGCTGGAAGAAGGGCAATCGAAGACCATCATGGCAGGAAGTCGCAGGTTACTCGCCGGCTGTTAAGTCCTATTGGGCACAATGGAACTCTCTTATTCTGGACAATGGGATCCTGAAACGTGTGTTGGAGGCCGATATTGGTGGGGAAGACAGACGCCAAATAATTGTTCCCAGGAACAGAAGAGAGGAAGTGCTGCGGGAAATCCATGATGGAGTCGCCGGAGGACATCTGGGAGTGACGAAGACCCTGCAGAAAGTGAGGCGACGGTTTTACTGGGCCAATTGTCAAGCTGACGTCCAGGACTGGTGCAGGAAGTGCGCTGTATGCGCTGCTAGCAATGGACCTCGAATACGCCCCAAGGCCCCGATGCGTCAGTACAACGTAGGCAGCCCGTTCGAGAGAATCGCCATTGACATCGCCGGCCCGTTTCCCGTATCCGACCACGGGAATAAATACATCCTTGTGGCAATGGACTACTTCAGTAAGTGGGCGGAAGCCTATGCCCGCCAACCAGGAAGCCATCACCGTCGCCGACGTCTTGGTGAAAGAATGGATATGTCGATTCGGTATTCCAATGGAGCTGCACTCGGATCAAGGCAGAAATTTCGAATCCAACCTTTTCCAAGAAATATGTCTACTGCTGAACATCCGCAAGACAAGAACCACGGCCCTACATCCGCAGTCCGATGGAATGGTGGAACGGATGAACAGGACGATCAACCGCCACTTGTCCAAGGTTGTCTCTGACCATCAAAGAGACTGGGACCAGTATCTTCATTTGTTCCTGATGGCCTATCGATCCGCAGTACACGAGTCAACCGGTCAAACTCCTGCTAGTATTATAATGGGCCGAGAACTGCGACTGCCTTGTGACCTGAAGTTTGGGATACCGCCAGGACAAGACACTGCGGGAGAGGACTACGTCAGCAAACTTCGGCAGAGAATGGACGACATCCACGAACGAGTCCGGTTGAACATCCAGAGTGCCAGCGATAAAATGAAGAAGACCTATGACATCAAGGCCGACGCTGGAGGATTTAAGGTTGATGACCTGGTTTGGCTGTACAACCCCAAACGTCGTCGTGGACTATCACCAAAGTTGCGGAACTCGTGGAAGGCCCGTATAAGATCGTGAAAAGGATAAACGACCTTGTGTACCGAATCCATAAGCCACCCCGAGGGAAACCAAGGGTCGTCCATTTCAACAGGTTGGCCCCTTACGCTGGAAACCATGACCAAGTTCGCACCCTCAAGCCACCGGAGGATGATATGACGTTCGAGAAGTTTATGTCCTTGTATTCAAACGGGCAGAAAGTTCTACATGGGGTTACTAGAGAGGAGTCACGAGACCTTTTCGAGGTGCCTGCTGACTACGCACTAGCGCACTGTGTGGCAGAAGATCTTCGAATGTTCAGGCGCATCGCCGTAGTGTTCTCCAAGAAATTTGGTCAACTCCAAACACTGCGGGAGCAGAATCCAGAAGTTGGTGGGGTGCTACAGTTGAAGAAAGGTCAGAGAAACATCTACTACCTAGTCACCAAGAGGCATTCCCAAGATAAACCGTCTTATGAAGATGTCTGGAAGAGTCTCACCAAACTAAGAGATACTATGGTGGACCAGAATCTGGTGGATCTAGCAATTCCAAAATTATCCTGTGGTATTGATGGGTTGGACTGGAGAGTCATAAGAAGTATGCTGGAGGCGATATTCAGATCCAGCGGCGTCAAGATTTTGGTTTGCTGTAACCCTCTTCCACGACCGATCATGAAGACTGTGGAGTGTTACTTCCATCGAACTTCACGGTGCAGATATGGGGAGTCATGCAGATATCGTCACACTCCAAGGATGAAATTTCGGGACGAAATGTCTTTAAGAAGGGGGCAATGTAACGAACCTAGGCCGGACCTGTCGCCTCCCGCGTCGCCATCGACAGCGATGAGATCATCCCCGGAGATATTCGAGAACCATCCAGTCCCTCTTCCGCGTAATGCAACGGTCAATATTGGAAACAATTGGAACATGCCGTCGCCAACTGGAAGAATTCGAAACATCGAGAATGCTGTATCGGAGATAAATAGACAGCCCTCAAGAGGGAGTGGGCAGTCTGAACGAGCCCATACCATCGAGCTATACAGTGGCGTAGTAATATAAATTAAGTTGTAGATTAAGTGTTAAATAAATTAGTTAAACCAAGTTAAGTTTATTTACGTTACAGTAAGAATAAGTAACTGAAAAAATACCACTGGAAAATAATATACCGACGCCTATGTCAAGGCGGCAATTGGAAAGAGAAATCCTTCACGAAACTTTTTATGTTGGTCCAATTGGGATTAGAAATAATTTCGTAGCCGGGCCGAGGATGGTCCTCGACGATTCGCTGTTGCGTTCAAATTAACAGTGTTGCTTCTAGTTAGTAACAAGGCCTACCCAGAACACTGTGTGAATGATACATTCTGTTTGTAATTGTCCCGCCGTCATAGACGTGCAAGCAAAAACTAATAAGGGATGCAGTATTGCTTAGAGCAAGACTATCTGCATCCCCTCGAAAACACCTCCCCTGTCTACGCCGGTTGAAGGCCGGATGGGAACGGATTTTCCGCAGGGGGGCATGTCCATATTGCGCCATATTGGAAGCAGAGGACAATAAAATGAGAGAGAGAGAGAGAGAGAGAGTGGGATTAGAAATACTATAAATGCTGGTCGGTTTTTCGGCGTGCGCAACTGATGTTCGTTCCGTCGTTCCAAGTTCCACATGCCGTGGCGCGCCAATCCACCCATCATTTACACGGAGAGATTTAATTGCGCTTTTGGAGTCGTACGCGCCAAAACTGCGGGAAAAACCGTACGTGTAAACGGCGCTATTTAAATTGCGCTTTTGGAGTCTACGTGTCAAAACTGCTAGAAAAACCGTACGTGTAAACGATGGCGACGGGTAGTTAGGAAGATGATTCAAATGCTCAAATTTCTAACCTGTTAATTACTCTTAGAAAGTGTATAAAAAGTTTGGATTCAAACGAAGTTGTAGTTTCGGACGAAAAATTTCATTACCGGAAATTTTCAAATTATCTTTATCATTTTTACTTCGAGATATAAATTATAACAGAACCAGAAAATGCTGATCAAAATTCGTTTTCATTACTCTATTATTCAATAACTTCCAACACAATCACATAAATGAACTGAAAATGTTTTTTTGTTCGTAATTTTTCAGAAATAGTACGGTTGTGCTGGAAAATATTTCGTATTTAAATTGCAACCTCGCCCGAAAATAAAGATAAATAAATTAAAATTCGTTTTTGTGACTATATTTGATGACTATTTTTGATAATAATTTTTATTTTTTACTCTATGTTCACACACAATTTAATTTTTAGATCTAGAGTGCCTTGATGGAGGCATCCTTAACAACGAAATTTATAATGAAACCAAGCAATCATGGTAATTTGATTGACAACTCCGCAGCTATGGGTATTAATTATTTTTATGGAACCCCATAGCGACAAAATACAGTACCTAAAATCACTTATAAGAGGAATCCAATAGTATACTTAAATCCCAAAATCAGTTACAAGCATATAAAACAAACCAGAATCATCGTTTTTAACCATAAAAAAAGTGCGCATATTTTTTTTTAATATCAAGCATCAAAAACTGTATCTTGACACAAATTTTCATAACTTTAGTTTCATTTCCAAGGCACTCTATGGTTTTTTTTTCTTTGTCAAAAACGGCAAAAGTTTATTAGGCAATTTTTGTTTTCAAATTTGATTCGTAGTCGTTATAAATGAAAACCATCGAAATTTCAAAAAAAAATATTGGTTAACAACGAAGTTACAACAACTTTAATTTTGGAAACAAAGTATTTGATTATAATTTTTATTTAGATTATAGACATATTTAAAATCTGGCAACACTGCCGATACAAAGTAGTGAATTTGTACAGCGAAAATCCGAAGTCAATAGCTCATTCCGTTCTACAGTTATAACTCATGAAAGTATGGTAATGTGAGCGATTTGTGGTGTACTAAATCACAGCCTACTATTGATTCAGTACAATACAGCTTTCCTCAAATTATTGATATCTTCTCTAAAAGATTGTTTCAGTTGAGTTTTGCAGAATTTAAAAGGAACATTTTTTGTCCTGCTTTCTGTTTTATTATTGAATAAATAATTTTGATACTTTAAAACTTGATTCGGTTCATTTCGTTTTTATCGGCTATGGAAGACTGCATAACTTGAAAATGAATTTTTAATTTTCTGTTATTTTCGAATACCCTTATAACCTAAACTTAAATAAATGATTTTAAGGGAATATAATTCACAAATCCAGTGGCGTAGTCAGATTTTTATTACAAAATCGCTTCCACCACAAATCACTCACATTACCATACTTTCAGGAGTTATAACTGTAGAACGGAATTCGCTGTACAAATTCACTGGTGTTCTACTTTGTATCGGCAGTGTTGTCAGATTTTAAATGTCTATAATCTAAATAAAAATTATAATGAAATATTTTGTTTCCAAAATTAAAGTTGTTGTAACTTCGTTGTGAACCAATAATATTTTTTTATGAAATTTTGATGGTTTTCATTTATAACGACTACGAATCCAGTGGTGTAGTCAAATTTGAAAACAAAAATTGCCTAATAAACTTTTGCCGTTTTTGACAAAGAAAAAAACCAAGATTTTTTTTGAGAATGACTGAAAAATGCGTATTCTGCAGGGGTGGTTCCATTTTAAATGAGTCACACTGTATATATATATATGCCTGTTTTTTTAGTTTTTTCAAACTATAATTAAGTCATTTTATTTTTAACTTTTTAGTCCATATTGCTACAGAAGACTAAAAAATACAACTGGAGAAAAACTCTTCGATTGATTCATCCTCATGTGATGGAAGTTATTAATAACTAAATTTTGGTGAAATTGCTGAGAACCAGTGCATTCGCCATATCTTTGCATTGTAAATTATGCTGAGAACGGCCTCAGTGCATTCACCATATTTTACTAGTAGCCACTGAAGAGTTCCACTATTCACCTCCTGGTTCCACCATTAGACCATCTCCAAGAAATCAAATTATAGTATTGTCATTCAAACTACATACACATTCCAAGTTTCATTTCGATACGACAATTAGAAGTAGGTTAAAATTGACTTCCAAGATTTGATTACATTGTTTATTAGTTACAAGTGAAGCTAATAAAAGCGTGTTGAAAAAAATTTGATAATCAGGCCAATTTCACCAGACATAACAATTTACTTCGGATTCCAAAGCAGGCATCTAAATCTAAGTTAAATGAAAGAAGCCCATCCTATAGGGGTATTAAGCTTTATAATCATCTACTCTAAAATTTCTAAGATAAAAAAAACGTTATTGCATTTAAAAGAGATTTGCGGTTATTTCTCCTTGAATAATGTTTTTATGATATAATTCAAATTCAAATATCAATTGCAGAAGCTGTTTCTATAGGGAGCAAATGAAAACTCACTTCGCTAACACGAGCGTATATGCGAAGAAACGGAACGAAAAATAATCTGTACTACTCGTAAACATTTTCCATCGGCAAACGGTAGATAAAAAGAGCCGATAGTCAACGTGGACTCGAGTGACGGCTGTCTATCGTACAACCGATTCGTCTGGGCCAATCAAGTCGGATATTAATGCTGGCAGGTGTGCCTCTACGATGGGAGGTCATAAATCACGCGTTATATTTGTGTTTTAATAGCTCTGGAAGATTATAAACCAGTAGCGTCTATGGTCTTGGTGTGTGCCGATCGAAATACGTTTTAGGATATAATAATAACCTACATCAAACCATGAAAGAAATATTTTTCTTTCTTAATGTATTTGTATAAATAAAAGCTTGTCTTTAATTGTTTTTCATTTTTCATTATTTATGAAGTATTTTTAAAATCTTAAAATATCTAAATAAAATTAGTTATCTCCGCCACTGCTGCTCACAGGATTTCGCCGCAAGACTTTTTTATGCTTCTGGAATTGATATTGGGAAAACTATACCTGTCTCTCGACAAGACACTCCCAGTTATTTTTTACTTTTTACTTTTCTGATATCGTTATTGTGCTTAGGGATGAATAAAGAATTTTGATTATAAGAGTTTTTGAATATGAGAATAATATGAACAGGATTGATTTGTTGAAAATATAAACAGGATGTTCATAAAATCAGATGTGGAATCATCTGCGACTGAAAGATAAATTTTAGTCACTAGTCGTCCAAGATAACCTCTTGTGGAGGGGTATTCATGTTGACAAGGAAAACATTCTCAATTGAAAATTGAATAGAAATATTTTACTGTGAATTGAAAAATCCACGATAAAAAATTGAGAATGTTTCCCTTTTCAACAAGAAAATATTAATTTACGTCACACACATAAATAAAAAATATTTATATCTTTATATTGCGTTCAAATAAAATCTTGTTATTAAATATTTGATTATATGTTCTAAAATCAAAGATAAACGCAGAAATAAACAAAATAATACATCTAGTCCTTTCTCCCGCAGAGAGAGCTCACCTAAAGGAAAGAGGGAACATTTCAGTTTTTTTAGGACAATTTATGGAATTATTTTATGAAAAACACTCCAGATTTTTCTTTTTTCCAAAATGTTTGGGTGCTTGGCGCAGGAGTGAATTGTATGAGATCGCTGAGAAATTATTAATTTGGAATAAGTCGGAAATTAGAGGAATTAATACACATTAATATCTCACCTCGATTTAAGTGTAAAGTGTAAATTACCCTGATCCGTATTTCTTTCTTCTTGATAAAAATAGAATCTAATGAATTATAATGCGCGTCACTATATAGTTATTAACATCCAATCTTGAGAAGTAATACAGAAGTGAGGAAGACCGACCCGAGGCATAGGTCAGTGACCTTGCCAAACTTTGATAGACTCGATTCGGTCATCGCCTTGGGTCGCCATTCGTCTCGAATTCGGCGTTTTTTTTTACTCCAAAGAAACTGGGTAGAAGTACTCTAGAGGTTTGAAAGTTGAATAATTAAAAAAAGGCAAGCACATTTTATATAAACACACACTAAATATTATTTTCATGTCTGATTTAAGTTGCTTTGTCCTCATATTTATTTCTTCAAGTTTTGGACCCACGAAAGGTTGCTCTGTAATGTGATGAGAAAACACCGTGGTAGTCATGCATGTTTGAAAAAAGTTAAGCGCTTGTGAGGTTCTTGAAAAAAAAAAACATCATATAGGCTGGATAAGGAAGAAAATATTTCAAGCCTATTTTTTTAAATAGTTTTTTTTCGACCTATATATTTGTATGTACATATGTCCGTGATTTTATCGAATTCTATCCAACCGATTTGAATGCAACTTTTTGCATAGTGATCCTACAGGCCCAGGAAGGATTTTAACTCATTATTGTGTCATTATACAGGGTGTCCCACACTCGATGGCCTATTAGATGTTTCTGGAGAACGGAACACAGGATTATTTTGAAAATTTGGTTTTTCTGGTAATTGGTTTTGATATATCTATCTAACATAATTTTAGCGCTTCGGCGTTGCCGCTTATATTGAAAAGTAGCAACAACTTTGATTTTTTAAATGAGACACCCTGTATATTATTGCATTTTTCGCTTTGCCATTGCTTTACGATCATTTTTGTAAAATACTTCCCTATACCTATATCAAGCGGTTTTCGAGAAATTCATTGATTTCCTTATTTTTTGTGCAAAATATAACTTCAATTAAATGTTTGTAACTGCGGTATTTGGACTCGAACAATGCTGACATTTTGTGTGTAGTTTACCAATGTTCTGTGATTCAGTTATGTCTAAGGGAATTCGTTCTCCATAATACAGGGTCGTTCAAAATTTGTGATTTTTCCGATAGATACAAAAATGGTGAAAAGTAGTTTTTTTAAATGGAACACCCTGTATATGATCGAATATCCTGAAAGACAATTAGAGTTCCTTTCAAATTATGTATTATGTTCCAATACCTAAATAGTCTGGTTTCCGAAATAAAAGTTTCTATAAAAATCGGATTATTTTGCTATATTTTGTATTAAATGTCATGGAATACGTCATTATCAAAATTCAACAATTAGAGCATCAATAATAAAACGTTTGCGCGTTCATTACCAAAAAGAACCCCGCACAATAGCATAGGAAATTGGCCCACAGTGGGATTTGCCTGAAATTTACATATGCTATTGGTATTGAGTTTCTGATCAAATGTTCTCATGGGCCCAATCCTCTAAAACCAATGATTTAGCTCTAGGGCCGATTTAGTATAGGTGCCCAACAAACAAAAAACAAAATTACAATCGATTAAAAATCAAAATAAGGAATGCTATCAAACTTGAATGTAAGTTTGTTGTAATATCTGCAAAAAAAAACAACTTTGAAATAGTGGTCAGACGAAAGCATTAAAATATAAACGTTTTGTTCAAAACGGTTCAGTTTGATGTGATTCAAGTAAAAAGTATGAAAGCATTTTTTTCTAGAGACTTGCTATTTCTCATGTTTACATGCCATGATGGCACTAGCAATCTATTCGGGACTGAAGTGAAGCTGTTATTGATTCTAAATACAACAAAAAAATGTCAATAGTAATCAAAATAACCTTGGAAAACAAAAAATGAGCACACACAAATATTATTATTTGACACATTGACAGTTGTTGTTTATGTTATTGAAATGCTTGTGCTTATTAAAATTATTTGAGTTTAAGGGTATTATTTAATTCATGTTTTGATTTTTCTGAAATACTTACATTCAAAAAGTGAAAATGGATCCCATGCAACTATTTTCTTGTTATGACTGTACGACGGTTTATGATGTACGGAGAATGGCACTAATCGACCGAGAGGGCGACGTCCATAAAAGGGAAGTGGCTTTCACAAGGAGAAATGAAAGAGGCCATCTAGAATTAGAGGTAAGCCCTGAGGCAAGATTGTGTGTAAATTGTAATGTAGCAATTCTTAATGAAATTGCTACAATCGAACAAGACCCCGCATGTATACGATTAAACATCATAAGACAAAGATCCCACCAAAGATGCTGCGTTTGCAATGGACGTGAAGATCTAGTTAGGATATCTTTAGCAGCCCGAGTTACTGTATTTATTAGACAAAATATTTATATTCCTGAAGGAGTAAGATGTTGCGACCATCATTTGGACGAACAAAGACTCATGCTTAATGCTTTGTTGCCTGGATTAGAGTCTTTCAATTGCGAATACCTTTTAAAAGGAGAAACGCTCCAAGCTTTCTTGCAAGGTTTTCGTAACATTGCAAATGAGAAATCCCAATATTTTTGTGACGAAAATTCTTATTCGGACGACGAATTTAAAATAATGACTTCTATTTCAAAAAATCTATTTCAAGAATTGTTTGGGTATTGTGATGCTATTCCCGGTGAATGTGGATTCAGATATGTCACTTAAGAAGGATCTTTTAACATTTCTGTGTAAGTTGAAACAAGGCTTATCTGACGAATTTTTAAAGATTATCTTTGCCATTGGTATAGGCAACAATAATCTTTAAAAATTCGTGGTCAAGACAGTCGGTAAGCTTAGCAATTAGCAAAGTGAGATTGTCACTGAGGACCAGATTTGTTAGAGATAATATCAGATTTGAAGCAATAACTCATCATCAGTATATAGAGCGACTCGTAACGCCATTTTCAAATGAACTTTATAATCCCACACCAGAAAATCCGAAAGCAATATGCTTAGTAGACGCTACTATACCTACATTAACCGAAGTTCCAATTTTCAGACACTTAGGCAGACATTTTATCAACATAAAGGTCGCCATTTAGTAAAACCGACGCTATTCTTGCTGTACTAGGTGTTCACTTCACTGATGGGCGAAATACTGACAGCATGATATTGGAAAATGAATACAAAAATTATGTTCAGGGTATGAGAAACTGGTTTTTGGAGGGAGACATACTCCTCGTCGACAGAGGGTACAGAGATGCAATACCCCTTTTAAATCGAATGGGGATTAATTACAAAATGCCAGCGTTTATACAACCAGGAGAAAAACAACTCTCAACTAACGCAGCAAACGATAGCCGATTGGTTAGAAAGTCTCGATGGGTAACAGAAAGTCGTAATGGCCATTTTGAGTCAATTTTTAAATTCTTTGACCAAGTGATAAATATGCAACATGTTCAACACTTAAAAGACTTTTATCTTATTGATGGCGCTATTATTAACAGATATTATCCACCAATTTTAATGGAAAATGCTACAGTTGAACTAGCAAGAACTATGATAACCAGGGCTAAACATATTAATCTTGTTCAACAACGGGTGGAAGAAGAACGTTTACTTAATCGACGTGGATTATGGCAGCAACTTAATAATGAGCATGTACCTCGATTTCCACACCTATCTATGGATTACTTAAGAAACGTGACTTTTGGAACCTATCAAATTAAATTATCAGCATCCTATGTCCAAGACAGAATACTTAGAGATGATCATGAGTCGTTTGAAATTGATCTTAGGGAGAATGAACCTGGATTTATTAGACTTAGAGTGTATTCTCGATTCAGAACGAGAGAAAAATTCAAGTATTTATCCAATACACTATGCATGAAAACCAGCCTGACGCGAATAATGAAGAAGATGTATTGATAATAGGATACTACTTCAGTTGCGAATCAGGGGCAAGGACACTAGGCACATGTGCTCATATTTGTAGCATATTATGGTATTTGGGATTTGCCCTCCATAATCAAAATGTGAATTATCCATCGACTTCTGTGTTACAGCATATTAAAGATGCCGCAAATCGTCCCGTGCAAGATGCGATACTCCAGCAGATGTAGGTATTATTTTGATAGTGAGTGCTTAACTTATATTATAGAGTTAGATAATTCAAAAAGTAAATGACCGATTTCAACAATCAAAACGATGTAGTTCTTATTTTTTCCTGTTACTATCTTTCTTAAAAAAGATAAGTCCTACATTAAGTTTATAGGTTAGGCTGGCCATCTTGGATATTAAGATGGCGACCACTTTTGTTATGTACACAAAGAAAGCTACATTCATCTATCAAACGAGCTATCAACCACTGAAATAGGACAAGAAATAAGAAAGTTATAACAAAATCAATTTGATTCGGTTTTTTGTGGATCACTTGGCAAATACAGTTTTACTAAATACGGTCCTGTAGGACAAAACATGTTTCACAGAGGACTTGTGCTGAAAGACAAATGCTAAGATTTTGCAATATTTCTTATTTAATTAAATTCTAATAGGAAATAAAAAAATATGGGCTTGAGAAAAAAGTGTCATTGTTTATTTACACCTATACTAAATACGGCCCTGAGAGCTAAATCATTGGTCTTAGAGGATTGGGCCCATGGGAACATTTGATCAGAAACTCAATACCAATAACATATGTAAATTTCAGGCAAATCCCACTGTGGGCCAATTTCCTATGCTATTGTGCGTGGTTCTTTGATCAGAAAAGAATCAAAATGGAAGGCAATAACTATTCAAACGAACTTTTGATGAATTTTTTTATTTTCATGGTCAATGTGATCAAATTATAGAGAGAACATGCAGAAGGCATGAATGATTAGATGACGAATGTACAAAGAATGATTAATATACAGGGTATTCCAAACTCGATGGCCTATTGGACGTTTCTGGAGATCTGAGATATAAATACTCGAAATTTTGTAACCCATAAGATAAGATAAGAGACTGCGATCTAGCTCTAAAAAATATTTTCACGGTTGCAGTGTTGCCACATGTACCTGTACCAGTATTTCATTATGTTTTTAGATTTACTGACAAATACGAATAACTTTTACTGAACATGTCGTATACCTATCTCTACCGTTTATTGAATATTGATTATTTTGTAATTGTTTTGCTACCAAAATGTGACCAACTTGAATTCACACAGACCAATGTGACCAATCTGTTATTCACACAGGACTCAAATTCAACTTTCACCCAGAAAATATTGAGTAATTTCAGTAACATCGAATTATTTGATCATATTTAATACAGGGTGTCTGAAAAACATATTCTTGTAGGTGATTAGGAAACATGGCCATAAGTCATTCTATTTAAATGGGGCACCCTGTATATTATGCCATATTCTGATTCCACTGAAAAATACCAATAACCTTCACCAATCATGTCCTATACCTGAAAAATAATTACTAATGTACGTTTATTCGATTTGACTCAAGCCTATTTTAAAATTTTCCTGATATATTTCTTTAATTAATCTTTGCTAAAACTGAATTGCATCATCTGAGAGTAAGAAAGTGTCAGCTGTATCGCCAAAAGTATGAACATTTTGAAGCGAATCATTCCAGATTGAGTTGATTTTTTAATCAGATCTTTTCAATTGGGTAATATTACCTATTTCGATTTGTTATACTGGGGAATGAAAATTATATTAGAAAAGAGCAAGACAATCTTTAAGTTTGACAAGCAGTGATTTTCATGGTCTTTCGGTCAAAATGGATAATCAAATGCAGATATTTTTTTTTATAGAGACTTGCTTTCATTTCGGACACAAGAATATTTAGGTATAGGAACATGATATATCATTTAGAAGGAACCTCAATTGTATTTCAAGATATTCGATCATATACAGGGTGTTCCATTTAAAAAAATGTACTTTTCACCATTTTTGTATCTATCGAAAAAATCACAAATTTTGAACGACCCTGTATAATTGAGAACGAATTCCCTTAGACATAACTAATGCACATAATATTGGTAAACTACACCCAAAATTTTAGCTTTGTACGAGTCCAAATACCGCAGTAATAAACATTTAATCGAAGCTAAGTTTTGCACAAAAAATAAGGAATGAATTTCTCGAAAACCTCTTGAGATAGGTATAGGGAAATATCATACAAAAATGATCGTAAAGCAATAGCAAAGCCAAAAAGCAATAATAGGGTGTCTCATTAAAAATATCAAAGTTCTTGCTATTTTTCAATATAAGCGGCAACGCCGCAGCGCTGAACATATTTTAGATCGATCGAGCAGAACTAATTACCCAAGAAATCAAATTTTCAGAATTATCCGGTGTCTCTTTCTCCAGAAACGTCTAATAGGCCATCGAGTGTGGGACACCCTGTAGATATACAGTTCAAGTTAGAAGTGACTATAGCCGAGATCTTTCAAACTGATTTGAAGAATGACTAGTGATTTTGTGCAGTTTTTTCCCTAGCCCTCTACTGCGCAGAAAGTACAGCTTTCCTGTTGTAGGTGGTAAGTTTATCGGTGCAGCTCTGTCAATCTCCGGTGTAGATCTGACAGTCTCCGATGTAGATCTGCCAGTCTCCGATGCACGTGGCTCTGTTAAGGTAGTTGTCGTGAAATCCCCTTCCAATCAGATTCCGTTTATATTCATACCACTTTCAGTTAACATTATTACCTGTATCATATTGAATTTTTGGAATCATTTACCACACCGAAAGCGAGATATAAGGCTTCAAAGTTGCAACGTTTAACACGTAATCCCTATAGTGAGCTACCGCGGACACCACATTTTTAGGCATAACTAAAAACCCTCCATTCAGATCTTTTTAAAAAACTGGTATATTATTGAAAGGTACGTAACAAATTTTATAAAAAAAAATCAGGACGCTTAGCCATACAGTTATTTATTTATTGTTATAAGAAGTTTCTAAATTATTGCGTATGAGAAGTGCAAGATGGTGAAGGCTGAGAATCGTGGCAACGCCTCAAGCGATCGCTCGTGATTCAAATAAACAAGAGCGCGAGGGTCTTGCTGTTTTGAATTGAACTGATTTATGAATAATAATTGCGTTAATTTATACTGATGCATTTTAAACATATAACAATGGGAATAGATATAAAATAAAATGTAGTTTTAACGAGTATCGGCAAAAAACAGGGCATAAACTTTATTGTATTCATACATTTGTACAACACATGTACGTATAACATAATTCGAATATTTTTAAACATAAACAAAGATTATTCAGATTTCTAACAGGCTAATAAAATATAACGTATAAATCTACAAAAAATATAAACAACAATGAATGTAATATTCTTTATTCTTAACTATCATACTAAGTAATCACTTGATTGACTAAACATTTATTTTTAATTCATTAATGATTTTAGTTAATGCTTCCCTATTTTTAGTAACTCTAGGTTTTCCATTCTCCAATTTTTCAGTCATGTGATTAATCACAGCTTCTTCTCCTTCATCGTGATACATTTGTTTCAGAAAATGGTATGTTATATTTTGTTGCGCAATTTTTTTCAATAAATCCCGTGATATAACATTTTTTAAGGCACTTAAATTGGGTAAATTACGAGATATTCTTTCGTTCTCAAGTCGCTCTGAAATATTAATTTCCAAAAAACAACTAATTTTGTAAAATTTGTACATCATAAATCGCTTCGTGGAAATATCTGATGTTTCGTTTGGTATTAAATCTTTGGCTAATTTTGATAGCTGGAACATTCCTGTCCCTTTTCGATCTGAAAACGTTTTTTTTTAATAATTAAGCTATCCACAAATCCTGCTATCATGATAAAATCTTCTATTAAATTATTATTAATGATTGCTCTTAGTAATCTAGGTACATCGAATCTCGCATTATGCGCAACGAGTAAATTTGGAGTTGTAGATAAATTTAAAAATTCTTTAAATGCTACCAAACAATCTACTAAATTTTGTGAATCGACTTGTACATCATTCAAATATAATTGTCCAGAAATAGTACTCAATCCCGTAATTTTTGTCGCCACAGGATTGATCTGCTTCGTAGGGCTAACATATGTATATATTAAATTCTCTATTTTCACATTTGGCGGCGATTTGTAAAATGTCATCAGTCATTCATAATCCAGATGTTTCTAAATCAAAATAAACAATGGAATAATTTATTGATATTGATTCGATGTTTTTTAATAATAGTGATGATGCTCTTGATTCGTTAATTCCAACGTTTGGTTGATATGTTACACCTTCTGACATTTCCTTCGATTTTCTTAACATTTCCCTTTTTTGGTCAATTCAACTCTGCGCAACTTTTTTTCTCTTGATGTTAGCATCAGTCTTCTTTTTTTCTTATCAGAATCGTATCTTTGAGCATATGTAGCTGGTTCCAAATTCAATTTTTTTCGTATATTATCACAACGGATACTTAAAATTGATGCAAGTCCAACATGTTTTTCTTCCAGCACATTCTCTAAACTCAAAACTTGGTGGCAGTTCCGATACTTCAAATTTTTCCCAAGTTCTTTGAGATTAAAAATGCGATTTCCTTCACACACATCATTTTCATTAGATTGTTTTTTGTTCGTATTTCGAGCCTTACACAATTCAGACAATTTATGTTTCCTTTTTTCAACTTTTGCTTTAGCAAACCTACCAGTTTTTGCGCGAAATCGATCCATAGCTTTGACTGCTTGTTCATAAGAGTATCTTGAACAACTAAATGCGAGCAATCGTTGGATTGCGACGTTGCCAACAGTCCAGTCATGGCTTATTTGCTGTATCATGCATGCTAATTGCGTTTCTCAGCGTACAGTTCTCTTGAAAAAGATCCATCTAACATGTATTGCATCGCGCTACAATCGAGACTAATTTTTGATAGTGTTTGTAGCCCGACAACTACCTTAAGAGTCTTTGGCCTTCAAAATAGGCAACGTATATCGCTAGATGGCGGAGCGAGTTCGCCTGATGGAATAAAAATCTCAACACCGCCCTATTTATAGCTTTGTGACTTTCGTGCGGGCAGCCCACTACACAGGACCGAATATAATAATTCGGTGGTTTTGTGATTCATCGTCCGATTCTATAAAATATTTGTATTTAGGAGTTTTTGGGTCGGAGATCATGAATGTTTTACCAAAATTAAAGATTTTAAAAAAGCGTCTTCAAGATGGCGGATAAGTTTTTTTATTCATGGTCCGATTCTATAAAATATTTAGTGGTTTTTGGGGTTGGAAATAATTAATTTTTCATTAAATTTCAAGAATTCAAAATGGCAGCTTCAAGATGGCTATGGGTTTTGTGATGTATGGTCGTAATCTATTCAAAAGTGCTAATCAGGTGTTTTTGAAAATGCATTGATTTAAAATGGCGGAAAGGTTTCGTGGTCTATAGTCTTCTGAAAATAATTATCTCTAGGGTTTTACGGGGTAAATATGATTTTTTCTTAAAATTAATTCATACTGGCGGATTTATTTTAAAAATTAAACGAAACACTATTGCAAATAAAACACTCGACAATGGAAAAAACTCAAATCAATAAGATCTCATTGCAATTTTCTTGAAAACTATTTGATCGATTTGAATGAATTTTTTTGCAGAGTGATCTACAGGAAAGGTCCATAGTTTACATATGTATAATTCCATATAAAGAGTGAGACAATATAAGTCAATATCACACGTGAAACATTCAATCAAACGATGTCAATACAACTGTTGAAAATAAATGAAATTAAACAATATTTTTGCCGGATGTTTTATTCCAATATAAATATAAGAAAAAGTTACTCTTTCTTTCTTTTCTTCTCATTTCTCAATAGTATTAGAAGCATCTCATTCCTCTAGGAAGACGCTCGTCCAAAATTTCGGTAGGAATACAATCCATGTAAAATGCTTTCAGCTTTGGGAGCATTTTTGTTTCCCAGACATGAAAGTCCCTGTGTATTCTTTCTATATTAAAATCATGTTTCGTATACAGTATCGGAAAGTATTTATCTTGGGTATGGTGGTTTCATGAGAGCGTAAAGAGAGAGAGAGAGAGAGAGCATTACAATTTCTCCACGACTCGCTCGAGGAAGGGATATCGACGTCACGACACAGAGATAGGAGAGTCAGGGCGGTTAGCTCAGGACGTCAGCACAGTTTATAGCTAAAGAATCAGTTCGCGTACAGTCTTCTACGCATCCTGAATTCTTTCCCTGGAGTGGATGTTACCTTGGAACATGCATTTGGGCCAAGTGAGCTAACTGCTTCTTTAGCTATAAACTGTGACGTCAGTATCATACCAGCAGCAGTCGGGAGAATGTGTGCGCTGCAATGAAGAATAATTTTTGACGATAATTTCACATCAGATAATTTGAACAAATTAAACTGAATCATTGATTCAATTTAATCTGTCGGACGACAGGTAGATCAAAATATCTTTGGTGCCGTGGTGGCCGCGAAAACAAAAGAAAATTATTAAACATAAACAAAAGCAAACGATATTTCTGTAAGAATAAAACAAAAAACTTACTTCTAACACAATTATTTCTTGAATGGAGAGAAAAAAATATTTACAAGAAAAGACAAACCAAATTAAATATTTTGTGTACGGAATTATTTTATTAAATGTTCGAACAAACCACCATTTTGGGCCAAACAATAGCCGAATCTATTGTACAATTCTGTTCTGGTAGCCGCAAGGGTAACTGGTGTTACCTGAGCACACAACTGAATAATTTTTGCCCTCAGTTCATCTAAATTGGTGGCTCGTTCGAACTCATGCCGATATACCTCCGATTTTAGCATGCCCCAGAAATAAAAATCGAGAGGTGCTACATCTGGTGATCGAGGTGGCCAGTTGATTGTACCTCGCGTACAAATAAACCGATCGGGAAATAATTGATTCAAAAATGTAACCACCGTGCCTGCATTGTGGGCAGGACAACCATCTTGTTGAAACCACACGTCGTTAAAGTCAATCGGAAGAGCGCGAACTGCAGGAATAATTTGATTTTGCAAAAGTTGCAAATATTTTGCTGCATTTAAATTCCCTTCAATAAAAATGGGCCTATGACGTGATCGCCACACCGTCCACACATTTAATTTTCTTGGGTACTGTGTCCTCACAGCAATACTCAAATGTTTATTTTTACGAGACCAATAACGTACTACGGATGGGTTGTGTTTTCGATGAATTGAGAAGGACGATTCATCGGTAAATAACACCTTTTTTAGAAAGTCATCATTTACACGAAATGCCCTATTGCATTTTCGACCATCGTTTCACAAAACTCCATACGTCTGAAATGGTCTCCAGGCAAAAGTTATTGTGTGGTCTTGACTTTGAAACAATGATAACCGTTTCTCTTCAAAATATTCCTTACAGTTCTTTCATTCAAATTCACTTCGTCGGCGATCTGTCTACTCGAACAAGGTGTCGTTTCTGCCAATGCACACACTTGTGTCTCTGTTATTTCCCGTTCCTCGGGTATTTGTCTAGGATGCGGTGGTGGATTTGTGGGACAAGATTTTTTGCAATGTGCTGCCACACACCCAAAATTCTGAAATTTATTAATAATTGAAAGGACAGTCGCTTTCGTAGGTACAGGTTTATCTGCAAAAGCCACTATGAATAGATTTCTAGTATCTTGTACAGAATTACCCCCAAAGTACCACTTAACGATCTGTACTTTCTCTGCGGTTGTGTAAATAGGCGGCATGTTTCAAAAGGTAATAATTGTCACGGTCTTTTGTTTTCGCAACCACGGCTCGGCAAGAATGAGTCAGAGTCGCTGTGCGCTGTGTCGCATTGCCACGTGGTCAGTAAATGTGTCGGGTGGGGTAACAGGAGGGGCGCACAGCAGTGCGTCTCGTTTATGTGGTATTATCATATCATTGCGTTCCTTGTTGCTCGTGTAGATTTCTGTCTATACCCCAGATAAATTGTTTCCGATACTGTATATAACGAAGTCGCAATATTTTCTTCTGGTTATATTGAGTTGCCCTTGAATTTCATAACAATAATTGTGATTTTTCTTCAACCTAGAATAATTAATAGAATCATGAAAAATTCGAAGATTCAAATGATCAATATCTTATTTCATTATTAATACTTTCAAAATACCTAGTGGGCTTATTTTTTTCACCTTTCAATTTTTCTTCGATGGAATATAAACATTTAACTTCGATGAGGTCATGCATGAAAGGAATTTCTAGGACTCCAAACACTTCTTCGCATTGACTATGTCCAATACCCACACTCAAACTTCCCAAACAACAGCTGTATTCACGTCCTGTGTAGAGATTTTCCAGTACAGTCAGTGGATACGACATAATGCTTCTTTCTCACAGTTGTCGCAGTAAAAATGTAAATAAGAAATTATTCCCTTTCTAGTGTCTTATGAAATCAATTCTCTCCATCGTGCATTTATATTCATGATTTATAACCATTTCATACTCTTTGAGTACATGGCCCAGTTTCACAATTCTTCGACACTCCATAATATGGTTTATTGATCTATAAGATTTATCGGCTTCACATTCCAATGGTGGAGTATTTTCATCTTCATTATCCAATGATTCACCGGTTACATATTCTTGCCTATAGTGAATAAGGATATCAAATCGAAACTAATATGATGAAAGATCCATGCATCAATATGAGAAAAATACTTACGTGTTATTAATTCCAGGAGTGTCGACAAGATAAATCGGAATTCTTCAAAGTATCAGTTTGGATATTTATTCATCTCGTTCAGAATACAGTTCGGATTGGAAACAAAAAATCTCATTCGCCCGAGTGCCCTTTTGGGCTGACGAATTCCCTCTGCAATGCGATTCTGATCACTATTTCTCCTAATTATAAAAATCAACAATAATATTCATGCAAAATAACTTCAGTCAGATACCTACGATTTATGTAGATTCTTTAACAGACCTTTCACCGCTAATGATCGTCGAGTTCGTTTATGACGTCTAGATAAAGACTTGGGCATCGTGATTTGAAAAAAAACACACTTTTTGCCACAAAATAATTAAAATAAACTAAACACCGTTGAAAACAGAACTAATGCTGCAACAATCGACTAAATGAAAAAACAAACGATGATGTTTTGAAAATAAAAACAGAATAACGCATAAGTAAAAATAATACCCCAACCTGAACATTGCAATCTCTAGTGGATGAACATTTTGGCTGGAGTGAATTATTTCTAATGATTCTCATTATAAATGCCGCCAAAGGAACAACGAAAGACGTAACAATCACCTGGTTTGAGTCTCATTGGTAAAAGTTAATGTTTCGTTTTTATCCACCGTGCAACTGTGCCCCATTAGAACATTCATGAAAAATCCACTGCGGCTTTTCCACTTCAAAGGAACATCAAAGACGCCGTCCAAAAACATTTCATTTAGAGTACATCCAGGAATAGTTGCATCCAACATGCAGAGTTTATTTGCGAATAAGTTTGAAAAAAAACATTTTGTCCAAATAAAATTGAATGTACTTTCATTCAATATTATTCCCGGTAGTTATAGTTTAATAGCAAAAATGTCAAGGCGCAGGGAATATAATAAGTAATCCGACCCTGTGCCAGATCTCACACTTTGGCTGTATGATACTCTCTCTTTTCCACACGAGCCATGAGGGAGGAGCAATTTGAGGGGCGAGCCATTTGTCATTTAAAAATAATTCAATTCAATGTCGGAATCCAGGATTGTAAGAAATAATTAATTTTCACTAGTCGACGGCCAAAACAAACCTTTATTAGTTGACATGGATAAAACTGGATATTTCCCATTTCTAACGGAATAATGCAAGGAAATCCATTTCGCGAAAACAACATATTCTTGTAAAATTATCTACAAAAAAACGGAAACTTCGAAAAGAAAACTGAGAATGACGTTCAACTAACTAAATGATAGATTTCAATACTGAAATGAAACAATATAAAAATATTCTTTCGTTTTGATGGTGGCAATGTTCAAAAATGTCCAAAAATACAGGGGAAATATCCTTTTCATTCATCTAATACTTATATAAAATTTTTTTTTCAATCATTTTTATCTTTATACACTGTCTTCCAATCAGAAAATAAAATAGTTTCTGACTCCTTTTTCTTCAGGGATGAAGACTCTTAAAGAGCCTCCGTATCACGGATTTCAATACTAGCAGATGATTGTTCTATCAAGGAGCATCCTTACTTTTATTTTCTTCCCTGAGATCATATCCCAGATCCAGATGGTGTCTAGCCCTTCTGGTCAAAATAATTTGATCTAACTGTTTTTTAGGGAAGAAGCACTATATTCCTCTGCATTTTTGTTTTGTTTTTCCTATCTTGAAAGTAGAAACTATTAGTGATTGTCTGTTCTAAAAGGTAACATTTTTAAATTACTGCATTTTTAATTTTTTTATATGAAAATGATGTTTTCAATTTGTCAAATTATCTTCTCGCCTCGAATAAAAAAATCGAGAGAAATTTTGTTTCTCATCCCGACGGCATTCATTTAAATCATATTTGTCTACATATTTGTTTATCCATCTGTTTTCGAAATTTTTGAATAATATATTCATCTGTAATTAAACTAAGAAGTATTTTAGGAGTAATATTCATGGAAACTATTTTTTATATACCATAAAATCGCTCGACGAAATTTGCCGGTTTTACGCTGTCATAATTATTATACATATACAGTTGATGAAATTATAAATGGAAAATTATGAAGGACAAGCTTTTTTGTGCTATTAGTCCCGACTTAATTTCGAGATATAATTCTAACTGCACCTCCACTAAATTCCATACAAAAATTCCACCTTGCCGCATGTCAAAAAATCTAAAATTGAATCTTCCTCCATACCATTCTCGAATATTCAAGGTCGCGCTCACTCCATATTCATTGCATGAATGACCCACGCAAATACCTCTCGAGATCACCAAAACAAAATATTATCTCACTCAAATGGCAATTGAAATCATCGCTCAGATTCGCAATGTCATATTCCTACGTTGAGAAACATTTTTATTCGAATCGAACGTAAATTTGTTGGCACCTATTTATATTCCATTATTAAGCGCGATTACCCGTGACCTTTTTAGCGATAATTTGGAGAAGTACTTTAAATCGGACAAAGTTTCGAAAATATTTTTATTTTTCACTTGATCGTTACTGCTTTATAATACCTTGGCAACGGTTGCTATTACCCATAACGCCCGGGGCGTTATGGAGGGCATTATGAATCATAACGCCCGCTAAATGTTTTTTTCTGTAGTTCAATAAATTAATTACTCAGAAAAGTTTTATTTATAACTGTACATAAAAAAGGGACTAATTATTTTCTCTCAAATAGAAATTACAATTTTCAAATGTTCCTGAATAATTAGTACCAAGTTTGAAGTTCTGTGAGTTGACCGATGATGAACTCCTCAATGTGCATTCGGTTTCGTTCGGAACGTTAACATTTTCTTTTTCGGAAACGGAATGGGCTATCATTGTAGCAATTTTGTTCTTCGAGGAGATACTTTCTTCAATATAGCTCTCCGCTACCGTACTACTCTTCCATTTTCCATGTAATTTTAGTGTTTCAAAGGAAGCACCACCTTGAACAAGAAGCGTTGTGTAACCTTTCGGGTTTTCCAAATTTAGGTATTTCGCTATGATAGAAGGACACTTCCTATAGTATTTTTACCTACAGGTAACTCAATGCATTTATTATTTCTGTAGGTTAAAAAAAATCTACGTTGTTTACATCCTTTTGGTCGTAGTGCAATGTACTTTTTAACTGAGTTCAAGGCTCCTATTTTGCTTTCTTCAACAATGGTGAAACTTTTTGAGATGCAGGTCATGGTTTCTGGTACCTTGATCAGTAAAACGGCTCCTCTGTCTTCAATGTCATCAACTGTCATCTTGACCATTTCATCACGTCTTAAGCCTCCAAATACGCCCATTACCAGAACAACTTTATGTAGCAGCAAAGTATCATCTGGAGCTTTTCTTATGAAAAGTAATACTTGTCCACCTTCCAATACCTTTGATTTTTTAGGAATGTATCCTTTTGAATTAACTTTTAGAAATGCCATCAGTTGACTGAATGCTGATATATTAATATTTTCTTTAACAATCAATATTGATTTCAGCTGTGAGTATTTGGTCCATAGACTATTTGCACTATATTGTTCAGACTGAAATAATGTAAAATAAATAAAAAATATTAATATTTTTCATGAGATAAACTCACCAGTTCCTGGAAGTATACCATTAAGACAGTTTCATTTACGGTATTCACTCTGTTTTCATCTTTCCATTTCAGAAAATGGTCATACTCCTCGTATAATTGTTTGGATTTCACAGGCAGTAAATTTCCTAACGCTTTTTCAGCTTTGAGCGTCACATTCTGTGGGATCTCCATAATTATTATGAACACAACCGTTTTTAGTTTCCTCCACTAACAAGCTTGTCAATTCTTACAAAAATGCAGCGTCGTTTTATTAAATAAACAACCCTTAGCAACCTCTTCAATGTTTCCATGGCAATTGCATAGAAGCTCACTTGTGCTCAGTTGCCGACCAGAACGCAGTAAATACTATGAGAAGAAATTTATGAAGTAAACAACGTCGTTTAAGATAATTTTTTCGTGAAAAATAAAATCTTGTATGCACCACGAGCGTTACTAGATCCTAACGCCCATCGAGCAACATTCATCCCTCGACCCAAAGGCCCTCGGGTGAATGTTACCCTCCGGGCGTTAGGATCTATATAACGCACTTGGTACATAAATAGCTATAATGCACCGAAAATTATAAGTTACGAATTGTTGACAGAAGTTTGTCGGCCAATACTGAACGCGGGATTCGGGCAGTACTTAGTCGTAATGTTTACATCGTGGGTATTTGTTTTTTTTTATAAATTTTGATCCCATGTTCCAATTTTCTAACTTAAAAACTGAGGATAATTAACTGTTTTCAAATTGCTGCAAAGATTTTCTTCAAAATGTCTAGAAGTGGCCTTCAATAATATCCTAAAAATATAAAATCACTCATTTTCCCGAAAAAAAAAAATCGGATTAAAAAACTGGTCTTTCAAAAAAAACTTTTTGAAAGTAATCCAAATTAAGTAGGTAGCAATTACTAAATTTTAGCCACAAAAAAATAAAAATTAAAAAAAAATTAACAAAAAATTAAACCGACGAAAAAATAAACTGAAAGGCAAAAAATAAAAGGAACCTTTTTAGTCTCAATAAGCTCCTAAATTAATGTAATTAAAGTAACTAATTTTAAGTCGGCGTAAAATGATGGCAGTGGGGTGCGCGGCGGCGGCGCGCTCCTTTGCCGGATATTGCCAAGCTTTCTCGAATTCAATATCAGCGAGACAGCTATTCGAACGGACACACACGTGAGGGCATACGTCGTTGCGAGTGGTCGTGCGGAGAGCGCATTTTTGGAATGTTATTGTTTATCGCTAGAGATTACACGTTGCATTTTTGTGTTATTTTGTTTTGACCATTTTTATAAAGTAATTTAATGATCTTCGTTGATTGTTTGTTTGGCGTCGACTCAAAATTAGTTAATTACATTAGTTTAGGAGCTCAGTTATTAAGACTAAAAAGGTTAATTTTATTATGAAAGAGGTAATTTTGTGGCATAGTGGACAAATTATTAAATTAATGAAAAAAAGCATCCTTAAGTGGGAGTCGATCCCACGACTTTATGATCTCTAGCCATACGCTCTAACCAACTGAGCCATTCGAGGACATAGGAATCGACACACACTCGTGAATCCTTTCCTTCCACAATTTAATATTCATGTTAGAAATGAATCGAAAATCAAACTTACTTATCACTGGCCGTCGAGATCCATTACCTATCACTCAACTTCATCGTCATTCGAAGATTTCAGTAGCAGATTCAAGCAGATGATCTCTAACCACTGATAAGATTTAGCCAAATATATAAAGTGAAAGTGGAAATATTGTGTCCAAATACATATAATGAAAGAGGGAATTTTGTGGCATAGTGGACAAATTATTAAATTAAAGAAAAAAAGCATCCCAAAGTGGGAGTCGAACCCACGAGCTTATGATCTCTAGCCATACGCTCTAACCAACTGAGCTATTCGAGGACATAGGAATCGACACACACTCGTGAATCCTTTCCTTCCATAATTTAATATCCATGTTTTTTTTTTTTTTATGTTCTGGTTTCCACGAAAAGGGATATCCTGTAATGTTCAGAGAACATCGTGGGAACCAAGGGAAAGGAGGTAGGAGTTGGTGTTCTTCTTAAATTTCTGGAGGTTGTATGCCTCGGGGAACACCTCCCTAGGCAATGAGTTCCAAAGCCTCGCTGTTCGTTGGATGAACGAGTCTTTGGAAAGTGATGTTCTGCAGGTCTCCAAAGTGACCACGAAGGGGTGTGATGACTGAACTTGACGGGTTAGTCTCGAAGAGACTGCCAAAGCAGGAACGATTGTTGAAGAAGAGAAGAGCATCGCCCATGAAAATATCTATAAAATAGAGACAAATCGCCAACTTTTCTACGGTGTTCCAGACAAGTGAGCGAGTTTGTAAGCGAGGCATCACCGACGAGACGAATTGCCCTTTTTTGGACAGAATCCAATAGCCTCAGGATATGTTTAGGTGCCGCGCTCCAAATATGGGAACAATATTCCAGGACAGGTCGGATCTGTGCCTTTTAGATCATAAGCAGCTGAGTGGGGGTGAAATAGCTCTTGGCACGAAACAAAAAACCAAGTTTTTGGGATGCACTTTAGAAATGAATCGAAAATTTTATTTTTTGCTTTTCAGTTTGCTTTTTCGTCGGTTTAATTTTTTGTTAAAAAGTTTTTATTTTTTATTTTTTTGTGGATAAAATCTACTAACTGCTGCCTACTTAATTTGGATTACTTTCAAAATACTTAGGCCCAATACAGACAGACGGTACAACACGACACCTGAGCAACATGTCGCTCGAATGTCGCCGCCATGTATTCAAATGCGGATATTCACACGGCGCGATACGACATGGAGGGGATGCGACAACTAAAATACATGTTTCCGATCAACATTTTTATTCAGTCGCCAGTCAACTGTTGCCAAGCGATACACACGTTTTTAGAAAATGTCCTCCGAACGAGAACGAGATAGTAATTTTAAACGGGCAGATTATTCAACTCTTAATAATTTTTGAAAACTTTCTTTAGACATCCTATGAAATTTTCTATCGTTCAGCCTTAATTCTCTCGCTGCTAGAAACAGTCTTCTCCTTTTGTTCCTCGCGATGTATGGATGTACCTAATAGCTTCTTCTCTTTCTTCTTCGATTTCGCAAATATAAATAGAAAAGAATGTATTCTTATAAACTGGCTATTGCGACAATTTGGTGTTGTATTCCAATAATAACTGAAATCGTGTCGCCTCGTCTGAATGCAAACACACGACGGCAACATTCGAACGACATGTTGCTCAGGTGTCGTGTTGATGTTGTTTTGTACTGTCTGTATTGGGCCTTACTTATCCACCTTACTTCAACTATTAACTGTTATATACTATAACAAGCTGGTTGAACTTTGTATTTTTTGTGACGACTATTACAAATTCACTTACCCCTTTAGCGACGGAATTTCTAGAAATACTGAATACTTTATTTGTAACAAAGACTTCAAATATCTATTTTTATGACGCCATTTTGTAAACTAATGGAATTCCTATACAAATTTCCAATCCCAATGTAATCCCCATTTCGCCCCTTTAGGGGTTGAATTTTCAAAAACACCGAAACATGTATTTTTTATTTGTAATAAAGACCAATAAATACCAATTGTCATAATCCCAACTTTAAAACTCACTATACAGACTTTAAACCCCCATTTCACCCCTTTAGGGATGCATTTTCAAAAACCCTGAGACTCATTTTTCTTTATTTGTGAAGGAAAGCCCAAATACTAATTTCCATGACTCTAATTTCAAAACCATCTGTACTTTCACTTTCACCCCCTTCTCACTCACCTTTCCACCCCTTTAGGAAAGGAATATAAAAAAAAATTGCTGTCAAAATTTTAGCTCTTAGGTAAGATGTCTAAAAACCCTGGTGAATTGTACAGTTTAAAGCCGCAGATTTGGTACCAAAAGCAAGTACAAATCTAGACGAATTGACTAATAATGATATTTCCATAGTTCATCATATTGTATGCATTGAATTTTATATTTTCTGCAATTTAATGACAATTTCATTTCCAATTTTCCGTCTGTCAAAATGCAGTTAACCTCAAACTCAAATGGTACAAAATACGACAGTGCTTTCTTTGTGCAATGTTCGGGGGCTTCTAATTCTAGCTTTGCTATTGGTGAAGTTTGACAGATGTCTCTTTTCAACCAATAGCAAAGCTAGAATTAGAACCCGCGAATAGTTCGCCTCAAAAAGAAATCTGGGGAAATAAATATACCCTGTTACTGAATTGAAACTAAAACAAAATTGGCGCCATCTGACACGCTAGTAATCTCTATTATCAAGTAGGCCAAGTGTCGCTAAGTCGATCCCAAACTTCTACAGGTATAAGTGCAAGCACCAGGGTTTTTAGATAACTTACTCTTAGGTCCAGCAGTTTGATATGGGCGTTGATCGTATATCAGTCAATCAGTGAGTCACTTAGTCAGGACATGTAATTATATATGTACATTATTTCCCCAAACACTAGGTAGCTGCTGTGAACCGTTGAGGAAATCCCTCGACTGTCTTCCGACTCCATCATCAGATTGATTCCTTGCCTCCATTATGTTGTAGTGTCATCAAAACTACATAAGTGTGCCAAGTTTCAACAAAATCGGTTCATAGGTGTAAAATCAATAAATCATCCCCCATTTTTCTACCCTTAGGGGTGTCATTTTCAAATATGACCAAATTCCAAGTATACCCTATATATACCTATAGAATCGGTTAAGAAGTAAAAATTCAGTGGGTGAACCAACAATCATCCCCCATGTTCCTACCCTTAGGAGTGGATTTTTTTATCAAATCCAAATGGGACCAAGCTGTATTCTATCCATTAAAAAAAGAATAATCAAAATCGGACTACTCTGTAAAAAGTTATGCGTGGTCATACATAAAAAAATATACGCGTTGACTAGATAATCTCTTCCTTTTTTTCGTCGGTTAATGACTAGGTACAAGATTTTCTGAAAAATTTAGAATATTGTTACGAAACTGGGGTCCGTAAAATACAGAACCAATTATTGTTCGTTTATTACTACACTTCACGAAAGACAATACAATAAGGTACTCTGACAAATAAATCAATAACAGTTTACAACTAAAATATTGTGCACGACACTGTAACTGAATCACGTATTATCTTTTCTTCGCTGATTAGGATTAAATGGCTCTCATATAGGTCAATAACGTCGGCCTTTTTCGAAGTCGCTAAATATTCCTTGATTGTTACAGAGTTTTCTTGGAGTTTTGACGTCACGCTAGTTAAACTTGCGGTGGCGTTTTGAGAATGACCTCGAACTTTCTGTGACGTCGTATGCGGTCGGTCATGCTACCTGCTTGGGGTTTTCCGTAGACTTATACACAAGCACCGGCGGTGGCGTACTGTATTCGTAACAATATGTGCGGCGTTTATTTTGAAAGCTGATGAAAAAAGACTTTGTATGCAGCACGTACGCTAATTTTTCTCTTTCTAGAATACAATATTATAGAACAGCTAATCCAAAACCAACGAACAAGCTATATACAGATTCAGAAATAAAATCGCGGGCTATTGGATTTGCAATGGGTTAGAACAAGCGTTACTCGAGCCATTGGACCAGCGCAAAATATAACAGGCGATGGATCATCAAGTATTCTAGCTTGGCCTCTGAGATGCGTCGAAGAAAGAGTGAAAGAGTCAATGTGCAACAGAGACAGAGAACGGAAAGTTCCTTGTATGTATGGTCCGTGTAACAATTATTAGTAACGTTTAAATGATTCAGTTTTACATAAGTTTGCAGCTTTCAATTCCCTTTTTCGCAGAATTTTGTCCATGCCGCCTAATCTTATTAACTTTAAAAGAGAATTAAAAATTATCAGTTAGATTGGCCACAACAATTCGTACCCCCAACATATTATTGAAAAAATTTACCACCATCATT
This sequence comes from Gonioctena quinquepunctata, assembly GCA_018342105.1. NCBI lineage: Eukaryota > Metazoa > Arthropoda > Insecta > Coleoptera > Chrysomelidae > Gonioctena > Gonioctena quinquepunctata. Next base: position 894,031 of record JAFIRS010000233.1, on the reverse strand, counting down.
CCAACATTAATATTAACAGACACGTAATCCTCCCTCGCCCTGTCGATAGTAGGTTTGCTTCCATCCCATATTTAGGAAAAACTTCTGACCGTCAGAAATATTTTTTATAAATTCGACCATAACCTTCGTATTTCTTTCCAAACAAATAATTAAATTGCTAAAAACTTAACCAACACCAAAGGCAAGACCCCAGGTCCTAAACAAGTCAGGTGTATACCAACTTTGTTGCTCCTGCCCTAATTGTTCAGCTGTTTACGTAGGCCAGACAAGCAGAACCTTCAGAACCAGAATAAAATAACATCATAAGATTAACGAAAAAAACCAAAATCTTGACCATTCCTTTGAAATCAATACTAATAGCTCCTTTGCAAACCATATCATCAATCAACAACATATTTTCGTCCCTAACAACGATTTCCGCATCTTACAGGTATTTAATAAAGGCATTTCTCTCAACGTCTCTGAAATTTACTACATTAACCTTTCCAGATCCGACCTTAATCTTGTGCCTTGAATGATCAAATATATTTTGATTGTATACCCTTTTTCAATTCCCTTAATTTCACTTAAAATCTTTGCAACTCTTTCTCCTCCACCTTCTGTTCCCACTAGCTTTTGCCATTTTGTTCAACAAAAAGACAGTGCCCATTTTCTGTGCTCTGTCATCTTGTTTTATTAATAACCAATTTTTTTGGATGGTCTCAGACTTAAGTTCACTTATTATGCTCATATCTTTTGTTGTTTTTTGAGGCATTTCACCCAAATTTAAAAACATAATGTCACAGACGCTAAGTTGTTACTATGTACAGTTCATATTAACTTTTCCACACCTGATGTTTATGTAAGTTTTTTTAACAATTGTTTTACCCTAACATTGTTCACAAGTTGTTTCTAATGTTTTGTACCACACTGAAGAAACATGTTTGTTTGTTTAATGTGGAGGAATTTGAGTTCTCTTCCCTTTCAAAATTTGTTCTACTCCTCTTTGAGAATGGACTACTTCTATCGATTTAATAATTACGGGTTTAAAAGAGGCTTATTCTTTAATTTCAAAATTAAGTATATTTTTGCTCCTTCCTTCGATCATAACGTCCCAGCAGATTTGGAAGAATTTCTAAGATACCTTCTGGTAGGTTTTCATGAAGATTTAAACAAGGCGAGTGCAGAGATTCATCCATCACCAAATGATTTTGTTATCACGAATGATAATCAGAAAGCTTCCATTTCTTGGACAAGATATCTGTCTACTCATAATTCCAAAATTGTGGATACATTTGCCGGTCAGCTGAAGTCTATATTGAGATGTACTTTTTGTAATTACTGCTCCGTTACTTTTGAACCTTTCTGGGTACTTTCAATCCCTATTCCAGACTTGCCAAACGAAGTCGTGAATTTAACACAATGTATTGAACTGTTGACAGAAGAGGAGACTTTGACTAACGATGCGAGCCCATACTGTTCAACTTGTGGAATGAAAAGGGAATTCAAAAAGATGATTCGTATACAAACATTTCCAAAAATTTTAGTTATGCATTTAAAACGTGTTTCTTCGACTGATGGCAGTAAATTGGACAATGTGATTAATTTTCCCATACAAAATTTGAATTTGGACCAATATTCTGCTCAGGATGGAATGGATACTCTTTATAATATCTACGCCATATCTAATCATAGCGGCAGCATTTCCAATGGACACTATATTGCAAACACCCTTATTCTAATTGTTGGCACCTCTTCGATGACTGCCGTGTATTTTCCAAGATTGATTATCTCAGCTCCCAGGGAGCATGTGTCCTTTTCTATGAGAAAGTTGATGATCTGATTTCTGATGGTGTTGTGGGTTTTTCCGGGTTTTCCTCCACTGAAACAGCAAATGCGCCATCACTTCGAGTCCCGGGCTTCAATCAAGATTTTCATCTTGATATTATTTTATATTAAAAACTTTGCTTTTGTATTTTTTAATTCTGAATAAAGTTTGTCAAGTATTATTAATGGTAAATAAAACACAATTTGTTTAATTCCACTATATTTTAAAAATGTATTCGACATGTTTCTCTACATTGGAGCTTTATCAAGAATACTGATAAAAATTGGCCAGGAATAGATTTAACAATGGGATTTATTGAGATCCAATTTACTATTTAACATTTTTAATTTTGAATTACTTTGTTTTCCGTGTAAATGATTTTCAAATCAACTTATTATTGCCAAAACAGGCAAATTTTATTACATATTATGCATTGAAAAGCATATATTTAATTGGCATTTGCATTAATATACATAAAACAAATGAATAATAATGAATCAACAATATACCCAATAACTAACCTAAATAATTATTATAATTCCAAATAATATTTACCTACAAACACATTTACAAATTAACGTAGGTTTTATTATTTTCAACAGTAAAGTTTTGAGCCCCGTATCTTCATTTAATTTCTCTATTCCAAACAAATCGCTTTCTTGTACGTCTGACCCATCAGTTTCATCACTGTCTGTATCACTATCGTTTTCGCCCAAGTTAATAATAATATGTTCCCCAACTATATCTATTGTCGGTTCTTTTGAAATATACTATTATTTCTCAAACCGTTCTGCACGCTTACACCGAGATTTTCTTGTGTCGGCTGAGAATTCTTTAAAGAAGTCATACCAATATTTAATGGCCCGTTTACAATTAAAATTCACGTTTATTCTGGCGACGTATTCTTTCATTTCAGCCCAAACCAGCTCAATGGGATTCAGGTCTGGATGATATGGAGGCAGTAGCAATACGTCGTGACCTTTTGTATTAAAAAGTTCGTCTATTTCATATCTTTTGTGCCTTGGTTTATTAGGCTGTGAAGATGTGGTTTTAACATTTTATTAACAAAAGGTATAACTTTAACCCGTAACTATTCTTGCATTTCTGCTTTCCGTGACAATGATGCTGGCGATGTTTCCAATTCTTTGTTATGGTTTTGGTTGTAAATTGGGAATTAGTTTTTTAGTTCTCGAAATTCATGTCGTGATGGTAGTCGCCACTTGTGCTGTTTGATTTTCATCTAATATAGGCATTAGGAACAAACCCCATTTTTGCCTCCTGCGTGCACTATGATAAGATGCGGTCCCTTGCCTATTAGTTTTTGTGAGCCTTCTAAAGTTTCATCGCTCCATTCCTTTCCTGTGATGAGTGAATGTACGTCGTGTCCATGTATTGGCTATGTGCACGACACTGGCGAACGCCACATTTTGGGACTCGGGAATTATTTGACAGTTAGATGACAAGCCATATTTTGATAATTTCTATCAAAATCAAGTGAAAAACTTGAAAAAATACGAAACATTGCCGATATCTTATTTGTACAATTTACAACACAACGAATTTAACGTAAATTAAAGTGGAATTATTTATCAATACAAATTTTATAGTCGCGAATATTGTTTCACATTTCTGCCACAGCACACGCTGCGATCGATTTGACTGTCCCCACCAAGCACTTCGCACATAGCTAATATTTGGGCGATCTTTTCTCTACTGACGCATCCATCTAAGAAATTCATTTCTAAGCAGTCTAATGGGCTGACGTTCCATTAGTATTCGTCGATTATTCTTAAATTTTCTCCATCGAAAACCAATTTTGTGGATTTTTTCACGAAAAGTTTCTGTACCATCTTGATAGCCAATAGCGAATTTTGTATACACTGTCTTTAATGTAGGAACCGCCTTTTCTCTTATGTTAGGTCTTCATCAAATGGTATGAGAGACTCAGATGGAGTAGAGTTAGTTGATTAATTTGAATTGACAAGGGTTAACACCATATAACTTAATGAAGTTAAGTTTAGCTGCGCTGTCCAAAGGTCTTCAACATTTTTGATGTATCAATCGAATTTATTTTTTTATCTTGTATTATATATATATGCGTGATCAAGATGTTTAGTTTTTTTAATTTGTGCTTTGGTGCACAAGCAGTGTAAAACCAAATCGAGGCCAAATAGTTGACGAATATCCATTATTCCGGCTTCGTTATACGGATCGTCACTTGGGAAGGCGTAAGATTTATTCAATATAATAAAGTTATACATAGCCGTTTCTGTCCTCTGTGATTTTTTCAAATAAATCTACCAACCCTATATTACGCCATCGAAGTGAAAAGAATAAAAAAAAACTAAATGACTAGATTTTTTTCTCAGTGTAGGTACTTGTAGATGTGGATGATACATCCGTGTTTGTATTTTTTCTGGTACATCAGCGGGTTTGGTGAGTTTTGAAAAAGGTAGGTTGAGTCGTCTCACCAATATATCCCTGATGCTTGAATCATTACAATGGTAATGGTAATGGTAAAGCAACGACTCTATCTACGATCAATGATAATTATTTACAAAATATTGAATAATCAACTACCTGCATATTTGAATGAATTCATTACATACAATTCTACCATACATGATCATTATACAAGAGGAAGCAATAATCTCCACTTACCAATGTCTTCTTCTATGAAATCACTTTTATAAAGGCCTTAATGAGTTCAATAAATTACCAACCTCCATCAAAGAATCGAAATCATTGAATGACTTTAAGAACATCTTAATTTCATATATTAAAACTGACTCTTAATATTATGCTGTGAAAGGAATTTATCTGCCATATGTCATTTGATCGCTATTGTTTGTTTTCAATTCTAAATTTTTAATTTCTTAACTTTAATCTTGTTATCCCATAATTGGTATGTAATGTACACCCATGTTTACATATTCCTTGTATGAAATTACTATAGAAGTTATTACTGTAGTCATTATCACTTATTATTATAACTGATTCATATAACTTTGAAGATATTTATATTTAGGCATTTACTTTATTTTCTTTATTTTATTCTTTATTTTATTTTGTTAGTCTTAAGCTTAAAGAAATAATTATTGTTATATATTAGGATGTATCCTACCAATAAACATTTCATTCATTCAGCTTTTGAACGGGATTTTCAAGTGTTTGATCATAAAATCAATCAGGTAGTCAGATTTGCAGAACGGGAAATATCAGATTACGTGCTACCTGCTTCTTAAAGCGGGTTTTCACCAAACGGACACCTGCCACCGAGTTTTTTTGCAAACATAAACAAGTTTTTAGTTTCGGAAAAAAACTTAAACTATATTTTCACCAAAGGGACTGAAAATGTGTTGTAGTATTGTTTTTAACCCATTTCCACTAGACGAACGGTACCCAGTCGCTAGCTTTTTCATTCAATTTCACTTCATGCAAAGTACGCATAAAAATACATTTTTTCTTAATTTTCATCAGTGTTAACATGCCCTGTCATATTTTTGATCAAAATATTGATACGCCACTGTCTTTTTCCCAAAAAAATATTATTTTTGTAATCGTCCTCTATCTTCTCATAAAAATGGTCCCCTGCCTTTTTTTCGTCCGGCGGACGGTTTTCGATTTAGAAAATAAAATACATTCATTTGTGGTCCCTATTCGATCTTTTCTCTTAGTCTTAATTTCACAATTGTGGTAACCAACTATTATTTAGTTTTTGTAATGAATACGCATTTTTTTAAATTTAAAAAACATAACTATTATGAACAAAAAATAACAAGTATGTCCATTTAATCTGGTGGTAAAAAAAAAGGTCCAATTAGGTAATCTCCAATAATTCCTGCCCAGACATTTAATGAGAACTGCTCCTGGTGATGAGATTCCACGATTGCATGCGGATTTTCCTCGGCCCAAAAATCATTATTATGAAAATTTCTGATCCTGTTTTTAGTAAAACTAGCTTCGTCCGTGAATAAAATTTCCCTGACGAAATAAAGGATTTTCGGTAAAATTTTGGAGAAACCATTGGCAGAAATTCACTCGTAATTGAAAGTCTCGAGGAAGTAGAGCCTGAACCCGATGAATGTGATAGGGATATAATAAATAATCATGAAGAATCCTCCATATGGAGGATTCTTCATGATTATTTATTATATGGGCGAATATTATTATATGGGCGAATTTATTATATGGGCAAATATGGGCGATATTCAAATTATTGGCAACTTGCCTCGTACTTATTTCAGGATGTTCGTCAGCTGAATTTAAAACAGCTACCTCAATTGCTGCAGTTCTTGCAGTCCGATGTGCTCCTTTCAAGTGATGAAACTTCCTGTTTCACATAACCTTCTGTGGGTGCTTGAAATCATTCGAGCATCAGGAACCATTCTATTTGGGAAGCGTAAATAATATCACGTATCTAGCTAATGAAGTGTCAAAATTGTTTATGTTGAAAACAACGAAATGTGTTCTTAGCATACTCGATGTTTCTAGCCCACAAGATACTCCTACTACTCTTCAACGGCTGATTTCGCATAGGGACAAGCAAATGAATGCATTTTATTTTCTAACTCAAAAACCGTTCACCGGACGAAAAAAAGGAAAGAGACCATTTTTATGAGAAGATAGTGGACAATTGCAAAAATAATAGTTATTTGGGAAAAAGACAGTGGCGTATCATTATTTTGATAAAAAATATGGCAGGGCATTTTAACAGGAACGCCACTGATGAAAATGAAGAAATCCTCTATTATGGAAAGAAAATATTTTCATGCGTACTTTGCAAGTACTCAAATTGAAAAAAAAAGCCAAAGCGGTTTCAGAGATATTGGGGAAGAGCTGATTTTTTTGTTAAATTTCAACATCCTGTATCTCAGACACCCTGTATATTTGAACTCTCAAAATCTTTCAGAAAAATTGAAATCGAACCACCTATGACGCATCCAGGTCTGTTGCAATACAGTACATTAAAAAAATCGAATTGCAATTATGCCAAAACTAATGATTCAACAGTGCCTGAGTTTTTCACACATAAAGTACATATCACTACTATGTCGTGGAGAGCCTGCTTCAAAACTTGAAAAACGGTGGTATGATTTTTTTTAAAACGTAGATTTTGTTCGGTTTTTTTGGTTTTTCTCAGTTACTAATAATCCAATCGAGTTGTGCCAGGGCTCATTTTATTTGCATTCTGATTCTCTACAATTCGTCCATTGAGAGTATCGAAATTGCTTTAGAATGTTTATAACAAGTTTGGAGTAGGAAACATAACAGGATATAACTACGAACCGTCTTTCGTATGATGGCACAGTTGGTTTCCTGGTAGAATTTTCGTCACGAAAAAATCTCTATTGATTGGTCTAATAAGTATGTCGAGCAGTGAAGAAATATCTTGTACACCACCAGAAATTCTTGTATTTTATTATTTATTGGTCGTAGAAAAAATAGTGTAGCAACGATCACGTAATGGCTATTAATACACTCGCACACGGTTTACGACACATACCTTCGGCTCATGTCGTAACTTACCTTGTGCTCATGTATGCTATCATTACATGATCGTTGCATAATATACGCTTCATAAGACTTTTACTTATAAAATCATGTTATTTAATTTTCACCTACTTCCACGTCGATATGTTCGAAAATTGGCATACGTTCAGGATTCTCACACTTCCAACACTTTTCCCCTTGTATATTCGCGACGAGGTTAAGTTACCATAAAGCCTAATTGTAATTTCCATGTCCTGACTGTGTGCATTTTTCCATGGGTATTTTAATATCGAGAGATACAATATCTTTTCACGTTATTGTTCGTAGAAATAGTTTAGATGATTGCTATTGACATTTCAGGAAAGGTAGGCAACGACCAACCCATTCTCTAACAAATTCTTTTGAATATACAAATATTTACAAAAATCGGCAACGTTTCATAGTCTGCAGAGCACCGCGTGTACAGATGGTTATTACTCTGCTCGAAACTATTATTAAAGAATACATGCGCTTGTATAATAATTTAATTATAGAGGAAGCCGATATAAAATTAACTTGTAATGAGATGCGGTAGGCTTTCCTTGCGTCTTAAAACGGTCGCGCCATCTTTCGACTTGAGTTCTCGCTGTTGGTACAGTACAGGGTCTTTCTTTTGTTGTTGGTTATATCAAGATGTATTTTTTTTCTTTAATTCCTCTTGCAATGTTTTTCATTGTTTATCGACAATGAAAACATAGAATTTGTAAATGAATTTGAGTATCTCGATTTCATGATTGACAACATTCTGTCATTCGATTATCATTTCTCATACATTTATAAGAAAATATGTAAGAAACTATTTTTCTTCAGTAGAATTTCCCAAAATGTCTCAAGCTTTTCTAAAATCACCGTATCTAATACAATTATACAGCCACACTTCGACTACTGTGCAAGTTTATTGTATGCATTTGCTTTAAATAAAATTAATGCATTACAAAGGCTCCAAAACAGAGGAATGAGGATAATACTAAGATGTAACAGATATACTAACATATATATACAGTGTGGGCCATTGAAAACGAAACAGCGGCTCTGTAGGTCGGCAGAACCGAATTATATAAAAACGCTCGGATTCGTCAAATACATTTTCGAGGGGGACATTGTTCGCGATGAAATTCACCCGAAATACATTCCATCCCTCGGAGCTGTGACCGCCACCCCTAAATTTTTAAATGGCAACATATGGCAAGTGATACCTCATTTGAAAGGTATTTTCCTTCTTAATATCAAACAACAAAAATAAATTAATTCTATCTTCTATCGTTTTCGAGATATAGGAACTTGAAGTTGGGAAATCACTTTTTATTCACTCAATCAATAAAAACAATATCTGATAAAGCAACTGTCGCAATAATCATTATTGTCAATGAATTAAATGTTCAAACTGTCTACCACCCATTTCCATACAATAGTACAAGTTCTGTTCAAAACGAGACCTCACATTTCGTAGCATTTCCGGCGTTATTCGACGACATTCTTCAATAATTCTCCTTCGTAAATCTTCCAGAGATTCTGGTTCGGTTGAAAATATTTTGTTTTTCAAGTGACCCCACAGGAAAAAGTCGAGTGGGGTTAAATCTGGAGATCTGGCTGGCCTCTCTATAGAGCCTCTTCTTCCAATCCAACTTCCAGGAAACAATCTTTCCAAAAACGCCCTAACAGACTGTTCATAATGTGGAGGTGCCCCGTCTTGTTGAAATATCAAGTGGTCTTCATAGAAACGATCGTCCTTTTCAATGATGTCTACTAATTGTGGATAAACAAATTCATTCAATAATTCCAAATAAGTTTCTCCTGTCAGGTTACCGTCGAGAAATACTGGTCCAATCAAACGGTCCCAAATAATACCAGCCCAGACATTGAGTTTTTGGGGAGTTTGAGTATGGACTTCGTGGAAAACATGTGGATTGGCATCTGACCAATAACGACAATTATGTCGATTCACAGTCGAATTCAAAAAGGATGTAGACTTAGAAAAGCAGATGTTGAAAAGGAAATTATCATCAGCGTCTATTCTCGTAGTCATAATTTTACAAAATTCCTGTCGCCTATCAAAATTAACTTAATTCAATTGGTGTACCAAATGTATTTTGTAAGGGTGGAATTTATGATGTTTCAGGATTCGGCGGATACTGGTTCTACTGATATTGGTAACACTAGCCAATTTCCTTGTGCTCAATGTTGGGTCTGCATGAACTTGTCCTAAAAGTGCAACTTCAACAGCTTCATTTCTCAACGGAAATTCACGTTCTGGCTCTCGTTTCTTGTTGGCTACTGATCCAGTTTGACGAAATTTTTGCATTAATTCTAGAACGTATTTTCTAGCAACAAGTTTATCTGAATGCGTTTCATTGAACAAATTAGCTGTACGGTTACCGCACTCATCATTCTTAAAAAAAATTGTTATTATTTCAACTCTTTCCGCGATCGTATACACCATTATTGCGGAAAGATATTCAGCAGCTTTAGTCAAGTAATTCACTCTAATGTTGTTCAATCAAAGATCATTTTGACACTGATAGACGTCCACAATTGCGATTTGGCGAATTCGAGAAAACGTCTTTTTATCGATTCTTAAGAACCTTAATATTTTTTCGATCAAGTAAATGAAGATGAAATAAAAATTTTAAACGGAATTGCATGTTATTTGTTGGTAAACAGTTAGATCATTTAATTCCTTGACAATGATAATTATCTTTAAACAGTTGCATTGTTAGATGTTATTTTTATTGATTGAGTGAATAAAAAGTGATTTCCCAACTTCAAGTTCCTATATCTCGAAAACGAATCGATAGAATTAATGTATTTTTGTTGTCCCTTATGCTTGATACCCTGAAGTGGCTACCAGTTTATGACAGATTTTACCTAAATGCTATGATTTAAATTTCAAAATGACTCACAACCTCAATAAATTCCATGGTTATCTTACGAGAAATAAACACATTTTTTATCTACCATGAATTAATATGGGTAATACAATGAAGACCCTCTTCTATAAGGGCTTATAGTGGAGTAAAAATAGCTTAAAATTATGCATTATTTCGGAATCCTGGGAATCCTAAAATTTTCCGATATTACTTAGAAATGACTTGCAGAAAAAAGTTATAAACTTATATTTGTGCACTGATTGTTTATCAATTGTTTAAACAATGAAAAACAATTTTGTTAGGCAAATTTGAAATAACTCAATGAATATCGATGTAATTTGACCCAAATTGATGCTATAGGCACAGTTTATAGCTGAAGAATCAGTTCGCTCACTTGGCGTCGGCACTTTGATCTTTATATTCCCGTTTGTACACTGCGCAACTCTGATTTTTATCCCTCGCGCATACCGCGTGTTACTGTGTTACTAATACTGACATTTTTCGGATACTTCGAAGAGCGATAATCGCGTACAGTCTTCTGCGCATCCTGAATTCTTTCCCTGGAGTGGATGTTACCTTGGAACATGCATTTGGGCCAAGTGAGCTATAAACTGTGCTATAGTGGTTTTTGTGGTCGCTGAACAAGAATATGATATTGAAAAACCGATGACGTGGCCAGTCGTAAAGGTAGATTTCATGAATGATAATTTAGTTATTTTTTATTTACGTGTACATCTCGGAGAAAAACTTTTCGGGTAAAAGTTGTGGAGCTACTGAAGCTCTATCAAACGACTTTTAGTTTGCCGATATCGGGTACAGAAATGAAATATTGCGAAATGAAATATTGCGATGTATTTTGTAAAGATTCAATGCTGGTTGAATTTCACATTCCAAGGACTATGTGTCCAAATTTTCAGCTTCTCGATGAAAAATCTGGAAAAGTTGAAATGTTGTTCATGCCACGAAATGTGACTCGTAGGTTTATTTGGCCACGAGTTTATCGACGCGGTTTATCTCAGTAGATTCGTGGCTGTTTTCACACCGATCTCTACAACTGCGATGTTTTTCATTATTGACCACCCGTTACTGAAAAGCGATTTATAGTGGCCAGCATACCGTGTCTTGGTATGCTGACTAATGATTATATTCCAACCAAATTCTGTTAGTCAGTGTGGTATAAACTGTGCACTTGGTCAAGTAACTAGCTTGGTTTGGTATCGAAATTTGTTGTGTACCAGACTATAATACTAAGTTGACTAAGATGGTGTAAACAGTATGATAAATTTTACCAACCGTGACTGTAAATTTTGGTTTGAAAGATTGCTAAGCGTTCTGTCGTGGTTATCGCACTGGGTGAATGAACCGAATGGAAACAATAGCCATAAAAAAGAGAGCGAGAGAGAGTTAGTGAAAAAATCATTACCTCGGAAATTGTTTTATATATTTTTGTTAGTATTTTTTATATAAAATGAGTTGCTGTAATTTAGAACCTCCTATAAAAAGTTCGAAGGTATTAATTGGACAGATGAAGAAACCAGTGCGTTTCAAATATTTTTGGACAAGAAAATTATATAAATTTTGGATGGCAAAAAATTTAAACACCTAGACATTTACAAGAGCATTGAAGAAGACTTGTTGAGTAGGGGCTTTACAAAAACTGCTGACATTGACAGATGACACAATTCCGAATTAGATAGCAAAGTTTCAAACCTTTCTCTTGGTTACATGACTAAATAAATACCAAACCAGAACCAAGTTGGTTAATTAATCATTTGACAAAACACGATGTAAATAAACGATTACTAAAACATTTGGTTTGAATTTGGTCACATACACTTGGTAAGGTTACCAAATTCACATATGGTATAAACGTGGCCAGTAATACTGGTAATTTTTACTGAAGAACCTAGTATACTTTGGATGGATGGTTCAAAAGCTCAACCGAAAAATTGACAACCAGCTTTATAACACTATCTCATTTATTATACTGAGACTAGCGTGTCCATTTGAAAAATTGTTCCCACAGCGAGAACACTCATTTCAACATATAAACAAACCAACTTACAGTATGTATTTATTATATTAGTATATTTTACCAGATATCTCCGCGAAAAGTGGGTCAACGACCTTGCCAAAAATTCTAAGCGACCACATGTAGAGTCGTTACCCCCTTCATACCAAGAATTCTCTTCCTCATCGGCCGAGTCGAAGGTCGATTCTGTTCTGTTTCAGGAAATTCTGGTTGTTTTATCGCCTCGTTTCGGTGGTGTTGTTCGCTTTGGCGGAAAAATTTACGTAAACTAATTTATACTGAGTATACTAATGAGTGGAAGACTGGAATGTCTCCCCAAAAATTGAGAAATGGTAATTTTAGTATTCAGTGGTTGGGTATAGTGGGTGTTAGGGACTGAAGAATAAGACACTATTTCATTGTTGCTAAAGTTTCGATTTTTTTAAATTTCTTTATCAAAGCTGTTTTATAGAGGAGACTTTGTGCCATGTGCCCCAATCTATTTAAAACTGTGTTTCAGCTTTGATAAAGAAATTTAAAAAATTCTAAGCGTTAGCAACAATGAAATAGTGTGTTATTCTTCAGTCCCCAACACCCACTGTCTATACCCAACCCACTGAATATTAACCAATAAGGGAGGCGAAATTCAAACACAATGGTAATTTTAGTTTTTGACTTTTTTACAATTACAAGCTTTTATTTAGTTTCACCTGTCCCGATGTTTGTCATCAAATCTTGCAAGTTAAATTTTACCCACTTCTAGTTGTTCGATTAACGTGAAATTTGGCAGGTGTTCATAATTCCGGTGACAATGCATTATGCATTTGTTAGAGAAAAAAATGGCGGCTCCAAGATGGCGGACGAGATTTGTGTTTATGGTCTGATTCGATTCAAAATTGGTATGTGGGGGTTTTCAGGGTCGAAGATTATGAATTCACAAATTCAAGATGGCGAACGAGTTTTGTAATTATGGTCCGATTCTATTCAAAATTGGTATGTGGGGGTTCTCGGGGTCGGAGATTATGAATTTTTTGTCAAAATTCACAAATACAAGATGGTGGCTCCAAGATGGCGAACGAGTTTTGTAATTATGGTCCGATTCGATTCAAAATTGGTATGTGGGTGTTAGGGGTACTTACTAAAAAGCACAAAATAATTAATAAAAAATCCTTTTTAAAAACAAGCTTTTATTCAAATACCCTAAAATGTAGAAAATAATTGCTTGGGATGTGTGACGTAGGTTATTACGTGAGTTATAGATTCAAAAGCTTGTCGCATCTGTATTCGAAATGAAAACATTGCGCGACAAGTTTTTGAATCTAGAACTCACGGAATAATCTACGTCACACATCCAAAGCAATTATTTTGTACTTTTTAGGGTATTTGAATAAAAGTTTGTTTTTAAAAAGGTTTTTTTTTTATTAATTATTTTATTTTCATTCCATAAACTTCACTAGTATATTTGGCTCAAAATTAAAACGGAAGAAAGACACTGAATTAAAATGGGGCCATTTCTTAATAATAGCGTCATAAAAAGTTATTGATAATATTCGATAATAAATAATGTATGTTAACCAATTGCAAAAATGTACGAAAAATGTTCTTCAACGTTAATTGATATTTCCATCGGCATATCGTCCTCTATGGATTCACTGCCACTTCTCGGAAACGCAAAACGCACAATTTCAATGACTAATACAGAAGAAGAAAGTAAATTTGTTGTTTTTTTTTTAACAATTCTAAAAATAGTCTCGACGCTTTAGATTTGCACTTCTGAAAAATATAAACACACTTCCCAAATTCAAAAAAAGTTTAAAATTATACCTCGCTGAAAATGCAACTGTGTTTAACAATATCTTTTAAGTCCCTACTACTACTAAATTGACGCAAATTAATCATATCACACAAAAATTCCATAAGAGTATTCATTCAGGATTACCCTCTCTCACTCTTTCCTTTGGTTCACTGCATTTACTTTCTCACTCCAATATATATTATATACATATTACATAATCTATAATATGAACTTTTGTTCCCTTTCTCCCCGCTACTCATAAATTTTTGTTTGATACCTCAAACCGCACCGTAATAATTTTTTTATTTTTTATAGTCGTAAGTAATCATCCAATTTGAGAGAATTGGCACAGTACAAGCATATTCTATGCTTAGGTGTGATTCTCGAGAATTTGATGAATGTAAAATTGCACATAAAATGGTTATTATGTAATTGATTATTTGAATTGAATAAATTTGATTTGATTTGATTTGATTTAGAAGTTTGGTTCACCTGTATGTAAGGTTAATATTTGTATATTTGAAGTAGATTCATCTGCTATAACTCCATCTCAGAACCTGTAACAAGACTTGTGGCAAAACCCGATGTAAGAAAGTGAAGAGGATTAAGTGAATACTCATCTATTGCATACATAGAGGAAATGGTTAACATACATTATTATCGCATATTATCAATAACTTTTTATAACGCTTCATTATGAAATGAAATGGCCCTATTTTAATTCAGTGTCTTTCTTCCGTTTCAATTTTAAGCCAAATATGATAACTAGTGTTTATGAAATGAAAATAAACTGGCAACACATAAGTAAAATAGTTATGAAAAGTCTTATACAACACATATTTCATTTATCGCTCCAATTTCGGAAAGAACCTGTATATATGACACATTAGCGACAAATTAGGGAAATTTACTGTATCATGCCTATTTGCTTGTTATGGAACTAATAGGTATAAACTATACGTTTGATAGCCTTTAGTAGATATTGATTTTTTATGATGAAATACTGTTTTTTCACAAACAAAGATGAGCGACAAATTGGTGACAAACTATGGACTATTTTTTTTTTCATAATTAGATAGATAGGAAGTGGTTCTGCTAGCTTCATATAAACCTAGCAGAACATATTTAAAAAAAAAAACAACATTTTTCGAAGTGGTAATTAATTACACTTATTATGGTAGTATTAGTATTTTCCATAAGTAGATAGTTACATATAAACCTGGCAGAACCATGGATTTAAAAAAACCATGAGCGACAAATTTATAATTGTGGTAATAAATTAGCGACTAATTGGCGACAAATTATGGCATAATTGGAAATTCAAAATTCGCAAATGGTCCTGCTGACATCATGATGTTTTTGTCAAAATTCATGAATTCAAGATGGCGACGTGTTATGTTATGGCCCGACTCCATTCAAAATTGGTATGTGGGTTTTGAGATGACGGATTTCATGAATGACTAAAAAGAATTGAATAAAAATTATAAAACAAAATTTAAGACAAGCTTTTAATGATAAATGATATAAATGATAAAGATTGGGGAAATATGCTAAATTGTCGCTATTTTTTACCCACACTGTATAATAGGCGGCTTCTTTTGTCTTAACGACTGACTGGTTGACATATCATTTGACTTCCTTTAAACCAGCAATGCTATAGTTACTAATCATCTAAAAAGTAATTTTTTTGGATAAATGAACCTTACTATGTTTTAGTAAAACAGCCATTTTTATGATTTAAAAAAATTCATATCTCCGAAACTAGGCATAGAAACTAATTTAAACTTGCACATGTCAATTCTAGTGACCTACCACAGTATCCCAAAAAAAATCAAAATTGGCTGAGAGCCATTTTGCCATGTATTTGGTGCTGGGTTCTTTGTTACAAATATTTCATTACCAACGTAAATAAAAGCTCATAATAAAAAATGGGAGCCACCGAAAATAAACTTTGGTTGTTTTGTTGGAAAACGAGAAGGGAATTCGGTGAACGACCTGGCCAAGTGGAGAAGAGTAGTATCGCTTTCGATTCCAATCAGATACCTTGATTTCGAGGTGGGGCAATGAATATTTCATTCGTTAGAATACTAACATATCTCGTTCCGTTCACAGTGGCGACACTTTTGTTTTCATTCATTTATTTATTTGTATTATTTATTGGGAGCTGTGAGCGACGATACAAACAACATATTTCTGAAAGTTCTCAACATTCAGATATTTCAGCTAAATCTGGCTCACTTATTGTCATTAGAAGTGTGTTAAATTATTTTCGATACATATTCTTTTGTTTGCATTCAAATTGTTCCATTCTTATTTTTCTTCCAATCTTGATAACCCATCGATAAATATCCAACGCTACATTTTATATCTAAGAATTTTCAAAAAATTTAACAGCACGCATAGTTTCTCCCCATTTTCAACCCCCGACGCAAACAGAGGGGTGTGTCTGTCTGTGGCATCGTAGCTCCCAAACGGATTTTGGTTTAGTTTTTTGTTTGAAAGGTGAGTTGATCGAGAGTGTTCTTAGCTATGATTCAAGAAAATCTTATCAGCCGTTTGAAATCATCAGTTTTTTTTCTAGTTGTTGAAGTTTATTTGTCGGGGTTTTTTAAATTTTTCATTTAATGAATTACAAATTAGTTTAAGTCACAGATACTCTTTGAAAGGGAATTTAAAAAATTGAAATAACAAATAAGAGGTTTATTTGAAATAAGAAGTTCGTACATTTTCTGTAGAAATGTTTGTTCTCATTATAATGCGAAAATGTTACCGGGTAACGAGCGTGGCAACGTTCTCTTTGGGGTGGTCATGAGAGAACTCAAACTCTGATTTCAATTTTGGAACAGAATCGTATGCAATAAGAATGACAAAATCCGTGGCTGAGTTGTCAATTAGACATTCAAATGAGTAACAGTCGTTTTTACAAGCTTTTATTTAACTTGCTTCGTTCGTATGTCATTCGTTCTGTCATTCTTTCCGGTTCAAAATTTGCAATCCATTTTTGGAGCACTTGCCAAAATCCGATTGAGCTGAAATTTGGCAGGTGTTCATAATTCCGGTAACAATGCATTATGCAATTTTTGTTAGAGAAAAAACAAAATGGCAGCTTTTTTTTTTAAAATTGGGGGGTTTTGGGGCGGAATTGTGAATCTTTGAAAAATCCAAAAATTCAAGATGGCGGTCAAGTTTTGTGATTATGGTCCGATTCGATTCAAAATTGGTATGTGGAGGTTTTCGGAGTCGGAGATTATGCATTTTTTGTCAAAATTTATGGAATTGAAATGGGACGTATAGAATTTTTGTTAGAGAAAAAACAAAATGGCGCCCCAAGATGGCGGACGAGATTTAGGTTTATGGTCCGATTCGATTCAAAATTGGTATGTGGGGGTTTTCAGGGTCGAAGATTATGAATTTTTCATCAAAATTCATAAAATCAAAATGGCGGCGCCAAGATGGCAGATGATCTCTGTGTTGCTCAGAACTTATAGGATAACAAGGCGTACTTAAGTATTAAAAAGCACAAAATAAAATAATTAATAAAAAACTTTTTAAAGACAAGCTTTTATTCAAATACACTAAAAAGTAAAAAATTATTGCTTTGGATGTGTGGCTAGGTTATTCCGTGAGTTATAGATTCGCTTGTCGCGCAAAGTTTCCAGTTCGAATACAAAAGCGACAACCTTTTGAATCTATAACTTACGAAATAGCCTACGTCACACATCCAAAGCAATTATTTTTTACTTTTTAGTGCATTTGAATAAAAGCTTGTCTTTTAAAAGTTTTTTTATTATTTTTTTCAAATAATATACCCTATAAATAAATATACCCTATCAGATGTAGAATTCAATTCTGCATCGATTTGTATTGGGATTTCTTCACCTTATCTTTCATAGGTTTTGAGTAATTTGAGATTTTATATTCTTTACACGGTCGACATTTGAATATGAGAATCAACTCCTTTTTGTGTATTCTAATGAACAAAAGAATGTTCATGAATGTTTCTAATCAAGAAATGATTTGAGTTGTTTTATAAGTATTCGGGACTGAAAAATCCGGAAACATTTCGAGAGTTTTAGCCAGGGAATTAGACTTTGGTCGAGCATCTATTCAAAATGTTTTGTAAATAAATTCCGTACGTACCACATTCAACTCCTTCAACAAATAAGATGATCATGAGATAAGAAAGCGATTTTGTCAATGGGGTTAACGGGGTTCAATAGGAGAGTGATTTTTTACAAGCTTTTTTTTTAGTTTCACCTGTTCCGGTGTCTGTCTGTAATTAGATCTTGCAGGTTATATTTGAATCACTTCTAGTTGCCCCATTAACGTGAAATTTGGCAGGTGTTCATAGTTCCCGTGATAATGCATTATGGAATTTTTGTTAGAAAAAAACAAAATGTTGGTTCTAAGATGGCGGACGAGATTTGTGTTTATGGTCCGATTCGACTCAAAATTGGTATATGGGGGTTTTTGGGGTCGAAGATTGTGAATGTTTTGTCAAAATTCATGAAATCAAAATGGCGGCTCCAAGATGGCGGACGATCTCTGTGATTATGGTCCGATTCTATTCAAAATTGGTATGTGGAGATTTTAGGGAGATTATGAATTTATTGTCAAAATTCATAAATTCAAGATGGCGGCTCCAAGATGGTGGACAAGTTTTGTGATAATGGACCGTTTCTATTCAAAATTGTATGTCGGTTTTTGGGGTAGATATGAATTTAGAAATTATTGTTTTTGTCGAATTCTAAATTGAAGCTCAGGATGGCGGACGAGTTATCTTCAGATGGTCTCCTCATTGAAGATTTAAAATGCATAAGGTTTAGTAAAAATCACAAAATAAAATAATGAATAAAAAAAAACTTTTTAAAGACAAGCTTAACGGGATAACGAGGAAACGGGATAATGGCATAACGGGAAAAGGGACAACGGGATGACGGGAAATGGAATAGCGTGTTAACGGGATAGCTGGAAATAACATAACGGGAAACAGGATAACGGGAAGTTGGCAAGAGCTCAGGCATAAACTAGATGGAACAACACAAGGAAAAAATACAAATTCCACGCGGACGATAAGTACCAGCTAGTAACTTTTATTTCCAACCATATATGTAATGTTAACATTGCAGACTTTTCAAAATCTTGAAAGTGTCACATTTCTGTACTTTTATTTTCTGTCGGGACGACAGGAAAATGCGTTTCCATCATAATTTGCCTGCACGTTTTTTTTTTGTTACTTGTATTGAATATTGAAAAGAAATGGTTTTTTGGGAATCTATTTTTAAAATGATTTCCTATCAGTGTATTTTGTTAGTTGTGGTATGTGTGAGCGGTAGTTTTTGTTGTGGATGTGTTAGCCTTAGCCACAGAACTCATAGAACTAGAAGGCCAATACCGTTTTGCTGGAACGAGCCCTACTGTATCGAATGGTACACACATGGGCATGCGCAGTAAAACCGATGCCATGACAGGGGGGGTTTCAGTGAAATTTATAACCTCTATTAACTGAAACATACTGAGTTTTCTGAAGATGGGTGGACTTGAGATCGAATTGAATAGTGGAGTGCAACTGAAATTATGAAGAATTTCTGAACCCAATATCCGTAAGGTTTCTGGAAGAAAGGCTTATTTAAAAGAATAATTTTTAGTGGCTATTGTGAAGTTCACTTCTCCATTCTCTGAATTATTTATCTGGCATGAACTAAATTGTATGCAGTATTTCACTGATAAAATATTTCATTTTAAAGATAATTTGGTTTTATTCTTTGATTATAATGTCAAGAGAATGGGTAGGTATGATGGAGATTTAATAACAATCACAATTCACTTCTCCCTTGCAGTTTTGAAGTTAAAGTAACAAAGAATTTCCAAGTATTTAGTGCCTAAAAATATTTTGGCACAAAGTAAAAATATTGGGGAATTTAAATGTGAATGCTATGAATATAGCGTGTCGGTCGTCCCGAGAAGTATGAAATGTATCCTTGATAAAAGTTGTTGCTTATCGAGAAACCTGTGATGGGCTATCGAAAAGAAATGTTAAGTTTTTCGTTAGTAAAAAAAATCGGTTTTTTTAAAAAAGTCATCGAGAAACTTTGCTAGAGCGGGCGGTAGTGCGAAACTAATATCCGTGGGATTATGCCTGAATGCCTCTAAGGTCGTATCCTTCCTTGTCATAGCTTTCGATATTGGAACACGGAGTTGTCTGTAGACGAGTCGCGTACCTGGCAAGGTGTGGCACCTGGTAGAGCTGTTTCCATGCTGCAATCTATTGAGACTCATCCCTTAGCTGTCTGTTAGACAAGACTCCTCAATTCATTACCCACGCGCGCGCACTCATAAAATACCATTGGGAATATTTTATAGTTATCCAATGGACACCTAAGATTTAGAATATCAGAGGTATACTAATGAAGTTGATTTTTCATCAATCCTTAAGATACTGGTACTTTTTGGTACACGCTATAAATAAAAAAAGAATTAACATAATTTATTGGCATAATATTATTGATGTGAAAAAAAGTATAATTTTTGATATTCAGTTCTTCCCTTACATTTTCTGCTTGCAACCAAGCAACACTATGGTAACGTATTTTACCGTAAATTTGTATAATAAATTTTATCAATTTCATTTTGTGGTACATCTCGTAGATAGCTATATCAAAAACATGCTTATCTAATTTAGAAAACAATGTTTTTATCTTCGCAAAGAGTTCCCGAAATAGTTCTACAAAAACAACCATCTTTTTTTTCTTCCGCCATTATTTGCTTGATTTTTCACTCTGTAAATATACAACATCTGCAGAAGTCTTGTTTAATCCAGAAAAAGAGGCAGTTCTGTATTTTATATGTAATAATTTGAAGTAATCAAGATCTGCACTTGCTTTTCTTTCTTCTTCCATTACGGAAAGGAACACCTCTTACACTCGATTACTTTTTATGCTCTTCACTACAAAACCTGCAATGTATCAACATTTTCTGTCAAGTTGGGTAATGTAAGAAGGAATTGAATCTTCCTTGAAATTCTTCATTGTCAATAATCCTATCATTAATATCTAAATTATATTTTTTAATTAAAGGCATTTCATGCAGTGTTATTTCAGGTAGGATTTTTTTCTGGGAATTTGTTAAAATGGAAGTATTGTCCTAAGTAAAACAATTTCCATAAACATTTTCTATATCGTGTTGCAACATCAGCCTCGGTGTAATAAAACTGGAATGCTGTTGGGTTTTTATTCCAACCATTTCTTCCCCTGAAAAGTTAATCATTATTATTGTAAAATACATTAGTACTTGGAATGTTAAGTTAACATGTATTTCAACATGTTTATGTTTGTCAATGTACTTTTCACACATTCCAATAATTGAATTTATTGTGTTGGAGAAATCCAAAATTGGAGTCATTCCTGTTTTTTGAAAAATGCAGTAGTTTACCATTAGTAAGTTTGAGGCTTTTCAAGTATCCTAAGGAATTTTCAAAAAAGCATTCCAGAAATATTTGTTGCCTTTTCTTTATTGGAACCTTGTAGAATTAGATCAAATATCCTATCAAGAACACAAATTAACTACAGACGCAAGACCGGCTCTGAATAAAAATGTCGTCAGACTAAATAAGAGGTATTGATGTAAACAGCGTTGCCAAATGAGTTTGTAGAAAATCATAATTCTTATTACGATTCCATCAGTTGTTAAGTGCTCCACTTAACTTGTATATTATCTTCTGAATACATATGACAAAAGAACTTGAGGATCCTGAGT
This sequence comes from Gonioctena quinquepunctata, assembly GCA_018342105.1. NCBI lineage: Eukaryota > Metazoa > Arthropoda > Insecta > Coleoptera > Chrysomelidae > Gonioctena > Gonioctena quinquepunctata. The sequence goes on along the minus strand of JAFIRS010000233.1, from coordinate 872,264 downwards.
AATCGATAGTCGAGTAGTTTCGGATCTTTTATTGGGAATATAATGTAATACTTTACATCATAATGCCATTCTATTAAATTCTCGTACAAGTACATGAACTGGCAATGTTGTTGATGATATGCGCATGATTACGTGTGTCCCATCTATACATGTGGTTATGAATCATATCAATTTCTTCCACTTATTTTAGCCTTCTAGTTCTATGAGTTCTGTGGCCTTAGCCGGTGGTTTTATATATCGGTGTTTACAACATCTTCAGTTTCATCCGATAACGGGACATAATTAAATTAAAATGATTTTAACAAAAATCGAATGAATAAATACATTAATTTAAATTTACAAACACAATATGAAATCAGCCTGATACATATACGGTAACTTGCACTTATAAATGGAGATAAGGTCAGTTGAGTTTTTCGAAGGCTATTCCTTTTATGCAATTCAGTGAAGATGTATTTATATCACAGAAAATACAGATATAATTATAATTCCCGCGCATGGGAGATGATAGAATTGTTTGATCTTGCCGTGTTGCAGTAAAATGTGAGGTATTGTCGTGACCCAAGTCTTGGTACCCGAAAGTTCAATTCAGATAAGAGAATGCTGCGGTCAATTTGGGTGTGCAGTTATTTACAGAGAAATATAATTGAAACGCATCTTCATTTTTTCAAGGAGACAAGTTGAAATTGTTCAAGGAGAATAAATATGGTTGATAACTCCAGTTGGAAAGATTCCATGACATTTAAAATATTTTAAAGAATTTGACTGCAACTGATTTGTTGAAAATATAAACAGGATGTTCATAAAATCAGATGTGGAATCATCTGCGACTGAAAGATAAACTTTAGTCACTATCTTCCATCGTCAAGATAACCTCTTGTGGGGTATTCATGTTGAAAAGGGAAACATTCAAATAAATATCTGAATGAAAATGCAAATTTTCAATATCAGATTTTTTCTTTTGAGTTAGGGCCTTTTCAGAATATCTATCAGATGTAGTTTAATGTCCAGCGTGGCTTTAGCCGGGAAAGTAGTTGTTTTCTGTTAGACATTCACAAAAAATAACTTAATTTTTATCGTGGATTTTTTAATTCACAGAAAAATCTTTCTATCAATATTCAATTGAGAATGTTTCCCTTTTCAACATGAATACCCCACAAGAGGTTATCTTGACGATGGAAGATTCCACATCTGATTTTGTGAACATCCTGTTTATATTTTCAACAAATCAATCTATCATACCCCATAACAGGTTTTAATGTCAGAAAACACTAATTTCAAAGTGTCTCTCCAAAAGAAATGATTCTAACTTTTTCCATCTTTGCAAAGTGAGATTGCTTCTTGAAAATGTGTTTCCCATTTCTTCCGGTCTTCCTGATGATCGTGGAAGCGTGAAATAGATTTTCGTCGACAAAAATGTATTGAAGACCTAGTGAATGCGATGTCTCTCCTGCGTCAATGTTACGAATGATTTCTGGTGAGTACTCTCTTTTGGAAAACATTCTTCTTTGCCTCATTCATCTTTATGAGTTCTTAATTAAGACTGGAATAGAAAATCAAATAACTATCTGAATGAAAATGCAAATTTTCAATTTCAGATTTTTTCTTTTGAGTTAGGGCCTTTTCAGAATATCTATCAGATGTAGTTCAATGTCCAGCGTGGCTTTAGCCGGGGAAGTAGTTGTTTTCTGTTAGACATTCGCAAAAAATATACTTCATTTTAATCGTGGATTTTTCAATTCACAGAAAAATCTTTCTATCAATATTCAATTTTGTTTCCCTTTTCAACTTGACTGCAACCTTTCGATAGTGTGTTTGTGGTATAAATAGTGATTGCTCCATATTACCGAACAGTATTCCAATTTTGACCTAATGAATAATTCAGTGAAAAATTTACAATATTTCATAACAAATCCAAACATTTTAATGGCTTTTGTTGATGTAAAAAAAATCCAAATCTTTGGACTCCTCACATTTATTACGTTGCCTTTGATATTAGTTATATGGTAAACGTCATAGCTTTACTTTTTGCAATAATCAAATGTTAGTTGTTGTTTACACAACATTTTGCCATTCATCTAGATTTCGCGGAAGTGCAAGGCGAGCCTGGCGACCATTGATTTTGTAACATCAATGCCATCAATTCAACAAAAGACTATAAAAAAATAAAAAAATAATTCATATACAGGGTGTAATCTAACCTCTTGCACACCCGTGAATGAAGAGTGTATAGTGCCATTTTATAACGAAATACAGTGGTTGAAAATCTGAAAAAAAATAATTGAAAACATGTTTTGTTCTTCGTAAAATTCGACAAAATTTTGGGTAGTGCCACCCTCCTAATTTCAGATGACCTACTCAGAGGAAAACGTTGGCAATTGCCGAATGCAATAAACATTCAACTCGACATTTGAATAATGTAGAATTTTTAACTGATTGTGTGGTAAATATATGCATTGCAGGCTGCCTGAGATATATATTCAATTTCAAAGTGAAGAAAACAACTAACCTTGTTATATCCAAACTGGTGATAAAGTCAGAACTAGACTTTGAGACACTTATCATAATTATCACTTGTAAGAAACAAACGACACAAACAGTTTTGAAAAGGGAAACATTCACAATTAAATATTGTTTTAAAAATTATATCACGACCATTGTAGTGATTCAGAACACGTGAACTGAACACTGTTGCCAAGCAAGATTCTCGCATGCACAGTTTTCAAAGCTGTTTACGAACGAAAGTTTGTTAGATTCTACTAGTGTTTTCTGATTGGCTGGTGAATGATAAGATCCTAATTAGCAACCAATCAGAAAACAGAACGCGATGTGCAGGAGAATTAATTTGAACATTATTGTCTGTCTTTTGCTGACTCTTAAAACTAAACACCGAGCTGTTCCGTGTGTATTTTGAAGAGTAGAAGACAAGATTAATCACTCGTCGCATTTATGAATGAAGTACTAAATTTCAATTCTGGTTGGATTCTAGAGTTGCCAATCACTGTGTGTGCGGGCGTTGTCTTAGAAATATTAATATACCTAATATAAATTATTTTTTGATAGAATGGCAATTTTTTTAAAAGACAAAAACAATAATGTTCAAATTAATTATCTTGCACATCGCGTGCTGTTTTCTGATTAGTTCCTAATTAAGATCTTTCCTTCACCAACCAATCAGAAAACACTAGTAGAATCTAACAAACTTTCGTTCATAGACAGCTTTGTAAACCGTGCATGCGAGAATCTTGCTTGGCAACAGCGTTCAGTTCACGTGTTCTGAATTACTAGGATGGTCGCGAGATTAGTTTTAACCCTTGACATGGCAAGCAAATAATCGCTTCAAATAAAAAAAAATATTGATTGGAATTCATTAAAAGGATGGCAATCTCACTTGATTTTACCAACTAAATTTTTCAATATATAAAAATAACTTTGATTTTCTCATGTTCATTTCAGTGCACATTACATAGATGTGTATTACAGTGTTCACTGCTCATTTCAACAACTACTTCAGGAGATGGATATTTGACACTGAAATACAGAAGTGTACTAGTTTATTTCATATTACATATATTTTGAACATCATTTATCAACGTGAAAGTCATAAAAACAATCACGTTTAGATACAAAGCATAATCGAACATCACACTTTGAATAGTGTACATGTGTTTGGGTGCCCTGGCAGTTTCGACATCGTCCTTTTGATGAAAATATCGGGAAATGACCAACATTGTCAGAACGTATTTCACTGTTGGGTCGTGGTTTGAACATGGTCTTGATTTTCTTTTTTGGTATGTTGCTATTATCCTGCAAAGGTCGCCCCCTTCTTTTGTTTTTGAGAAGAAGACTTTCAGCAATACAGTTTCGAAATTCTTTCAAAGTATGTGGCGATTCTTCTGGTTGTAATAATGTGAGATCTCTTTTATAGAGAGAGAGAGAGAGAGAGAGAGAGATTTATTAACTACGTCCATATATATAAATACATTTGTAGCAGGTCCTTAGGAAAACAAATTTTTAAAGTTAAAAATTACAAGTTAAAAGAGTAGGACTAAATTTCCTACGGTGATACATCACATTACAACACAGGAATAAAATAAGGTTAACTCAGAACTCAGTCATTGTAAACAATACAAAGAGGGGTATAAAAGTTGAATTGACAAACACATTAAAAGCCTAGATCATCCACGTTAAAATTATAGTTTAAAAAGTCCTTTACGGAGTAAAAGAAATTCCTCAGTAGACAAGATTTCACTGATCTCTTAAAATTGTAAAAGTTCATATTTCTTATTTCCAAAGGTAATTTATTATATAAGTTTAAATTCAATGAATTTTTCTGTGATACAGAGAGTCTATATCTTGGTGTTTTCAAGAGGTTTCCTGACCTTGTTTGGTGCTGATGCGTGTCCGCTGAAAGAGCAAAATCTGATCTTTTTTTATGTATTTCAAGCAGAGTGGAATATATGAAAGCGGTAGGAAGAGGCATGATCTGATGCTGAATAAATAGAGCATGGCAGTGATCTATGTAGCCCGCCCCTGATATTATTTGAATAACCCTTTTTTGTATAACAAAGATTTTGTTTGAATGGGACGAATTACCCCACAAGACAATTCCATAAGTCATATGACTGTGAAAAAGTCCAAAATAGCTGGCTCTTACAGTATCTCCACCAACAAGGATTTTCAATCTGCGAATCAAGAACGTGACGTTTGATAATTTTTTCGACAGATTTTCCACGTGACACATCCAGTTGAGTTTGTCATCAATGGATATACCAAGTAACTTGACACTTTGCCCACCTGTTAGTGAGGAGTTTGAAGATATAATAAGATTCTGATTTTTAGCAGAATTGAGCAAAAGCTTATTTGAACAGAACCACTCATTTGTCATTTGCAAGGTGAGTTTGGAAGGATCAATCAGTTCCTCTAATTTACTATTACGATCTATCAGTGTGGTGTCGTCAGCGAAGAGAATGCATTTTTTCGGTAATATATGATAATATAAATCATTGATATACAGAATTAATAGGGTTGGTCTCAAAACAGAGCCTTGTGGAACCCCATGGACGATTTGCATTAATGCTGATTTGGTGCCTTCAACCGAAACACTGAGATCGCCCATGCAAATAAGACCTGAAAAATTCCAATGGAAGTCCACGAATGCCATAACAGAAAAGTTTCTCAAGTAATATATCATGGGAAACACAATCAAAAGCTTTAGTCAGATCACACAGCGTTAAGAAAGAATGTTCCCCCTTCTCGAGTCCATCAACTACATTCGCAATAACGCTCAGAATGGCTCTCGTAGTTGATTTATTTTTTCTAAAGCCAAATTGCTCAGGACACAGCAAGGAGTTTGTTTCCAGGTAGGATATCAACCTTGTTTTGACTAGCGCCTCTATGATTTTCGCGATAACTGGAATTATGGAAATGGGGCGAAAATTTTCTGCTAGGTGGGGATCCCCTTTTTTCAGCAATGGCAAAACAACTGAAATCTTCAGTGCATCTGGATAAACTCCTAGAGATAAGCAATCATTAAATAAAATTGAAAGTGGAGAAGCAATAATATCGGCTATACCTTTAATCACCGCGCTGTTCAGTTCATAGAAATCCGAACAACTTGAATCCTTCAAAGATTCAATTGTGTCCATCACTTCCTCGGGAGTTACAGGAAAAAAAGAGAAAGAATTTACAGGTGATCTGAGATTTTTCAAGTATTCCGTAGGTTCGTGATTCGTCTCAGGTAGAGACGCGATCGATTTTTCAGCAATATTGCTGAAATAATCATTGAATTCAGATTCCGTGATGGTGGACTCCTTTTTTTTCATGGATTTCTGTTACACTCGAAGTTGATAATCTCCAGGAGTCTCTGCTGATGTTGAGGAATTTTTCAAAAAAGTTTCATACGCTAACCTTTTTGTTTCGATGATGGAATTCCTGTAATCCTTACGTAAGAAAGTGTATGCATCCCAGGTCACCTGATCCTTGTTGACATTATGAATCAGTTTCACGTTAGAGAGTGTCTGACGTTTGTTAACTAATTCTTCATTGAACCAGCAAACAGGCGATTTCTGTGCATTGCAATCCCTGGTTATTTTCAGAGGAAATATCTTTTTTATATGGAGATTCAACGAATTAATAAAGTAATCAGTCACGGTGTTAGGATCCTTGATCAGAAAAATATCCGAACAAAGATGTTCGAGATCAAACCGTAACTTTTCAATACCGGAAAGGCTGATTTTTCTCTTACAAATAATTCTTTCCACGAGTTTTACATCGGAATTATAATACATCACTTGGCCCAGGTGATCTGATAAGTAGGGGTCCAGTACCTGAGTATCAAATTGATCAACGTCCAAATTGGTGATTATGTTATCAATGCAAGTGGAGCTAACTGTACCGATTCTCGTGACATCAGTGATTGTGATGAGTAGATCAAACGAAGTGAGTAAGTTTGTTAGTTGTTAAATTGGCTGAAGGGGCGATGAAATTCACATTAAAATCACCGGCTATGATCAGTTTTCTATTGTTTTTCAACACGTTATCGAGAAAGAAGCCAAACAAGCTCAGGAAACTCTCGAAGCTCTCGAGGTTGCCAGAGCATGATCTGTAAAGGGAAACAATTGTTACACCTGAAATTTCAATTCCACAAATTTCAAGGTCCATTTCACAGAAGAATTCACTGAAATGTAGTGGTTTTGAAGAAATCGAGTTGCTAACAAAAATTGCTACACCGCCATGTGCACGAATGCGTCTACAAAAATGACTAGCTAAGTAGTATCCCGGTAAATTAATGGATTCGATGGTATCATCACTCAACCAATGTTCGGACATACAAACAATGTCAAAAGGATTATTTTTCACAAAAAGTATTAATTCATCCACTTTGTTCGAAAGACACTGTATATTGATGTGGAAAACACTCACCTCTCTTTCGCTCACCTCAGAGTGGTTTATTTTATAGAGTTGTCGACTGGTCTCCTGTGAAACATTTTTTTCACCCAGCCGTTATTAACACACATATCAAGTATTTGTAAAAAAATTGACATGTACCATCTGTGTGATTTCAAAAAAGTTCTGCATACTAACATTCCTGCTAGGTCCACACCACCCATGTGCTGATTATAATGTTTAATCACTTGTGGGCAAGGTACTTCTATTTTTCCAGCAGATTTCTCTTTTACGAACCTTTTTATGGTAGATAGTGGGTATGCATCGACATATGAGCTTAGACCAGTGCTGAAGCCTTTGAAAATGGTAAAAAGTGAAAAAAATTATAGTAGGATGAAACCCATTGGAAAAGGAAGAGAATATAACAAAAATGAAAGAAAAAATAATTTACGGGCGATCTGAGGTCGGGAAGTGGAAGGGGGTGAGTTTTTAAGGGTAAAAAACGGTTTATCTCGATTTCCGGCAAAATTACAAGTCCTATGGAAAAAACTTAAATGGCAAAGTTGTAGGTAATAAAAAGATCTACAACTTTGGAATTCAGACTTTTTTCACATAACCCCAAAATTTTTGTGAAAAATTCAAATAACCAAGTTTTTGGTTTTTCATTTTTATCTTCTACAACAATTTTTTTTTGTTCACGAAATTTGGTGAAAACCTCCTTTTCTATGTTCCAAACACACTGTAATTTTTTTGATTTAAAATATTCATTTTTTCACCTTATTTTGACTTAATATCGAAAAAGCACCCTAATTTTCAATCGAAAATTCCACAAAATATCAGCTTTTTTAAAAAAGTCGGTGGCCTTTTTGTTCGTTGAAATCTCTACTTTCTGATGGTATAAAAAAAAGTACATTACTATGATAGAAAATGCAAAGAAACGAAAAAAACTCGAATCCGAATTTAATAAGACATCTACAATATTTTGAGAAAGTTGTAGAATCTTCTTTAAATTATATGCGTAGATGCCTATTTATTGCTATTTTAAGATAACTTATATACCCGAGTGACCTACGGAAAATTTCAGCCCATCAAAAGGTATTTCATAGAGAAGTGGGGAAGGGGCTAGGAGGGTCTGGGCCTTACTACCTGTTATTTCTTTGCATTTTCTGAGAACATTTACCATAGTAATGTATATTTTTTTTACACTTACACTATCAGAAAGTAGAGATTTCAACAAACAAAAAGCCCATCGACTTTTTTAAAAAACCTGATATTTTGACGGGAGAATTTCTGATTGAAAATTAGGGTGCTTTTTCGATATTAAGTCAAAATAAAGTGGAAAAATAAATATTTTAAATAAAAAAAATTACAGTGTGTAATTTGTAAAAGGTAAAAATAAAAATCCAAAAACTTGGTTATTTGAATTTTTCACATAAATTTTGAGATTATGTGAAAAAAGTGTGAATACCAAAGTTGTAGATCTTTTTATTACCTACAACTTTGCCATTTACGTTTTTTCCATAGGACTTGTAGTTTTGCCGGAAATCGAGATAAACCGTTTTTCACCCTTAAAACTCACCCCCTTCCACTTCCCGACCTCAGATCGCCCGAAAATTATTTTTCCTTTCATTTTTGTTATATTCTCTTCCTTTTCCAATGAGTTTCATTCTACTATAATTTTTTTTGGTTTCAAGAATTATCGACCCTGGTCTAACACATTAACACGGGCTTGTTATCATACCACTGAACAATGACCACCTTATTATGATTATCGCTTATTTGCATGTTGGAGCCCCGACCGAAGGCTTTCAGTTCTCTCTCCGTTTTGATTGGAGAACCTCTTACTCGGTTGCTTCGAAGCGTACCCAGTGAAAATATTCCTATTTCATGACGTAGATATGAAACCAAGTCTGGAGAGCAGTAGAAATGATCGAAATATAATACTTTTTTTATATGTTCTGGTTCCCACGAAAAGGGATATCCTGTAATGTTCAGAGAACATCGTGGGAACCAAGGGAAAGAAGGTAGGAGTTGGTGTTCTTCTTAAATTTCTGGAGGTTGTATGCCTCGGGGAACACCTCCCTAGGCAATGAGTTCCAAAGCCTCGCAGTTCGTTGGAAGAATGAGTCTTTGGAAAGTGATGTTCTGCAGGTCTCCAAAGTGACCACGAAGGGGTGTGATGACTGAACTTGACGGGTTAGTCTCGAAGAGACTGCCAAAGCAGGAACGATTGTTGATATTTCAGAAGAGCATCGCCCATGAAAATATCTATAAAATAGAGACAAATCGCCAACTTTTCTACGGTGTTCCAGACAAGTGAGCGAGTTTGTAAGCGAGGCATCACCGACGAGACGAATTGCCCTTTTTTGGAAAGAATCCAATAGCTTCAGGATATGTTTAGGTGCCGCACTCCAAATATGGGAACAGTATTCCAGGACAGGTCGGATCTGTGCCTTATAGATCATAAGCAGCTGACTGGAGGTGAAATAGCTCTTGGCACGAAACAAAAAACCAAGTTTTTGGGATGCACTTTTGGCAATGGACCTCACGTGATTTTCCCAGGAAAGGTTATTGCTGATAGTACCAAGCATCGATATGGATGACTTCAGTGGTATGGTTACTCCTGACAAAGTTATGTTAGGCACAGTGAGATCGGCTTTTCTAGAGAAAAGACATGCTTGTGTTTTGTTTGCATTGAATTCTACCAAGTTATTGGATCCCCATTCGAGAATTGTTGCTAAGTCCATATTTACATTGTTAACATTTCTTCCTCGTTCATTTCTGGTTTCACGGGCTGATATAAGGGCCCTGGAAGAGAAAGCGGTATGGAGGGTACTATCATCGGCAAAGCTGTGTACGGGACATGAAGTTGCTTTCAATAGGTCGTTGATGTGGAGTAAAAATAGTGTTGGTGCTAGAATGGATCCTTGCGGAACACCAGCATTTATGAGTAGAGTGTCAGATGAAACTCCATCGACCACTACATGGAGAGACCTGTTTGAGAGAAAACTAGCAAGCAGAGAACACAGCTGAGGGGGCAAGCCATAAGATGGAAGCTTGGCGAGGAGTCCCTGGTGCCAAACTCGATCGAACGCCTTGGAGATATCTAATGCCACAGCTAAAGTTTCTCCATACTTTTCAATAGATAGCTGCCATATATGTGAGACGTATGCGAGCAGGTCACCAGTTGATCTCTGATGGCGGAAGCCATATTGCCTATCATTGATAATTCCTGAGTCTTCCAGATATTTCATGAGCTCGATGTTGATGGCTTTTTCCATGACCTTCGAAATAATAGATAGCAGTGCGATAGGTCTGTAGTTGCTAGGTAGGGTCTTTTTGCCTTTTTAGGGACTGGCTGTACTCTTGCAATTTTCCAATTGGACGGAAATACTCCCAAATTGTAAGAGTGGTTGAACAACTTGCAAAGAACAGGTGTTAGTTCGGGGCACATTTCTTGAGAACAATCGGCGGGATTCCGTCAGATCCACAGGCTTTGTTGGTGTTGAGACCCAGCAAAATCTTTCTGATAGTACGTTGGCGAAAGGTGATCTCGGCATGTGACTGTCAATAGGTGTAATGTTCGGGGTTGTTTTCCCAAAGAATCCAGAGTGGAATTTCCAGCAAATAGGTGCGCAAAGATATTGGCTTTTTCCTGGGCAGTCGTTGCTAGTGTTCCATCTTCTTTGGTTAGGGAGGAAAAGAGCTGGAAGTGAAGTTTCTTCCCACAGCTTTAGGAAAGACCAAAATGAACGGGATCCGTTGGGACATTCAACAAGTTTTGATCTTATTTTGGCATTATGAGCATCTTTTGAACATTCTATTGTCTCTTTGCATATGCCTCTAGCCTCAACGTATGCTGCTCTGGTCTCAGGTCCCGGATTTTTTGCCATCGATGGTATGCTGCCTGTTTGGAAGCCACAGCTCTAGAGCAGTTTCTGTTAAACCAGGTCTTATCGGATGATGTTCTTCTTTCGGTATTCGGTATGTAAGTTTGCATCCCCAACATGATGATTTCAGAAATTGTCTCAGCACATCGTGTTGGATCTACTGAAGAGAAACAAACTCTCTTCCATGGAAACGCTGAGAAAAACATACGAAGACCTTCCCAGTCGGCCGAATTGTAATGCCACATGAGACGGGGTGGTATTGTGCTGCTCGATGGTAAATGGAAAGAGCATGTTGTGGAGATGAGGGTGTGATCAGAGTTTCCAAGTGGGGCACAAACTTCTATTCTATACGGGTCAGGATTGGTGGTGAGGAAAAGATCTAGTGTATTGGCAGACTGGTTGTTGACATCAGGGATGCGGGTTGGTAGCTCGACCAGTTGTTCTAGACCATGAGTGATGGCGAAGGCCTCAGCTTGACGACCTGCATCATCTGTTTTGTTAGAGAATTTGAGCCAGGCAGCATTATGTACATTAAAGTCCCCCATGATTATGGTTTCAGCTGTTGGATGGTTTTCCTGAATGTAGTCCAGTTTGAGTGATAAAAACTCAAAGAGGTTGTTATATGAAGGTTCATTAGGTGATAGGTAAAGGCAGCAGAGGAACTTAGTCACTTTGGTATCAGATAGCTTAAACCAAATCACATCAAAGTCTTTCGGTTCCAAACTCTCTTCACGCTGGCATGAAAGGTTAGCCTTAGCGTAAAGGCAGACTCCACCTTTGAACCTGAATCGAGAATGGAGTTTGTAACCAGGACAAAGCATATGGACCTTGTTGGTGGACGAGTTTACTTGTGTTTCTGTTAGAGCCAGAATATCCGGTTTTTCGTCTGTAGGTGATGGTGGACGTCATTGATGTTCTTGTTGAGTCCACGGATGTTGCAAAAATTAATCTTCAATGTTGAGTCCCCTCGAGTACCTCTCGCCCGGAAATCCGAATGGAGAGGTATTTTACTTCCGGAGTGTTTTACTCTAGGAGACTTCATCATTATTACTATTAGCTGAAAATAAAGGAGGAATTGGGGAAAAGGAAAGAGGGAGACCGGAAAGTATCGACCGAACACTGAAACATGGAATGATCCATTTCACAGCACACAAAGTCGATATGGTGGTATTTCACCGGGCGATGAGACCATCTTCCACCTACGGTTATCCTTTTAGTCGCCTCTTACGACAGGCAGGATTTACCCTGGGGCTATTCTGAAGCCGACCCCATACAGCCAAGGAATGCCATACCCCATACCCCATACAGCCAAGGAATACAAATAGGAATGTTTATTGATTTGCTGAGTGCTATGACAATTTGTTCACTTACACCAAACGATTGGTATCATCACAACCATAAGGAATGAAGTCATAAATCATACCAGATATGCCACATCTTAAAAATAGTTTGAATCCCCACTTCTTCGCCTTATTTTTTTATGTATTGTCGCCTAGAACTTGCTTTCTTACCCTTGTATGGCACCATCATTTCGTCCACTGACATTCGCGTTTCTTCTTCAATTTTAGAAAATGTCTCACAAGATTAATAGCTGGACGTATTTTATAATAGCGATCATCGATCATAGCAGTATTATCTTAATGTAGGAGCCGACGTATTTGTTGATATCTTTTAAGCGGCATAATATTAGCAATTTTATCATATCTAAGGTGTGCACTACAGTAATCGGTGTAAGCTGGCATTTTTACTACACCCATTAGTAACTCGATTGCTAAAAAATCTGTCAATTCATTACTGTTCAGTTCTGTGGATGTGCCAGAAACCTGCTGAGAGTATAAGTTAGTCTGTTCAATGATTTCTATAGAAGAGTTTCCGAATCTACAATCACTTGAATTCATTGCATAATATCAAAATTAATACGAACACCCGCAGTGTGTTAAATTTTGACATTCAACAAATAATGAAATGTCATCAGTAGTGTAAGCAAACAAACAATGAAGTGTTGTCTTGACAACAGTGAAGAAATGCCGGATTTTTTCCGCGAAAAATGCACTAGTGCATGTTTTTTCAACAGTAAAAACACAAGATCTTTTTTTTTATCGGATAAATTTCTTTTTGTAACGAAATAATTTTGCCAATCAGTAATTTTACGAGAAAAACTGACATGACAAAATCGCGAGACACAAGATCGAGTGATTTTGTCAAATGTCAGTTTTTCGAGCAAAATTACTGATGGAAAAATTTTGATTTAAAAAGAAATTTATCCTTAAAAGAAAAGCTCGAGTGTTTTTTGGCAAGATAAATTAACGACCGAATATATGAATGAACAACAACAATAATTATCTTTATTGATACAATTAAATTATTTAAATGAACAGTTATTAAATACACATTTGTTATAAATTGTTTGGTTTGGTGTACTGATTTCAAAATTTTCTTCTCTGGTATTCACACATGTAGACTATTTATTTTGATTTTTCTCACTTGAGGCTCGTAAGGAACTAATAATATTTTCGTGATGTTCAGGATCAATTTGGAGGTAGGGTTTAATAGAAGATGATGATGAGTGTCCCGTTATCTTTATAAGTTGTTGGTCACTTACTCCTGCTTTGGCTAACTGGGAAACTGTACTAGCACGGTTCGAATGATTGGTAATTTTATTATTTGTAATGTCGAGTCCAATTTTAGTTGCAGAATATTTGGTCCAAGTAGAAATCGTATTAATACCCAGTGGAACATTTTTGTACCAACCTTTAGAATTTTTGTTTTTCCAAAATGGATTTGGAGTTAAAAAAAGTCGTTCAGATGTTATGTTTTCATTTCTTTTTTGTAACAGTAATTTTAACAATGCAACGGGACAAATACCTTCATCCATTTCATTTTTTGTTATCCATTTGCTGTCTGCCAATTTTTTCGACCCACCCTGTGTCGTCTTTGAAAATATTGTGTTGTATTCAAATCTTCTTGTTGAAGTACCATCTTGATTTTTTTCTTCTTTAAAATGGTAAATTTTACAGTTTGCAGCTTCTCCCCCCCCCAAGCTAATTCATAAGAAGCTATATGAAAGAATCTTTTTTGAAATCCCTCTGGGTTGTCTTGTCTATATTCCACAATTTTGCCATGTTTACTATATCTTTCTTGTACAATGCTACAGAACTTACTTTTCTTTTCTCTGGAATAACTTGTAATTCTTTCCGTTTACTATTTCTTGCATCACGAGCTTCTTTAAAAGTTATGTCGGCAAAAGGATCAAATTTAATATGGTATTCATTGAAATATTTTTCTTGAATCATCTTCGCAGTTGAATTCCAAATTGATTTAACTGCATATTCTTTATAATCTTCTCCATTCCTCTTTTTCATATTATAGGCTCAATCCTTTAATATATCTGCTACTTTTTGTAACGGAGTTATTTTCGACAGTTCGTAATTTCGTACATGACAAAACTCCATAAATTGTCTCCATATTGACGCTTAAGTATTTTTTGTCGATTGCGGGATTGCTTTTTCTATATTTTTTGTTATTTGTTGAGTCGAAACTTCCCCAAAACGACTCATGTTGTAATGTTTCAGTATCAATTATCAACAATACTTAAATAACTGAAAGGGCAGACATTAAAGTGACGTAAGCATACTAGATGTAGACGCTTAAGAGGAACAGGCGTTTTTATCGATAAAAAACGATGCACCTTTTTTATCGCTGTCATCTTTAAATGACACTTTTAATAGGATTAATTTATATGGAAAATATTTTTTTCACATAGAACTTTTTTTATCGGTAAAAACAAATTTTTGAAATTTTTGTATTTTCATGGTATGAGTGCATTTGTCGATAAAATCAAATGTACGAAAATCCAATTTTAATTAAAGTAGTGATAATTGTGAATTGTTTTTTCATCTAAAAATACAACTAGCTACGTCATCCATTTCTTGATATTTGAGGAAGGTGACTTCCTAATTCACGATAGGAATGATATATTTCTTCAATTTTAATCCAATCCATAGTAATGAAATTGATTACCTGAACGAATGTATCATGAAAATTAAAAATTAATGATTATACCTATTGATGTGACCTCCAATGTAATTATTGCAAATAGGAACAGTTTATCGTTCACATTCAATTAGTGATTCGTAGTAGAAATGACGCGTTATTCTTGTAATAAATGCATCTAAAGCCTGCGCCTTACACATTGGATCCAATTTTGTATTTCTTTCCAAAAACTCGTCCTGCAGCACTGTCTAGGCAAAAAAAATTGTCAACATAGTCTCCTTTTAGATTAATACAATTTGTCCAACGATTCTCCAATTTTTCAGTACCCTCCGATTACCATTTCGGGAAGCGCCTAAATTAGGCTTCTATTCGATACAAATCTCTTACCACCGAGCCATTTCTTCAGGTTTGGAAATAGATAATAGTGGCAAGGGTCCAAATCTGGAGAATATGGTGGATGAGAAACCAATTCGTAGCGCCTTATAATTTTGCCATTTGCGAGTGCGGTATGGTGGTGCACTGTGGAAGAGCACTTTCGTCTTCGCCAAATATGGCCGCTTTCTCCTCAAATCGGCGTCGAATCGATCCAACACCTCTGCATAATATACGCCGGTGATCGTTTTGAGGAATTCCCCCGACTCTTTCGTTATTTTTTATCCGTCATTGCCGGCGTGGTTCTTGCCGACACAGCTTATTTTTGTTGAATGCCTATAGACTAGTCGAGAAATGAGTTTCCTGCGAAAAATTGTTCCAAGTCTCCAAAAAATATGAGCAATAGCTCATTCGATTCGGGATTAGACCAGGGCTGAATGAAGCCTTTGAAAATGGTAAAAAGTGAAAAAAAATAATAGTAGGATGAAACCCATCGGAAAAGAAAGAGAATATAACAAAAATGAAAGGAAAAATAATTTACGGGCGATCTGAGGTCGGGAAGTGGAAGGGGGTGAGTTTTTAAGGGTAAAAAACGGTTTATCTCGATTTTCGGCAAAACTACGAGTCCTATGGAAAAAACTTAAATAGCAAAGTTGTAGGTAATGAAAAGATCTACAACTTCTGTATTCACACTTTTTTCACATAACCTCAAAATTTATGTAAAAAATTCAAATAACCAAGTTTACTTTTTTTCCACGAAATTTGGTGAAAACTTACCTTTTTATGTCCCAAACACACTGTAATTTATTTGATTTGAAATATTTATTTTTTCACCTTATTTTGACTTAATATCGAAAAAGCACCCTAATTTTCAATCGAAAGTTCTCCCGTCAAAATATCAGCTTTTTAAAAAAACTCGGTGGGCTTTTTGTTCGTTGAAATCTCTACTTTCTGATGGTATAAAAAAAAAAGTACATTACTATGGTAAATGTTCTCAGAAAATGCAAAGAAACGTAAAGTTAATATTTAATAAGACATCTACAATATTTTGAGAAAGTTGTAGAATCTTCTTTAAATTATATGCGTAGATGCCTATTTATTGCTATTTTAAGATAACTTATATACCTGAATGACCTACGGAAAATTTTAGCCCATCAAAAGGTATTTCATAGAGTAGTGGGGAAGGGGGTAGGAGAGTCTGGGCCTTACTACCTGTTATTTCTTTGCATTTTCTGAGAACATTTACCATAGTAATGTGTATTTTTTTTATACCATCAGAAAGTAGAGATTTCAACGAAGAAAAAGCCCACCGACTTTTTTAAAAAGCTGATATTTTGACGGAAGAATTTTCGATTGAAAATTAGGGTGCTTTTTCGATATTGAGTCAAAATAAGCTGAAAAAATAAATATTTTAAATCAAAAAAATTACAGTGTTTTTGGGACATGAAAAGGTAAGTTTTCACCGAATTTCGTGAATAACAAAGTTTTTTTGTAAAAGATAAAAATAAAAAACCAAAAACTTGGTTATTTGAATTTTTTACATAAATTTTGAGGTTATGAGAAAAAAGTGTAAATACAAAAGTTGCCTACAACTTTGCCATTTAATTTTTTTCCATAGGACTTGTAGTTTTGCCGGAAATCGAAATAAACCGTTTTTTACCCTTAAAACTCACCCTCTTCCACTTCCCGACCTCAAATCACCCGTAAATTATGTTTCCTTTAATTTTTGTTATATTCTCTTCCTTTTCCAATGGGTTTCATCCTACTATTATTTTTTTGGTTTCAAAAATTATCGACCTTGGTCTAGATGCAATTCTGAAAAAGACATTTTTCTGTTTTTTTTGCTGACGAAAATTGCAATTGTTATTAACAAAAAAAGGAGTTCAGTTTTTTTTTTAGAAATAACTCAAAAACTATAAGCGATAATTAAAGAAGAGGCAATTTCCAATAAAAAAGTTTCGACTCCCGGAACTCTATCTCCATTATTGATAATTTTAATTTAACGCTGAAAATAGGACTCCGTCCGACCGCTACGGCATGCACGCGCCGTCTCTAAAGAGAGTACACCACATAACATATTTTTTTAATAGTATTAAATATCAATTTAAAAATTTGAATAAACTAACTTGAAAGAACAAGGTCCCGTCGATAAACAAATTAGGTTTATTTTTCAACAAGTTAGGCAGTTGATAACTATTCCTTATTTTTCGGTCCTCGGTTTTCATAAAAAACGGCACAAATGTTTAAATAATAGCTTTGAAAATGTTTCGCTCCTTGGAGCCCTTCTTATAAATATACTCAACAAGATCACGTTGTAAAAGTTGTTTATTTTGTTTATTATAATTTTATAAAGTTAACAAAAAATAAAAAATAAAAAAAATGTTGTATCCATATTGTAACGTAAATAAACTTAACTTGGTTTTACTAATTTATTTCACACTTAAATTTGCAACTAATTTATTTTACTAACTACGCCACTGTATCGCTCGATTATATCGGCTCGCTGGGACTGAGACTGCCCGTGCCATCTTGAGGGCTGCCTATTTATCTCCGTTACAGAATTCCCGATCTTTCCAATTCTGGCGGTTGGCGACCAGCATGTTCCAGTTGTTTCCAATATTGACCGTTGTTATCCGCGGCGGCGCGACTGGATTGTTCTCGAATATCTCCGGGGATGACATCATCGTTGTCGATGGCAACGAGTGAGGCGACAGGTCCGGCCTAGGTTCGTTACAATATGTTTTGCTATTGTTTTTGCAGCAAACGAAGGCATTCAAAAACATTCCAATTTTTTTTCAGAACATTTGTTTTAGTGGCGTATCTAGGAATTTTGCTTAGGGGGGGGGGGTAATGACATGAAAAAGTTATATACCTCTATTTATAGATACAAAAACAAGTATTTTTTTTCATTCAAATTCAAACAAAAATACAAAATATAATAAAATAAAAAAATATTTACATATACTTATTATAGATACCAAAACAAAGATTTCTTTCGTTAAAATAACAATAAAAAATAAAATCCAATCTCCTGTATGTCTTGTTTGCAAACCTTTCAATAACATTTTAAAGATCTATTTGCACATCTCTATGAACATGAAGTAGAGCTAATCCAACCAACCGCTCCTGTTGATCGCAGCCAAGTTTTCAATCGCTTCAACGAAGAAAAACTTCAGCGGATGCCACACTAACTGTGTATGTTAGCGTCACAAGATCTAAAAAGAAAAAGAATTTAAAAATTAAAAAAATTATAGTATCAGCTGAACACTTGAAAGAATGTAATTTCGTTGGAAAATATTATTTTGATTTAAGTTTGATAATGTTAATTGTTAATTAAGTAAACTTTTTGGAACCGCCGATTTTATTAAAAACCGAATAATTATTCACAGAATGACTCCATAATTTCGCTTTCTCGAGCACATTTCACATGTGTTTTCAATAATACCATGCTATAAAACTGTTTAAAAGTTGATTATTTTGTTAATTATAATTATCTGAAGTTAACAAAATATGAGAAATCGAGAAAATATTGTAATTTTTTTTAATTTTTTTTTATCAGTTATGTCTGAAAAGCCATTTTATAACGATACAAAAAAATTACGCAATTTGTTTATAAAATATTTATAAACAAATGGATAAGTTGAAATTTTTTCGAAAATTGATTTTTTGGATTAGGTTGCCAAGAGTTTATTATGATTTAAAAAAAAAAAAACTTTTTTTCAATTGTTTATAATATTTTTATTTTATTTAAATAATATATTGAGAATTTTTTCACTTTAAAATTAATAATTGGTTATTCTCTACTCAATAAGAAAAAATAAGTTTTATTATGTAATTGTTTATTTACTTAACAATTAAACAAACTTTGATTGGCATTATATTTTTTAAAATACTTTTTCTAGGCAATTCTATAAAAATTACAAACAAAATTTTTTGAACAGTTTTATATGGTTGTTATTGATATTTTTTGTACCATTCAAAAAATATAATGCCAATCAAAGTTTGTTTAATTGCTAGGAAAAAATTATTATTATAAAAAAATATTTTATTTGGTAGAGAAGAACCAATTATTAATTTAAAAGAAAACAAATTCTTAATATATTATTTATATAATAAAAAATGAAAAAACTATTATAAACAATAAAAACTATATTTTTTTTTCAATTATAATAAATAAACTAATGCAAAAAAAACAATTTTTGAAAAATATTCAACTTATCCATTTGTTTATAAATATTTTATAAACAAATAGCGTATTTTTTTTAAAACACCTTTATCAGACATAAAATTGATAATGAAATATCAATAAAAAACAATATTTACTCGATTTCTCATATTTTGTTAACTTTAGAAATTCATAATTAACAAAATTATCAATTTTATGGCGTGATATTATTGAGTGCTCCAGGATGCAGAACAATTATGGAGTCATTCTGTGAACAATTCGGTTTCTAATAAAATAGGCAGTTCCAAAAAAACTACTTAATTAACGATAGCCTCACATTATCAAAATTCAATGAAAACAATTTTTTCCAACAAAATTACATTCTTTCAAGTATTCAGATTATACTATAATTTCTTTGAATTTTTAAATTCATATTAATAAAAAAAATATTTTATGTGCATTGCTCTCTCGAGAGGTGTTGTACTCCTTCCTGCATTAACGCCCACGCGGAGCCCTATTTTCAACCTAGAATTAAAATTATAACTAATTGAGATAGAGTTCTGGGAGTAGGGACTGTTTCAAGGGAAATTTCCTCCTCTTCAAGAACCTGTTTTTTATTTTTTCTTTCATCAATAGTTTTTGAGCTTTTGCCAAAAAAACTAATGCCTTTTTTTTTTTGTTGAAAAAAAGAAAAGTTTTGTTGGCGGAAAAAATCTAAAAATACATTTTTCTCAGAAAGACATCCCAAATCGAATGAGCCATCGCTCATATTTCTAGAAGACTTGGAATGATTTTTCGCAGGAAACTCATTTCTCGGCTAGACAAATGAGAAAATGCCTAGCGACAATAGCGGCCACGACGTTTTAGTTTTGAGTAGAGATGCGGAGTGTGGTGCCCATTCCAACGATTTAAACATTTTGCTGTTTATGGGGGGGGGGTAATTACCCCCATTACCCCTCCCCCCTTATATATGCGCCTGATTTGTTTATAAATTGTTTTCGCAGGAAACTCACTTCTCGACTAGTCTACTAGTTCGTCAGCCTTGTTTGGTTAATGGAACCACCATTATTAAACACCCAGGCTAATTCCTCGGACACAATGTGAGCAGGACGAAAAACTGGTATGGGACTGGGCAACCTATAATTCGTATAATGTTAATAAATCAACAATAAAAACACTTAATGGCCTAACTGTAAAATTTCCAGATCGATTTTTATATAAAAATAAGACTTCTTGAAATTTTTTACTCAAATCTGAAATGTATATTTTCGTTTTACTTTTTGATTCATTGTTTGAAGATTTTTTCATTTTAAAAATCTCATAAAATATGTATCGCAACTGTCACTGGGGAAGAAGTGATGTAGATAACTGTGTCGTCTGCATTTCACATTTAATTGTGATTTTAGTTGTATTGGATATAACTATAACTGTTTCCTTTGGGTATTTGATCGCCAATCGACCGGTAATCATTTCAATCGTGTTTAATTTTACAGTAAATAATATCATGGTAACGATGATAGGGTACCTGACTCATTATCTACCACACTCGTTGTTATTTCTCCCCTTCTAATTTTTTCTTGATTGGTTCTACTCATAATCATTCAGTCTCAGGAGTATTAATTACAACTCAACCATATGATTTATTATATTTTTTCTGTTGCGAAGGAGAACTGTTTTGTTCCTTCTCACCTTCAGATCGCGTAATCAGAACTATACCATACATGTGGCATATCTGGAATACCTGTATGTAAATGTTCAAGCGAATAAAAATGCAAAGTGTTTGCTGAAGATAATTTATTTGTGCAGATTACTGCAGTCGCATGAAAATTATGGAATAATCGTTAATATATTTTATAGTACAGGAAGCATTTACGCAAAATCCACTACCATTAGCTACAAATTAAGGTCTCCCATTGGTTTTGACTTATTGCGGTGGATTTTCAAACGGCATTGCTATAAGCCTGTAGTTCCATCAATTTTTCAAATGTACAGTGTTTCTATTTCCCATTGACTTTTTTTTTGCATATTGAGATCGATTTTGAACCGACTTTTTTTAAGTTTTGGCTTCACATAGGGTTGCACTATAATGTTCGTGAGAACATCGTGGGAGTGAAACATGTTTGGGAAAAATTAGGTCCCATGAGGTTCATAACAGAACATGAATAGGGAACAAGCATGCGTTCTATTTTAATTTTTCTTTGTCTCAGTTCGGTCCTCAAAAATTACATTTTGTGAAAATAATTTCTTAAATCCCAAAATTGTATCGACATTTTCAAATTTAAAGGTGCTCTTCAATTCAAACTCGATTTGATATTTTCTTGAATAACTTCCCCCAAACACTAGCGCCAATGGTGGTTGTTTTAGAAATATCTATAGACAATACTATTTCTTATAACCCAAACATAAATTCAGCTCACTTTTAATCTGATGTTTCAGTAATAATTTAAAATATAATGATAATAAAAATATTAGTAAAACATATAAACGAAGACTGATGAAATGAGCCTCTTTCCTCAAGTTCGAAAAATTCCCCGCTAGCAGCGCTAGTAGTCCGGTAGGGACAAACATTACCTAACTCATATTAAAATACATGTAAAAATGAACATTAAAAATTTTTTTTCAGATAAGACGACGTTCCAGGAGCCAAATTAAAATTTGCAAATGTGAAGGATAATAATGTAGCAACATTAAAACGGTGGCTTGCTTGTGTACAAACATAAAACGGAGTTTGACTTTGTTTCTTCTCCTTAAGCTACTCGTAATAGCATATGTAATATCAGACTTCCCATACCCAACTCAACATTAATCAAGGATTCCATTTTTTATAATGGTGGAAAGTTATTCAATCACTTACCAGTAGATATAAGGTCTGCAAATCTGACCAATGTACAATTCAAGAAAGCAGTGAAAAACTTGCTAGCTGATAGACCATATTATAGCCTACATGAGTATTATAATGAATCATTTTAAAATTACGTGTATTCTATTTTATTTTTACTGTATCTGTAATTGTTATATTAAATTTTTTTCTAATTTATTAGTTTTTATCTATACACCCTTAGTTATGTTTATATTTATACCTACAAATCTTTGTCTATGGGATGCAAAATCTTCTGACAATAAAGTATATTTTGATTTGATTTTTTTGATTTTGATTTGTCGAAATCTTAAAATTTCGGGAAATTTTTTCAATGAATTACAGTGAATATGATTCAAGAGGTCATTTTTAGGCACCGTTTTCGCGCCCAAATATCACTCACCTCCTTCTTTTTACCAGCTTAAACTACAAACACCAAATCACTCATTTTCGGTACAACTTTGCACAAAATGTAGCCGGTTTTTTCGAAAAAATACTCCTTCAATATTTACACCTAACCTAACTTTTCACATTTACCAAATTTCATCTCTCAAAGGTGAAAAAGACGATTTTTTCTAAAAATCCGGCTTTATTTTGGGCAACGTTGTACCGAAAATGAGTGATTTGGTGTTTGTAGTTCAAGCTGGTAAAAAGATAGAGGCATTGTGAGTGATATTTGAGCGCGATAACGGTGCCTAAAAATGACCTCTTGAAGAAGGAGAAAGTAAATATTTCTCGGAAACGGTATGAGACCGACACGTTTTTCGTGTTCAGAAGGCAAAAACACGTAAGAAAAGTCAAACTGCTATTTTCAGGGAGCATGAGCACGACCCCTTAACATTTACCTAACCTACCTTACTAATCGTTGCCGAAAGTGGATCAGGATTACCTTGAGTTGGACATTTACCAATATTTATTTCTTCTTTCTTTTGTTAAATCCACTCTCCTCTGGGCATGGATCCATTTATTACATCTAACCTAATCAATGTGAGGTTTTACGAATGGCATAAAAAAACACGTTTTTCTCTGGATATCAATTATCCGAAGTACAATTCGCAAAACTGCAATGTTTTGTTGGCATTGTGGTTATTATTTATTTATTTACTTAATTATTTTAAATAATTCAACTGTATCACTTAAATAACACTATCTACCACAAGTGCTGCCTCTCGTGACAAATTTGCCACATAATTCTCAGGAGAAAGGCTCATTATAGTTGACAGTACAAAGCAACTAGCGGTAAAAGTTTGAACTGTATGAAGTAACGATGCATACGCCCATCAGAGGGGTGTTATCCCCATAGGTGCGGTCATCTTCTCCCTCTTCTTCAACCTCCATTGTTGCTTCTTCGGATGATGATTCTCCGCCAAAGAGGTTGGAGATGTGAATACTTACCGTGCTCTCCACATCTTCAGGGATACTGGGAGTCACTTCCTCCACTTTCCCCTCTTCTTTTTTCCTCAGGCCATGTACGGGGATTTTCCCAAACCTGTAATGAATGGTGTAACCGTTGTCCCTGATTCTTTGGCAGGATAGTTCGTCTATCCCTGCCCTCAGGATTTGGCACGTACTCTCTTCTTTTAGGCTGACGACCTTCCATTGGGATGTCTTCAGTTTATTCATTCTGAGCTTCTACAGTCATACAACAATGTATCGTAACACTTCGCGAACACGAAATGTTCGCGATGGAGTTATGGTGTTATAATATTTTGAAGTGCAACAGAACATCCCCTAGTAACATCAGCGCTCAACAGAATCGATAATCGTTACAATTTCCGAACGCTGCGAGGCTTTTCTTTCCATCTGTTGTTAAAGCTGGGGAAGAGTTGGGGAAGTAAATACGCCACATCTGACCCACCAAATGTTAAGCCCGGACAGGGGTGTTAAGAATTAAAAAAAACACACCTGCAACACCTAACTTGTTGGATTGAGAAAACAAGAATCAAGAGCATCGACTGTCTGAGGATGGTCGAACCGAGATTATTTCACTGGAGCGGTCTACAGGAAATATCTCTTTCTCTCTTTACTTGGGCGTTGAGTTGTTTATCCAGGAAGTACGTACCGGTTTCAGAAAGATTCAAAAACAATAATAATGCACTCACAAAAATATTAAGAATATACATATATATTTTATAAAAGTTAACAAAGTATTTTATCCGTTCTACATACGGATAAGAAGAGAATATAGTGGTAGTTTACTTGAAGTTATTTTTTTATCAGTCTACAAATTAAATAGATTGACCAAAAACAATAGAGACATCAATGGTCAAAAACGACTGGAAATAATTATCTTTTGAAAACTTAGGGTACATAAGATTATAGAGATACAATTAAGGACACATTCTCATTATAAAGGATTCAATTTGCCCAAAACATAAATACAGAAAACATATATGAACTTAGATAAATCTGCAGGGTCAAAACTTATTCATGGAGATGGCTTTTAACCACAATTAGTTTAATTGTATTATTATTTTGATTAATCCCGCTGAAATTGGTTATTTTATTTTTACTTCGCACTGTATATTAGATTATCGATGTATGGATACGGTTTTCTATGAGGTCATAAACTTTTGATTTGAGGTTTTTCATTGACTTATCTCGTTCTTGAAGCGTTGCTAAATAATAGGTAATTTTGGAAAAAATACTGGTTTACTCGTGAATTCACTTGGTTACTGTCATTACTCGGGTTAACTTGATTTGAATATAATTTCTCTTAATGGCTACTTAAGTTCACTGCCTGACGACTATATTCGTACTCTCCTCATCTTTATTTCACTATGTTGTAATCGAATGAAATCTAACCTCATTTTGAGAGTACATGTTCGTTGTTTCACTTCTGAACACCGAGAGAGAGTTGGTCCGAAAAGTCGCGCCCTTTTATAATCCCTTACCCACCACGTGATGGCTTTGATCGTCGCGGGTAAAAATTCCTGATATTCTAATTATCTTCATCCTGTCATGATAATTCAGCGGCTTGATAATTAATGGCTTGCTATTGTCACCGCAAATGGATAAAGATGAATAATTTATGTCTTTCGCGGGTGAGTTACATTAATGGCTGCCATAACATATGAGTTATAGCGTGATCCTTTGCTCGTTAATTTTCTTAGATATGCCTATCAGCGGAAGTGATGAGCTATTTATGACCCATTTGTAAAAGGGCTGATTTTTTTATGGTAATTTTTAAGTGCATTTCCTTGTCTGAACAGATGATGAAGTATTTTTAACGGGCATGTGCCTATCAGTTTTAGTCGCGTATTTGACTTTAGAATTTATTTTCATTCCTATTAAATTTGTTTTCTGGCTATAACGTTCATATTAAGTATTATCGTGTTGTTTCTTATGAATGAAAGTTTTTCTGTAATTATGGGGCATGACACTGTCAATGTCAGGAAACTGAGAGTTTTTTTTTTCTAGGATTTACAATTATTTATTATTGTACTCAACATGTTCTCGCCTAAGCGCTGTCAGCAAACCATTTATTTTTCATACACTCACCGTATGTGCTGTCAAATTGACTAAACACTGATGTTCGCATGTCTGGACCGCAACATGGGTGCGATCATTTATTTGATGGAACTGAGTACCGTCCAGACTTGAAACCCGACGGTGTTACGATACGGTGTTCTGTAGCATGTCCGATCGCGGCACCTGATTATTTTAATTTAACCGTCAATTTTTTTTTTCAGTACGTGCTTACGACAACGCTACCACTTGTGGATTGGTATGGACACCGAATTTCGTAGCCTACAGGTGTCGCACTTGCGGCATATCCCCCTGTATGTCGTTGTGTACGGACTGTTTCAAAAAGGGCAACCACGCCAGGCACGATTTCAACATGTTCCTCAGTCAAGCGGGCGGGGCTTGCGACTGCGGCGACACGTCAGTCATGAAAGAAACAGGGTGAGTTGTCTAAGAAAGATGTACATACAAAAATACTGCAGGTTTACAAATTCACAATGTTACTATTAGAGTGCGCATCATTCGGGAAATGACGCTCACAAAAGAAATTTATCTAATATTTAAAAATTATCAAATTATCTGAAAATTTAGGACAACAAAAAAATAATTTCATATTATTTCCCCAAATTTCAACCATATCATATTTGATTATGTATGTATACCGGTACCTAAAATGTTTCCGACTCTGAGCAAAGTTCTTCTAGTTTTATCAAATGCAATGTAAAATTGTTTTATAGCGAATGCTATTGGTGAAACTGGTGTTGTATTGACAAATCATTAGTTTTCTCCAAAATGAGAACTGGTGCATTCCTAATTAAATACAATTTATCAGATGATACATGGAACCAAATTTACACGTAGTTTATTTTATTTACGTTTACCGCCGTTCACTGACATTTTTATACACGCTTTATTAGCTTCATCTGTATGTATGAATGTATGTGACGGAATCTTTGAAATTAATTTTCACCCACTTCCAGGCATCCGAATTATTTGAAATTTTGCACTCGTATTAATTAAGAACCGATCACAATACAATAATTTCATAGCTATGACCTGGTATTCTCACCAATATCGCCAGGAAAAAAATCCATTACAAAGATATAGACTGGTGTGAAAACAGCGGCCAAAAATAGCAGACTAAATCTCCTGAAATACCCGAACGCCAAAACCAGTGGCGTACCAACCGATTAAGTTATTAACATATACCTATAACCTATTATTATGAAATCTAATAGAAATATCTCTGAAAATATATTGACTTTAATACATTTATTAATGATTTGTTTGGAAGATGGGAGGAATTCAACTTTTATAATCGAAAAATGAGTGACATATTTTTTCCTAGAAAACATGGTTCTAGTAAACAAATTTTGGCAAGATGTTTTTTATTGCAATACCATCATTTCGTGAAAAAATGGTTGACTTCCCTTGGGATCCAGGGGTAGAAATTTCCTACCCTTAATTTTGAAAAATTAATTTCTCATAGAAAACTTGGCTCTAGCATAAACAAATTTTGGCAAGATGTTTCTTATTGCAATCCCATAATTTCGTGTGGAAATGGCCGATTTTCCTTGGGATTCAGGGGTAGAATTTCCTAGTTTTTGAAAATTAAGAGTTAAAAATTCTATCCCTGGATCCCAAGGGAAGTCGTCCATTTTTTCATGAAATGATTGCAATAAGAAACATCTTGCCAAAATCTGTTCATGCTAGAACCTAGTTTTCTAGGAAAAATTAATATTTAAATATTAGTCACTCATTTTTCGTTTATAAAAGTTGAATTCCTCCCATCTTCCAAAGAAATCATCAATAAATATATTCAAGTCAATATATTTTCAGAGATATTTCTATTAGATTTCATAATAATGGATTATATATGTTTACGACTTAATTGGTTGGTACGCCACTGGTTTTGGTGTTCGGGTATTTCCGGAGATTTGGTCTGCTATCTTTGGCCGCTGTTTTCACACCGGTAAGATATAGCGAATGCGCTGGCTACTCTCAGCACATTCACCTAAGTTCAGTAAAAAATTCCATTCCATGTGGATGAATCAATCGAAAAGTTTTTCTCCCATAATATTTTTTAGTCTTATATAGCAATAAGGATGTTGAAAATAAAATTATAGTTGAAAAAAACTAAAAGCAGCTTATATAGCAATAAGGACTAAAAAGTTAAAAATAGTAAAAAGCGTGGGGTGCTCTTTACTTACTTTTCATAATGATATTAAGATAACTGATATCAAGCAGTTCACGCTTTTTTTTAAATAAGTTTTTTTTTTGGTCAATGCTATTATAAGCGAGTTTTTTTTAGTTTTTTGAAACTATAATTTTATTTTTAATCCATAATAAATAAAAAAAATTATGGTTGCTCAGATCTGTGAACGCGGTTTTGGCGATTTATGAGACTTTATGCAATTTTCCATTTATTGGAATGTTTGTCCGATATATACATTCTGGGTTGTTGCATGGGAATTCATATATTATGTTTTATTTTGATGGATTGTGGGTTTCAGTTTTGAAAAATGTCTTGCTTTCGAACTATTGTGGTTGACTTTTATGTAGTGTGGTTTTAGTATGCTAGCAATTTTTCCTGATAAGTTTTTGTGTAAGGGATGGAAACGACGTGAAATTTGTTATCATTATGTTTGGGGTAATTTTTTTCATTCGATTTCAGGCATTTGAAATGAATGATTCACTAGAAGGAACCGTGTTCGACGAAATCATTACTTTTGCCATAGCAATAAGTGAAGTTAATCAATTATTTCGATTTACGCAATGTTATCAATGGAACTCGTTATCAAGCATTTTTTCAACTATATTATTCACATACAAAATATTACTGGTGTCAAAAGAAAAAAAAAATGAAATTTCATTGTTTTTTCAATTTAACGAAAAACACACTATTTCCGAAATTATTATTGTTTTTGTATTTTGTTTCTGCTAGCTTCATTTTCCGCTAGCTTCATTTTCCGCTAGTTTACAGGTTTACAGGTCATTTTTTTGCCAAATTCAATAATATTTTGGGAACCGCTATCCGCCTAACCTAACCTACACCGGCAATTCCCAGATGTAATAAACATTTAAATATGTGGAGTTTTGAACTGATTGTTTGAGAAATGTAGATTTGAGAATCCTTATTAACATTCGATGCAGGCTCCCGGCGATACGTATTGAAACAAATATAATAAAAATGTTTGTTATGAAAACACGAACATCGTTATATCCAAACTGGTAGATGAAGTCAGCATATTTAACAAATCACAATAATCAAAAATTCAATTGTAAGGCATACCTACATACGAAAATAATTCGCAAGTAAACAAAATCGTCGGCCATGCTGAGCTAGATAACAGATAAGCAGCGTTGCCAGATAGGGTTTTCAATCAATCATAAAACCTTACGCGATGTGCATGAGAAGTAATTTGACATTAAATATGATGTTCTAAATCTGTAATCAGTTATAGTCAAAATCAAAACACAAACAACGATTATTTAAATATCCTAATATCCATTTTGAAATTTTTAGATATCAGTTCGCTTAAGTTTGTTCTTACTACCAAACACCAAACTGTTTCGAGCGTATTTTGAACTTTCCATTTTTTATACCTTTCTTGTGAAAATTAAAGGAATGTAACGCGTTTTTCTAGGGTCGGGAATAAAAAATATTATCCCTAGAATCGTTACGTTATTTATGACGTCAAGACACTTTTTCAAACTATTTTGTAAACTCAACTTTTTCGCTTGGGCACCAGATTTTATAGTGGTTTACTCCACTTACCAGGGCTAGCAACAGATGGAGATACGGATGTCCAGGGGTCTGGTCTTTTGACTCAATTGAAATCTCCAAAGGTCCGTCGTCAAGCCGAGGCCTTCGCCATCACTCATGGTCTAGAACAACTGGTCGAGCTACCAACCCGCATCCCTGATGTCAACAACCAGTCTGCCAATACACTAGATCTTTTCCTCACCACCAATCCTGACCCGTATAGAATAGAAGTTTGTGCCCCACTTGGAAACTCTGACCACACCCTCATCTCCACAACATGCTCTTTCCATTTACCATCGAGCTGCACAATACCACCCCGTCTCATGTGGCATTACAATTCGGCCGACTGGGAAGGTCTTCGTATGTTTTTCTCAGCGTTTCCATGGAAGAGAGTTTGTTTCTCTTCAGTAGATCCAACACGATGTGCTGAGACAATTTCTGAAATCATCATGTTGGGGATGCAAACTTACATACCGAATACCGAAAGAAGAACATCATCCGATAAGACCTGGTTTAACAGAAACTGCTCTAGAGCTGTGGCTTCCAAACAGGCAGCATACCATCGATGGCTAAAAAATCCGGGCCCTGAGACCAGAGCAGCATATGTCGAGGCTAGAGGCATATGTAAAGAGACAATAGAATGCTCAAAAGATGCCCACAAAGCCAAAATAAGATCAAAACTTGCTGAATGTCCTAACGGATCCCGTTCATTTTGGTCTTTCGCCAAAGCTGTGGGAAGAAATTTCACTTCCAGCTCATTTTCACTCCCTAACCAAAGAAGATGGAACACTAGCAACGACTGCCCAGGAAAAAGCCAATATCTTTGCGCACCTATTTGCTGGAAATTCCACTCTGGATTCATCGGAAAACAACCCCGAACATTACACCTATTGACAGTCCCATGCCCGAGATCAACTTTCGCCAACGTACTATCAGAAAGATTTTGCTGGGTCTCAACACCAACAAAGCCTGTGGATGTGACGGAATCCCGCCGATTGTTCTCAAGAAATGTGCCTGCGAACTACCACCTGTTCTTTGCAAGTTGTTCAACCACTCTTACAATTTGGGGTATTTCCGTCCAATTGGAAAATTGCAAGAGTACAGCCAGTCCCTAAAAAGGCAAAAGGCCCTACCTAGCAACTACAGACCTATCGCACTGCTATCTATTATTTCAAAGGTCATGGAAAAAGCCATCAACATCGAGCTCATGAAATATCTGGAAGACTCAGGAATTGTCAACGATAGGCAATATGGCTTCCGCCATCAGAGATCAAATGGTGACCTGCTCGCTACGTCTCACATATATGGCAGCTATCTATTGAAAAGCATGGAGAAACTTTAGCTGTGGCATTAGATATCTCCAAGGTTCGATCGAGTTTGGCACCAGGGACTCCTCGCCAAGCTTCCGTCTTATGGCTTGCCCCCTCAGCTGTGTTCTCTGCTTGCTAGTTTTCTCTCAAACAGGTCTCTCCATGTAGTGGTCGATGGAGTTTCATCTGACACTCTACTCATAAATGCTGGTGTTCCGCAAGGATCCATTCTCGCACCAACACTATTTCTACTTCACATCAACGACCTGTTGAAAGCAACTTCATGTCCAGTACACAGCTTTGCCGATGATAGTACCCTCCATACCGCTTTCTCTTCCAGGGCCCCTATATCAGCCCGTGAAACCAGAAATGAACGAGGAAGAAATGTTAATAATATAAATATGGACTTGGCAACAATTCTCGAATGGGGATCTAACAACTTGGTAGAATTCAATGCAAACAAAACACAAGCATCTTTTCTCTAGAAAAGCCGATCTCACTGTGCCTAACATAACTTTGTCAGGAGTAACCATACCACTGAAGCCATCCATATCGATGCTTGGTATTACTATCAGCAATAACCTTTCCTGGGAAAATCACGTGAGGTCCATTGCCAAAAGTGCATCCCAAAAACTTGGTTTTCTGTTTCGTGCCAAGAGCTATTTCACACCCAGTCAGCTGCTTATGATCTATAAGGCACAGATCCGACCTGTCCTGGAATACTGTTCCCATATTTGGAGTGCGGCACCTAAACATATCCTGAGGCTATTGGATTCTGTCCAAAAAAGGGCAGTTCGTCTCGTCGGTTATGCCTCGCTTACAAACTCGCTCACTTGTCTGGAACACGTAGAAAAGTTGGCGATTTGTCTCTATTTTATAGATATTTTCATGGGCGATGCTCTTCTGAAATATCAACAATCGTTCCTGCTTTGGCAGTCTCTTCGAGATTAACCCGTCAAGTTCAGTCATCACACCCCTTCGTGGTCACTTTGGAAACCTGCAGAACATCACTTTCCAAAGACTCGTTCATCCAACGAACAGCAGGCTTTGGAACTCATTGCCTAGGAGGTGTTCCCGAGGCATACAACCTTCAGAAATTTAAGAAGAACACCAACTCCTACCTTCTTTCCCTAGGTTCCCACGATGTTCTCTGAACATTACAGGATATCCCTTTTCGTGGGAACCAGAACATAAAAAAAAAAAAAAAAAAAAGGCTTTAATTACAGCCCTTGCTTTTGATTGCACAGCCAGTCAGACAGACCTGTCTTAATCTTAACTTGCACACTGTTCTGATTCTATAGTTTTTCTATGCTTGAAAAGGGGAAAGGCATTTTCCATAGAAGCTTCCAAATGTAACCACAATATAATAATTTTATTTAAATTTCAACTTAATCAATTTTCACAATTTAAATTTATGACACAGGCCATGAGAACTTCAACAATGTGTTCGATTCACTAAATTGAACAGACGATCGGAAACCGATCAACTCACAAGCTCCAACAAGGAACATAAAATAGAACACCTCTAACAAAATTAATTCCAAAATATCGTTGTGAGATATCTCACTTTGTCACCCCGGAGACTGATTTCCATATCTTCACAATCTAAGTTCAGAAAGTAATTTTTCTGGTGGCTTCGTGGGAATTAAATTCACCCACTTCAACTTTATGACTTTATAATTTCGTCTCAATACAAAAAAATCAAAAACTCTCATAATAATTACTTTGAGCTTCACGGAGAGAAAAATGTACCATTTTAATATCTCGTACCACCCTTTGTCAAAGCCCAGACTACGGTGTTGTTATCACACTCCTGATCTACCCCTAGCTAAGTTCTAACTTAGCAGGAAGAAGTTATACGGCTAGGATGCTGCGTACGAGACATCAACGTATGTTACTTACCAGATTCATAATTACTTTAACATAGAAAATTCAAGTATCTTATAAAACCACCTTCAGGAACTTTACTCTAAATTAAAAAGCCCTAATATATGTATATCAGTCTTATTGTCAATTTAAGATAAAAAACGGGACTCTGCAAGTATCTGGAGGGAAACAATATAAAATAAATGTAGTGATAGGAATTATGAATATATATTCTTTGTTAAACAAAAATACCCCACGACATAAATCAATCCGAAATAAAAAATAATTTATATCTTGATTCATCTTGAAAGTCACGGAACTGGAATATTTTACACCTGTGCGATTAAATTACTTCCACAGTTGTAATATTTACAACGAACGAAATCAAATCAATCAGGCATTTCGCTAACCTGATAAACTCAAACTACTATCAAATACAGTGGGGGAAATATATACAACAGGGAAATATGGTTATAAAGCAAATCAACAGGTTATCAAAGGTTTATACACAATGTTTCACTTACGGTTAACTTCTTAAACAAAACTTTTGCATGAATGCTTATGCTTTCCGGAAAACTATTTTCTTTGACGGTAAAGACTCGCAGAACGATTTCAATCACTTGTTCTGGAGAATAAAAAACTTTTTCTCGGAACGGAAGCCAAAAGGGCTTGTTCTCGGACTGGAAGCAAAGTGCACCCGCTCCCAATTACATTTTATTTAAATCAAATTTAAGGTTGCCTTATCCAGGATGTTACTTTATTTTTATTGGTCTCTGCATAAGTCGAAAAATGTGCCAACAAAACGACAATTTTAATTATATCACAATATTGGTCAAGAAAACAAAGCTATATCCGAGGTAAGGCTGGCAACATCGTAAAATGAGTTCTTCTGTTTGCAGCGAAGTGTAGCAATGGTGTTACACTAAGCTACACTAAAAATTAGTCTTTCTTTTTTTAACACAATACAGCAGGTATGTCCACCTTTGTTGTAGTACACTACACTACACTTTTTTACAATCGAAAGAAGATCACTTCTAATTTTTGACACTGATGTGTTTTTTTGTGAAAATATAAAAATATTGCCAGTTTTACGTGCGATAAACACGTGGTTTCAGGTGTGTAGTGTTGTGGTTAAAAAATGCAAATTTTGAGTGTTTTCAGTAGCCGAAAATAGCGCCGAAAAATTATATTTGTCCGTTCTGCGAAAGCATTTGAGGGGGCCGTGTTTGGGAGGCAATCAACGGCGGATTATCCATAAGACAAACTAGGCACGTGCCTAGGGGCGCAAGGTTACAAAGGGGCGCGCATGGAGGTTTATAAACGATTTTTTTTTAACTATTTACTTACAAAATAACTCGTGTGTGGTCGGGGGACTTCCGTCAGGAACAAAGTTCCTTACGCTTTTTTTTCTCTTTTGATACTCTTTTTGAAGCTGAGCATATGATTTCACTATTGTCTCTCTGTAATGTATGTAAATAGTTATACAATTTTATTAACTTACTTTTCTAAGTTTGTATTACACATACTTGCACTTTCCCTTTCTCGAATCTTCATTGCAAAATTTCAATAAAGAGACAATATAACTCACGTATGACTTAAAACAAAATAAAAACAAATAACAAATAAATTTTCTATTTTGCTCCGAAATCTTACATGCTCAATAGAAATATTCAATTTCACAACGTTCATGTGCTACAAATACACGAATAATTTCAAAGACCAAACGGAACTGCCGTAAAACGAGGGACTACCAAGCCCGAGGTCCGGGGTTCAATCCTCAACACGACCATATTTTTTTATATTTATTTATATTTTATGTTTGCTGTGAGTACTAACATTTTGAGCACATTTCATTTGGTTACTCGATTGGCCAGGTTTTCTTCAACTCCGAATGTTATTCGAAATGAAGATTTTGATTTGTATATTTTCGTCATGTAAGGAAAAAGCGTTATGCTCCCTCCATGGTTCCAAACGATCCAATAAATCAATTAAAATCGAGGTAGCAGAATATGCTGCCATCATTCTCATGTATCCACCATTTTGTGTTTCTTTTTTTCTCAATATTTTTTCCTTTGAAAGTTGACGTTTTCTATTCTATCACATCCAATTGTCATTATACCATGCAATACTATACCTAATATATCCTTTTTCCATACTCCTCCGTCACAGTAAGAGGTATTTTATCCCGATAATACTATTCATTATATTATATTATATCAAATTGACGTGCCACATATTCAATGTAAACCATTAATCCAACTTCGGCATACAAAAAACATAAGAAATTATACCCATAAAAGGATATAATTATCTAAACACACGTTATATAGAAATATAAAAGAAACAAGAATATCTTCTACGTATTACCTCTCAATGATAATATCCGACTTGTATTCGCATCGATATCCTACCGCTCATGTATCATTTTAAATTTCCCGCAGGCAGAACAGCAGATCGGATGGTTTCGTTTCCTACGTAGACGCTTGTAATACAGACTCGTATATAATAGAAAGAGACACAGAGAGAGACAGACAGAGAGAAAGTTGCATGGAGCGGGCATAACGCTTTTTTCTTACATGATGATTTCTACACCTACCGCAGCCGCGTAGAGGAACTTCGTTCCAAAAATCATACTACCTATTGAGATGTAGAGCTTCGGATTACTTGATTACTCCTACATCGCTAGATTCCATAATAGAAATTGGTAAGATAGAATTGCGATGTTGCGCGACGTTGCTTGTCGTCGCAAGTGTGCGGATGGCGTGATTTTAGTTTTGACTTGTCATTAAAGCATCGCGCGCGCCGTCAGTCATCGGTTACACGCGCTTCTATTGTTTACGTTCTCGCAGCGTTATATTTTGTGTATGTTTAAATACTCAAAAAAATGAGTGAATTGAAGAAAAAACCTAGTGGTGCAGCATATAAAACTTATTGCTATCTTTAAACTATGATGATATTATTGACAATTTCGCAAGGCATAAATGCATCAAAGAAATTTTCAATAAATGTGATTGGATAAATAATTGTTTTTAGTACCAACTTCAAATAATAGTATGTATATTATGCAACGATCATGTAATGATGGTTATTAATACACGAGCATTAACCAGGATACGAAACGAGCCGAAGGCGAGTTTCCTATGGTTTATGCGAGTGTATTAATAACCATTACATGAGAGTTGCATACGCTATTTTTTCTACACCCGATAAATAATGAAGAACTATAAATATTATATTTATATTTGTATTGAACACAATAACAGTATGTACTCGTATTTCTATAAAAAAATCAACAAAATTGTAATTAATGGTATTACCTCGGGTATTACCATGGATATAGGAAAACTATAAACATTCTATTTATATTTATATTGAACATAATAATTGTAATTAATCTGATTTCTAAAAAATATTAAGATTATTTATTGTGCAGTTTTAAAAGTTTATTCCAGGTCCCACTGATCTGGAAGTGGAAGGAATATTTACATTTATTTCATTATTGCTAGTCTCAGTAGAGTTCAATATTGTATTGGAAATGCTGATTTTATTCTGAACCGAATTTTCAATGTAGCCTTCCGCCCGCCACTGAATTGGATTTCCAGCCACCATGACGTTTTAATGCAGTAATATCACCACCGGCAGATGTCCTTCGAAAACAATGCCCTGTATATAAATTCGGATCAGGCAGATTTAAATGTGTTGCTATTTGCTTCCCTAAATGACCAAATCTATTAATACCAATGTTTTGAATTGTGCATTTTCCATTAAAATAATTAACGAAAAAAGAAGGGGGGGGGGGGAGAAATTTTCGGCCGTAGATTTATATATTTTTTTACTAATTTCGTAGTATTTGCCGGTAATTGTAAATGTTCGTTGTACTTTTGTTTTAGTTTCTACCACATTAACAATTAAGATTCCATTCATATCTTTGACATTTTCACATTTTAGGTCATGTAGTTCATGCCTTCGACATGCTCCCATTATTCCAAAAATCATTGCTACCTAAAACAAAAAGATGAATTAGAAAAATACAACAATAAGAAATAAAGAAATAAAAATAAAATAACAAATGAAATAAAAAAGCAGGATGACCTTAGCCCGCTTCGCCACGAGTTAACTTATCAAGTTTTCTCGACATTAATGAAATATATCATGCATGAGTCAAATAGAAAATGTAATTATTACAAAATTTTCAGAAATGAAATGTTAGGTAGATACTTACTTTTATAAATAAAAACTTTTCATCGGGTGCTTCGTCGATAAACGTTTTTATTTGTTCAGGTGAAAATATATTATTTTTTTTTTCAACATATCCTTCGGACTTTCGCTTTAATAAAGCTTGTAGCTTCTTATATTTAGAAATGTCTATATTATGGCTGATATTTACCAACGATTTTATTATTGAATAATGTGTCCATGTACTAGATGATTTCATAGTTTCCATCAATTCTTGAAAATAAGCAATCAAAACATTTTCGGAGAATGTCGAAATATTATTTGTATTTCTCCAGTCCATAAACCGTTGATATAGTTTTTCGTACACTTTCTTAGATTTTTGGGGTAAAATATTTTGTACTGCATTTTCTGCTTTCTCCGATATGTGTGGAGGAGTCGATGGTAATTCTTCTATATCGCTGATATCAGACATTTTGATAATATAATTATCGAAGTTTAGCTATATTCTACGAAAATGTAATAACTACTGATTTTGACAAATAAAACAATTAGATAGGAATCTAGGACAAACGTCAAATGCACAGATGCTTGATTGAAAAATTATGGGTTTCTATTGATTAAAAATCTGTATCATAATGGATCTCATTATGAAACGGATTATGGGCATATAAGTGTATTATTATAGTATGGGTGTAGAAAAATAATTTTATTCATAGCATGATTGTTTTTATATGTTAAATATTGAATCCTAATATAATAATGATAAAAAACATTCATCTGCAAATTGTTTATTATATTCACTACACATCTGTTGGGGAAGGCACAGAGACCACGAATTTCAACATTCTATCCCCCTTGCTTTCTTCACACTTATCACATTTTTCATTTACGCCCACCTGTTAAGGGTACACGTGTCCTAGCCTACCTAATTATTTTGCAAAATATATGGATACCAGAGGGGCGCCTATGAGATGCATACATTTGTTTATTTCAGGGTTTCAAGATTAGGAACTGTTGTACTGAGAAGTTGGAAAAAATGGCATAATTGTGATATATTGATTTTTGCGTGGATCTGTTTCAAACTGATGGAATTAATTGAGTAATGTGCCTTCTAGTGATATGACAATGAAAAAAAAATGAAAAAGTGCATAGTGCATATTCCATGGTGAACATCAATTATATATAATTGAATGGAAGTATCTATTTATATCCTTCTTATGATTGTAATATGTTTTGAAAATTAAATTATAATTTATAAGGTACTGGGCATAAACGTTTCTTGACATTGACAACACTTTTATGGGTTGTTTTTATTTAATTGAATTAAAATTTCATTCTGAAAAAATTACAGTATGTCTCCTGTTTCTAATGAATCAATATGAAAAGTTCAATCCTGTGATGAATTTTTATAACCTACTAAGGATAATTGAAGTGGATTTATAGATTTCCTTGCAATAATGTATTTTATGTTCTTTTTCGAGGATGTTCTCATGTATATTTTTTTTTAATTTTAAATAAGCTACCTATCTACTTGAATAATCGCAGAAAATTCCCGCCTTGATACTCGACACATGCAATAAATTTCATAAAATGATTATCTTTATTTCCCAACATTGGATGGCCAATGAAATTTACTCTTTTTCGTGGCCCTTCAAGTATTACAATGCCATCCAATCATTATTACTATTCTTTCTCTGACACTCAAAGAACAAGAGTAGTTGTTCCATTGAGGCTGATCTGTGGAAAGCTTGACAATGGCTTGATTCGCAAAACTTTTAAGTACATTTTTACCTAAATTTATTTTTGGTCACTACTTGTTAGCAAGCGTCATATGCATTGTCTGGAAAAAAGAGGTCCAAAAAAATTGGTATGTTTAAAAGTGGTTCCCATTGATTATCAAAATATTGAATAGATAAAAATTTCATTTATGATTATTAAAAAAGTTGGTCGTCAAGGGACGCCCGGCAGATGTGAAACATCTCAGTGAATATTCAAATTTCTAATTAATACAAACCAAAAACCAATAAAAAATATGGAGCAATGTTATTAGTTTAAATTTTTGTACAAACAGCCTCACACACATTTCTAACCTTAAATGAAAAATAAAATAGTATATTAATAAATGATTTACTAACCTTTGGTTTGAGTAGGTAGATTGTGTATTATAGTATAATAATAATAATAATGTTTATTTAAAAAAATGCTACAATTATTTGTATAAAAAACAATTACAACATGTAATAAAATGACATCACACACAATGATATTTCAAAACTGATGTTTTAAAAAATCCTCAACACAATAGGGTTCTAGATCTACAAGTATCTTTTTGATGTTTTTCTTAAATTGATTGCTACTAGCAGAACGTCTTACAAGTACTTACAAGTACTGGTAACTTATTGTAAAATTTCATTGCTATATAATAGGTAGATTTTTCAGTAAGTCTTAATGTATGATATGGATAAATGAAGTCGTGCCTCCTAGTGTTATATTCGTGTTCTGTGGCATTTAGATTAAAAAGTACTCTATTTTTAAACAAATACATCAAACATTCAAAAATGTACATAGCATAAACAGTCTTAAAAACTGTTCGACAAGAGTCATTATAATGTTTGCAATGGATTATTCTCATTACTCTTTTTTGAATAACAAATATTCTATTTGTGTACTTATTGGATCCCCAAAAAATTATTCCGTATCTCATGACAGATTCAAAATTTGCAAAATAAAGAGATAAAGCTGCTTGCTTTTCTAGATGTTTACTGATTATTCTTAGTCCATAGGACACTTTTCCAAGCTTCGAAGAGATTTCCTCTATATGTTGTGACCAGTTCAGCCATTCATCAATGTAAACACCCAAAAACTTGGTGTTATACGATAACTGAAAAGTAATATTACGTATCAAGTGTTGTAAAAAGCATATTACGCACGAACAGATATATACAGAGATATCTAAAAACTAGTTATGACAGGGTACTTCATTTTTTCAAATGGGAGACCCTGTATACAATACAATACAATATTTATTCATCCTTTAAATTTACATTTGTGGAAACGTCAGAATTACAGAGAAAGAAAAAAAAAAGTAAAAAGCCTATATGTATACACATTAGTGACAAGTACATATAAGACAAGTACATATAAGACAGAACAATAATTAAAAATAGACAACTTGTATACACAGGTGAGTCAATCTTCTCCTCCTATCGTGCCTATGTTTGTGTAGAACTCCTCAATACTGTATAAGCACATGATTTTCAGGATGTTTTTCATCTTTGATTTGAATTTTTCCTTGGGTAGGGATGATATGACATGTGGTATTGCATTATACAGGTCTATGCCTAAGACTCTTGATTTATTGATCCTTTTACGAGATTGTAGTAGCTTATCCTGACCTCGTGTATTATGGGAGTGGATGTCCCTATGTGAAGAGAATTTATTTATGTTGCATTTAATATACATCAGATTTTCCAAGACAATCATGGAGAATAGTGACATTATTCCTAATTCCTGAAAGATGGGTCGACAGTGTTCCTCAAACTTTGCTTTCGTTATGCTGCGAACTGCAGCTTTTTGTAGAACAAAAATTCTCTGTAAATGTATGTGGGAGGCATTGCACCACCCTAAAATTCCATACGTTAATACGGAATGAAATAGCCCATAGTAGGTGGTGAGAGCAGCTTCTTTATTCACTAGATTGGTTATTCTCCGTATTGCAAATACTACTTTGGATAGTTTGCCACACATGAAGTTAATTTGAGGTATCCACGGGGTCAAATAAAATCCCAAGAAATTTTATATAAGACATTTCTGATGGACCAACATGTGAAAAGGCGCATTTGTCAGTTTTATTTTCATTTAAATATAGTATTGGGACTGAGCCATCCCCGAGCATGATTTAGAATTTGATTAATTATTAAGCCTATTCCCATGGATTCCTCATGCTTTAGATGAAAAGTAAAATTAGTGTCGTCTGCATACATAATTGTAGTTATTTGTGATGTGTTATCAAAGGTTTTCATGTGATTTGGTAGATCATTTATGTAGAGAAGACAGAGGAGAGGTCCAAGGATGGACCCCTGTGGAACTCCCCGCTTCATAATGCGTGTATCGCTTTTTTTATAATTGACGATCACCGTTTGTGGTCTATTTGTTAAGTATGACTTTATGAGATTATTTGCAACTCCTCGTATGCCGTATGAGTTCAGTTTGTCTAGCAGAATAGAGTGGTTGACACAGTCATATTATTGCATCATTAGATTTTTTGAACAATTTTATTTCGAACGATTTTACAAAATTATAGAGGATATATGTTTCACAACTTTGATGATCATATAATTAATTAACATTATAATTATTTACGGTTACTGTACAATTATTAAATATATTAGAAGTATTTCGATGTGTCGAATCATATGACATTGTATTATTGTCATTTGTTGAGGTACTATTATGTAAAATAGCGGAGAATATCGACTAAAATAGTTGCCGAAGATCTGCGAAAACAGTGCCCTGTGTAGCGATTAGGATTTTCTAGTTCAAGAAATTTTGCAATATATTTTGGTATACTGCCTAATTTGTTTATATACAAAGAATATGTTCTCACTAAAAGAGGAACCTATTGCTCTTGCAGAAAGCCAATATGTACAGCATAAAATAACTAGCTTATAAAATTAGGTTTTACTATATAACATAAATTTAAACAATCACCAACTTATATTATTCAATGATTTCTTGAATTTATCATACGAGACTCCAAAAACACAGATGTCTTTGTCATTCAATAACTTTAGGGTTCTTTCTAAAGGTGTATGTTTGCCATAATTTGTAAGATGGAGGGGTAAAAAAAAATAAATAGCTGTGCCTGAGGTTTCTGTTCGGAACATGAAAGTTGACAGATTCAAGTAATTCAGGACAAGCCACCAGTCCATTGAGTAGCTTGAATGCATAACAAAGATCTTTGTGAATTCTTCTTGTTTGCAATAGTTTTAGATCCAATTCTTGCAATACAATCGAATAGTCATGGTTTTGTACTTGATGTCCGAATTTGAAAGAACAAAATCTTAAAAATTTATTTTGCACTCTTTCTAGAGTAACACAGTGAACATGATGAAACGGAGACCAAATGATACTGCATATTCTAACTGAGATACCACTAGAGCTAAGTAAACCCTCTTTAATGCTTCCATGGAAAAACCTGAACAATTACGAAAAATAAGACCAAGTGTTTTAGAGGATTTCACACTAATTTTGTTTATGTGGTCAACAAATTTGAGCTGTTCATCATATCTCTCAGTTCCTGTTTTCGGCTTGCACCACTTACGCCAATTATAAGAACAGTCTAAAAATAAAAATTACTGTAAGTGTGGAAGATAGTATTAGTGGACATACTTTACCTTCATAAACAAGTACTGATTGTCAGGAGCTCTTTCAAGGAAATCTTGAATATTTTTGGCCGTCAAAATTTTAGATTTTGTGCTTCTAAAGCCATCCGATTCCAAGTTGATAGCACTATTAAAAAGGATTTTAATAGTGCTATTAACTTGGAATAGGCTTCTATATTTGTGTTGTTTTTTATGTTTAGAGTCGATCTAAGCATTGAGTAAAAGGCCCATAGAGAACTAGGTTTCATTTTTTCCGATAGGTGTTGAAAATATGCTACCAAAACATTTTCGGAGAAAGAATTCACCTTATTTTTTAGTGTCCAGTCCATGAATCTACTGTAACAATTTTCGTAGCGTTCGCGGGATTTACTCGGCAGTAAATCATTCGTTGGCATTTTTGCCATTGCCATGACGCTGGGAGGAGTTAAATTTTCGTTCTCCCTATCACTTGACATATTGATAATGTAGGTGTTCTTTTTTAAACAGTATGTATCTTATAATTATTAACTAGAACTTATTTGTCTTTCAAAAAGTTTCTTTGTATTATTTTGATTTTGACAGTTGCTATGACTACGCTGTTGACAGGCGCTTGCGCGATCATGACCTACTTGCGGAATTATTAAATGTTCCGCTTACTTTTACGTATAAATTTTAATATATTCAAACTGTGCGTTTTGTTTACGAAAACTGTGCGATTTGTTCACCGTGTGTAATGAGCTATTTACTGAGTGAGGCTGTGTGTCGTGTGTTTTTGCCTATTTTCTACAGTGGTCGTAGGTAAAATATTTTACTGGAGGCTGCACTTTGATCATTATTGACTTTTCGTTTATTTTTGGTCATTTGATCGTCACTGTCACTCATATTTTGATTTAATAATATTATCACTGAATCGAATTCTTTTAAGCGGTAAACATGTCAAGTATACTATAGTCGGATAGATATAGTAAGCAGCTCATACAGAGAAGCAACG
Organism: Gonioctena quinquepunctata; assembly: GCA_018342105.1. Taxonomy (NCBI): domain Eukaryota; kingdom Metazoa; phylum Arthropoda; class Insecta; order Coleoptera; family Chrysomelidae; genus Gonioctena; species Gonioctena quinquepunctata. The sequence continues at coordinate 829,162 of JAFIRS010000233.1, read as the reverse complement.
TATTGTGTAGTATGCGCCATCGCACACACACGAGTCATGCCGTTTGCCAATCTGCGCCAATGGATGTTTCACATCAAAATTCAAAGAACTCCTTAAATCCTGTAAAACTTCTAATTACGCAGCGACTATTTCATTTTGAAGTGAAAAATCAAAAAGAGGACTTTTAAAATATCATATTCATTATAGTTACAAAATAATTACACTTTTTTTCAGTCCTATAATGTACTTGGAAGGTTTAGCCGATGTCACCATTGCCAGCAGGCATATACATATCTAAACAAACAAAAAGACTTGATTGTCTTTTAAATATTCAAATAAGTTTTTCACAAAAGACGATATTCAATCTGTATATACAGGAAATTCAAAACGTATGGTGGATTCATACATCATAAATTAACAATTATTAAATTTACAATTAATAAGTGATGAAGATGTAGTCATTTATACAATCCAGATTAAAAATTAGGAAAAAAAACGTCCGATTTGACGACATTTCGGCAAAATCACATTTGCCAACTTCAGGCGATGTCCCGTTAATTCGAACTCGACTGATCTCTTCGTTCGGTACTGCTCAACTTTTATTTTCAAGAAAGCATAACAAATTGTTGAGAGGAACCATTGATCTGTCTCACCAGAAAAGTATTTTGACTTGATATATTTTTCAGTTTCTGTGACAAGCATGGTCCTAACAAAGGTTCCAGTAAAGGCAACGCTCCCACAGATCTTATGTGTGTTGCGGAAGCCATGATGCCCAGAATCATACTACGCCTAATACAACACCTCAGAGAAAACAGTCGCGTGGAGAGTCGAGAACCTAGAGGGGACACCCGGGATCCTAGAGGAGACATTCGTGACGCTTACAAGAGGGCTATACAAGACGCTGACTCCTACATCACCATGTTGTTGGATTTCAACAATATGGGAGGATTGATGAGGCGAGTCATAACTTCTGCTTTGACAAATCCACAGGTAAGGACAATTCACCTTGTTTTTTGTTTTAATGGAAACAACTTTTGAGATATTCCTCAAGAATTCAACGGATATCAAATCAAATCAAATATGCTTTAATATCGAAAGAATTAAATTCTCATTGACAAATCTAGAAGGTAATTATAAAATAGTTATAAGCATTTAAAATATAAAAGAGTACAAACATTTAAAATACAAAAAGAGTACAAACTGTATAAATATAAACACACATATATACACATACATACATACATACATACATACATACATGTACATACATATATGTGAAAAGTCACAATAACGCCAGGATCAATAAATAGTCCTAATCGCATACTAAAAAATTTTTGTATATAACATGTACACGTATATAAACAGACACATATTTAAAGCTAAATTAAAATTACAATTCGAAATCAAATACTTGAAATACATTGTCATAAAATTCTTTCAAATTATAATATGCTCTATCTAGCAGTAACTCCTTGACAGCCATCCTGAATCTATTATGTGCCACCAAAGAACGAATATGTGAAGGCAGGTGGTTAAACATTTTTTTAGCATTATAAATTATTGACCCCTTTACCAAGGAGCTTCTAGGAATTGGTAGGGATACTGTAAAGTTATCACTCCTCGTCTTGTAAGTTGACAGAGATTGGATATTATTGTAAATTTTTTTGTGGATTAAACATACACTTTCCAGAATAAAGATACATGTCAATGTTAATATTTTTTGAGTAATAAACAAGGGTTTGCATGAATCTCTTTTGTAAAACGAACACCGAGTTCAATAGAAATTGAGAGCTATTCCCCCAAAAACAAATTCCATATCTCAACAGTGAGTCAATCAGTGCAAAATATGTTGCTCTCGCTGCAAATGTATTTAATTCTGATGATATGACCCTTACTGCAGAGCAACCTGATGACAATTTTTTGCATAAAGTACTGATATGAGTATTGAAAGACAGACTGTTATCCACATGGAGTCCCAAAAACTTGGCTGATGATTTGGTACTTATTCTCGAGTTCCCTAAGAATATATCATTCAGAGTGCATCTGAAGGTTACAATGCATGTTTTTGAGACATTGAATGATAATTTATTGGAATCACACCAGTTTTTCACCAGGGATATGTCTGTAGCTATGTGTTCATTCAGATCATCACTGTTGTTGCCATGCCACAGTATTGTAGTATCATCTGCGAACATAGTGAATTTACCCCTGATATTGATGCTTGCCAGATCATTGATATACACCAAGAACAAAAGGGGGCCAAGCACTGATCCTTGTGGTACCCCACAACTCACCAGTTGAGATTTTGAACTTTCTCCGTTGAGCGAGACCATTTGTTTGCGTTCTGTTAAGTATGATTGAAACCATCTTAATGTTATATCTCTGAAACCATAAATTTCTAATTTTTGAAGAAGTATCTTATGATCAACACAGTCAAAAGCTTTTGTAAGGTCGCAAGAGATTGATGCAACTGTATCACCTTCGTTGATTTTGAGATATATATTCTCTAGTAAGGCAAACATGGCATCATTTGTGCTCTTCGCTGTTTGAAAGCCAAATTGGTGAGAGCTTAACAAATTATGATAGAGCAGAAATGAAGACATCCTTTTTTTAACTGATTTTTCAACTAATTTGGCCAAAGTTGGCAATAGTGAAATAGGCCTTAGATTAGAAATTATATCACAGTCTCCTCCTTTGAGCAAAGGATTTATTACCGCTATCTTGAGACATTTCGGGAATGTTCCATTCAAAAATGATATATTAATTGCCTCGCTAAGGCAGACATAGCATTATGTGGAAGGTGGGTTAGAACATTAGCGGAGATCTCATCCCAACCAGAAGTATGTCTATTTTTTATATCTTTTAACATTTCTTTCAATTCCTCTGGGCTAGTGGGTGATAGAAAAAAGGAGTCTTTCACAGATATATCCTTTAAATAGGTGACTGGATCTTCTTGTGTTTTAATATCCCTAGATAGAGTATCGGCAATAGTGCAGTAGTAATTATTGATTTCATCAGCCGCTAGAATGGTATTTAGGGGTGGCTTACTATTTTTCCCTCTAAGATCATTAATAATTGCTCAACTTTCTTTTGACATATTGTTGGACTTACATATTCTTTTTCCAAAATATAGCTGTTTAGCTGCTTTTATAACATTTCTATAAATTTTCCTATAATTATTAAAGTACAACATAAGGGCTTCATTTTCAAGCGAATATTTCCTTATATAATGAAGGGAACGCACATTTTTACATGAAACTCTTATACCCTTTGTTATCCACTGCTTTCTGACTTTAGTTTTTGATTTGATCAAGGGGAATGCAGTATTGAATATATCACAAAGTTGTGCGTGAAAATCGGTCAGTGGGTCTTTATTCTTTAGGGTTTCCTCCCAGCATATAGTTGAACTCAGCTGTTCAAATGTTTCAAAATTCTTACTACTAAATATGCGTCGAATTTTTTTATAAGATTTTGGCTTTATGTAATTGGTTTGTATTTTACAAATGACAGCTTCATGATCAGACAGACCACTATTAGTGACCTCACAAGATAGACAGGTAATATTGGTACATATATAATCTAAAATGGATGAGGAGTATTTCGAGAAACGTGTCGGCGGGGATTCCACATGCATTGTGAGGTTGAATGATTGAATTAGGTTCTGGATTAGACAAGCTCTTGGGTTTTTACTGTCAAAGTCGATATTAAAGTCACCTGTCAACATAATATTCACATTTGGAGAGAGCTGAGAAAGAATACCATCTAGCCTTTCAAGGAAAATATTTTCGTTACTTTGCGGTGGACGATACACACATAAGATATATAACTCATTCTTTTTGCAATGAGCAATTGAAAACTCAAACTCTTTTTCAACAATCTGTTTCATAAACAGTAAGATAATCTTAACATTTGAATCCAGTAAAAAATCAAATCCACAATATAAAACAAATAGTATTTTTTTAATGTCCAATAGTTTTTCACATTCAATTCAATGAGAGATCAAAAAATGTAGATGATAGTAATATTAAATCAATAAAATAAATAAAATGAATAAAATGAAATAAATTAAAATAAACAAAATAAACAAAATAAATAAAATGAATAAAATGAAATGAAATAAATGAATAAAATGAATAAATAACGCTTCCATCTGTCGCTTTCCTACATAGATATGCGTCAAAAATCGTTAGTAATAAATCAGATATAGAGTCGAGCGCATCACATTTACGTCTTTCTCAAGTGTGTTGTTTTATAATTTTTTATTATCAATTTATAAATTTCTGTTCATTTATTAATAAATTTTCTGTTTGTGTAAGTCAACCATGATTTTTTGTTCTTTTCCCTGAGATCATCTACTCATATTTACACTGATATACTAGGAAATTAATCATAGCTGTACAAATATGGCAAGCAAATAAAAACTTTTTAACAAAAAATTAAACCGACGAAAAAATCAACTGAAAGAAAATAAATACTTCTAGTCTAATGATATTGAGCTCCTAAACTAATGTAAGTAACTGATTTTGAGTCGGCGCCAAACAAACAATTATCGAAGATCATTATCTATGAAAGAAGTCATCAAAACGCAGCCGTGCATCTCGCTGCCATCATTTTACGCTTCACCTAATTCAATTGATAGTTTGTTTGGCTTCGACTCAAAATCAGTTACTTACTAGTTTAGGAGCTCAATTATCATTTAGACTAAGAAGGTTTATTTTATTTTTTGCTTTTCAGTTGATTTTTTCGTCGGTTTAATTTTTTGTTAAAAAGTTTCTATTTTTTACTTTTCAGTTCCGTATTTCGTCGGTTTAATTTTTTGTTAAAAAGTTTTTCTTTTCCAATTTTTTGTGGCTAAAATCTACCAATTACTACCTACTTGTTTTTTGATTACTTCCAAAATACTTACTTACCCACCTTACTTCAACTATTACCAGTTAAATAATATGATTATCTACTTTTACTATTTGTTGTAATATGAATTATTTTCGTTGTTCTGGTTAGTTTATTTCATTACATTCTCTCATAAAATATACTGATTTTGACGGAACAAGAATAATGTCAGTAGCGATCTGTCATTGTCAACTACGTATGTGTGTGCCAATGTTCACTAGTTAAAAATCAATTATCCCCTATTTTTCTACCCGTAAGGGTGGCTAATTCCTTCCGAAATCCAAATATAAGGTATACCCTATCTATTAAAAAAAGAATCATCCAAATCGAAGAACCCAGTACAAAGTTATGCCTGATAGAATCGGTTAACGGACTAGAATTCAGAGGGTGAGTGATCAATATCCTTCATTTCGCTACCCTTAGGGGTGGATTTCATCTTTTAAATTCAAATGGGACCAAATTCGAAGTACACCCTATCCACTGAAAAAGGAATTATCGGAATCGGACGCCTCAGTAAAAAGTTATGCGTGATCATACATAAAAAAACATGATGGAAAAACATAAAATATACGGGTCAAATAGAGAACCTCCTCTTTTTTGGTTTCGTCGGTTAAAAAACTACGAGATAACTCGTAGTTGGCATTCTAGGCAAGAACGTCAACTAGGAATTATCTCTTAGTTGGCAGTCAAAACTTCGCTGTTTCACGGTTCCCAAAATTTGTAAGTATTTTACCAAAAAAATTAGTTTTTTTGTTTTTTTTTTCGAATTTGTAACCACTGTAATTCGTTATAAAATGGCATTATACACTCGTCAACTATCAACTGTTAGAGGTTGTGCAAGAGGTTAAATTACACCCTGTATATATAATAACAATAATTTAAACTAGACTAACATTAAATCCTTCTGAGAGCATTTTCTAATGCTTAACTTGAGGCACTGAAAAGTCCAGTCGATTTGAAAACTCATTTGCTGTTCTTTTAATAATCTAGTCATTGGGTCTTGGTGACCACAGTTGGTTGGATGACGAGGAACTCTCAAGGAATTCCAGATTGGAGTTTGCCTATTCAAATTACATTGAACCATTAACAAGCGATCAGGACAGTTAATGCAACCATCATTTAGTTCATGCAAGAAATGTAGATCATGCTCATCTCTTCTATGCCTGAAGCTATTCAAACTCATTTGTTCAAGAATTATGTAATGATTATATGATCCATAGGTAAATCCCATCTTAAAGGCACATACAATGTATTAAGTACTGCTTGTCTCATCTCTTGTAAATCTTCACAATATTTGGATCACATCTTGAAGGCACACACAATGTATTCAGTACTGCTTGTCTCATCTCTTGTAAATCTTCACGATATTTGGATTTTTTGGGATACACAGTTTTCCTTAACCACTGGAACCCAAGGAGGGTGGCCATGTTTTGCGTGCTTGGTTCTTAAGCAGTCCCAGTCCATTATTAACCTGATTACTTGAAAGTTTAGCGCATTGATGGCTGCTTGACTATCAGACAATATCATGGTGATCTCTTGTCTGCAGTAGTTTCCTTCAATGTTGCATGCGTGTTTTTTGATCCTAGACCTAGAGTATTTGGTTCTGGGCCCATATACTCCTATTCCAGTTCCTTCTGTTGTTTTAGAGGCATATGTATACCATTTGATGGCGTTTCTGTTTATGTTTTTGCAGGTTAGCTAAACTTTTCTGTCATTGCGTTCTGGGGCTAGTTCCAGATTTGATCATCCCCGGTAGGGTGTGTAGGTAGGCTTGTGCCTAATGAATTCCTTGCTAATCATTTCAAAAACTACTAGCAGATAACCCATATTTAATAATTACACTCTCGGAATATTTTTCAATAATTCCATGAGTACAATACCGAAACAGTTGTACCAAATATTTCATAGTTTTTTTTTGTGACAAAATGAAGGGTTCAAGAATCAGAACATATATCATGTACATACAGTATCGGAAAGTATTTATCTTGGGTATGGTGGTTTCATGAGAGCGTAAAGAATAGCTTGCTATATGTTGAGAGAGCATTACAATTTCTCCTCGACTCGCTCGAGGAAGGGATATCGGCGTCACGACAGAGATAGGAGAGTCAGGGCGGTCAACTCAGGACGTCAGTATCATACCAGCAGCAGTCGGGAGAATGTGTGCGCTGCAATAAAGAAGAATTAATTGACGATAATTTCACATCAGATAATTTGAACAAATTAAACTGAATTATTTATTGATTCAATTTAATCTGTCGGACGACAGGTAGATCAAAATATCTTTGGTGCCGTGGTGGCCGCGAAAACAAAAGAAAATTCTTAAACATAAACAAAAGCAAACGATATTACTGTAAGACAATCAAAACCAAAAACTTATTTCTAACAAAAAAACAATTTTTTTGAATGGAGAGAAAAAAAATATTTACAAGAAAAAACAAACCAAATTAAATATTTTGTGTACGGAATTATTTTATTATAGTTTGAACAAACCACCATTTTGGGCCAAACAATAGCCGAATCTATTGTACAATTCTGTTCTGGTAGCCGCAAGGGTAACTGGTGTTACCTGAGCACACAACTGAATAATTTTTGCCCTAAGTTCATCTAAATTGTTGGCACGTTCAAACTCGTGCCGATATACCTCCGATTTTAGCATGCTCCAAAATAAAAATCGAGAGGTGCTACATCTGGTGATCGAGGTGACCAGTTGATTGTACTCAACTTGTTTGATGCACACCAATTTGGATTTAGAAAAAAAAAAAGTACTGTTGATGCGGTAAATAGACTGGCAAACAATATCATCGAAGCTTTTGAAAATAAACAATCATGTTTAACGGTATTTACCGATCTGTCAAAGGCTTTTGATTGTGTTAATCATGAAAGATTACTGGAGAAATTAGAATGGTATGGAATGAGAGGAGTTTCTAGAAACATCATTCAATCATACCTTGAGAACAGAACTCAAAAGGTCTACAATAATGATAACATAAGCCAGGAACGTGTTATTAAAAGGGGTGTACCGCAGGGATCCATCTTGGGTCCTTTCTTGTTCTTAATTTATGCCAATGACCTACCCTCTCACATGCTACTGAAACGTGAACTACTGACCATATTATAGCTGATGATACATCATTCACTCTTCATATGGAATCAATCACTGACGTTGATGAGATTTTAGCAGACATTACAGCTCACGCAAAACAATGGTTTGACCGAATGAGTTATTTTGAGAACGAAAACGCAAAACATGTCTATTTTCAAATAATCACAATGTCCATCGCACTGTCTCCCAGGTGGATTCAGTAAAATTTTGGGAGTAAATCTTGATCCATCTCTTACCTGGACTGAACATATTAGTATTGTCTGTGGTAAATTGGCAAAATCAGTTTTTGCCATTGGCATAGTAGCAACTGTGAACCAGGAAGCTGCTTTAACAACATACCGCAATATTCCACTCAGTAATGAGTTATGGAATACTGTGTTGGGGAAATGCGAGTTTTACTCATTTACAAAGAGTCTTCACATTACAAAAGGCAGCTGTGCGTAGCATTGTAGGAGCTGGATACACTGAACACTGTAAACCACTGTTTCAAAAATTAAGTATTATGACATTATTTTCACAAATTGTTTATGAAAACATCACATATGTTAAAAAGAATTTACACACATTCACAACACACTCAGATATTCATGCCTATAACACCCGTAATGGACATAAACTTGTGCCTTCTATGAAGAGACTAGATAAAAGTAAAATAATGGGTATTCCTCTGTTCAATTCTCTCCCCAAGGAAATCAGAGAATTACCATTAGAACCTTTCAAGAGAACATTAAAAAAAATTCTTATCAAAATCAGTCTTTATCAAATTAATGATTTCAGTGGATCACTTGTGGACTCGCTTGCGGGCATCTAGTGTTCCTGTTAGCTGATTGTTTTGTTCTATTTTATTATTCATTTGTTCTATTTTATTATTCATGTGTTAGAATGTTGATTGTATTTTATGAATTTAATGTCGATTGTATTTTATGAATTTAATGTATGTTGTATTTTACATATTATGGTATGACCTGTCCAAAGTTTACTTATGGATGCAATATATTCTATTCTATTCTATTCTATTCTATTCTATTCTACCTCGCATACAAATAAACCGATCGGGAAATAATTTATTAAAAAATGTAACCACCATGCCTGCATTGTGGGCAGGACAACCATCTTGTTGAAACCACACGTCATTAAAGTAAATCGAAAGAGCGCAAACTGCAGGAATAATTTGATTTTGCAAAAGTTGCAAATATTTTGCTGCATTTAAATTCCCTTCAATAAAAAATGCGCCTATGACATGATCGCCTAAAAGTCCCGTCCACACATTTAATTTGTTTATGTACTGTGTCCTCACAGCAATACTCAAATGTTTATTTTTACGAGACCAATGACGTACTATGGATGGGTTGTGTTTTCAATGAATTGAGAAGGACGATTCATCCAGTTATTTCATTCAAATTCACTTCGTCGGCGATCTGTGGATTTGTGGGATAACATTTTTTGCAATGTGCTGCCACACACCCAAAATTCTGAAATTTATTAAAAATTGAAAGGACAGTCGCTTCCGTATGTACAGGTCTATCTGGCAAAAGCCACTATGAATAGATTTCTAGTATCTTGTACAGAATTACCCCCAAAGTACCACTTAACGATCTGTACTTTCTCTGCGGTTGTGTAAATAGGCGGCATGTTTAAAAAGGTAATAATTGTCACGGTCTTTTGTTTTCGCAACCACGGCTCGGCAAGAATGAGTTGAGTCGCTGTGCGCTGTGTCACATTGCCACGTGGTCAGTTAATGCATCGGGTGGGGTAACAAGAGGGGCGCACAGCAGTGCGTCTCTCTTGTTTATGTGGCATTATCATAACATTGCGTTCCTTGTTGCTCGTGTAGATTTCTGTCTATACCACAGATAAATTGTTTCTGATACTGTATACATATGTGCAACTATTGGTATTTTTTGTGTTATTAAGATTTATAAACTGTACTATAATGCAATCTTTTTGGGATACGATCAAGTCCTAGAATATGCTTTTTCCTAAGAGCAAAAATACCTATATAATTTTATCAATTATTTTTTTTCCTTCAGAAATACAGAGTACTAAATGAAGTACCAGAGAACCCCGATACCGAGTACGAGCAGTACCTGAAGGAATCGAAACTTGCCTACGAGAGAGCCTTAGCATCCCTACCGAATCCAGAGCCTATAGAAGACTACAAGGACTGTCCCTCGTTACAAGAAAACCTGGTTCATAGAACGTTCCTGGAAGAGCTTGTCTTCTGGACTGTGAAATTTGAGTTCCCTCAAAAGATAGTTTGTCTACTATTAAACATGCTGCCTGATCCCGATTACAAAGAGGCCCTGACCAGGGCTTTTGTTTTGCACTATAGCCGTATCTCGATGATGCTGGAGAAATCCGGGGACCCTGACACATTGAGTAATAGAGTTGTGCATGTTAGTGTACAGCTGTTTTCGAATGAGAGCTTGGCCTTGAGGATGACAGAACAATTGAATTTGTTGCACGTTATGGTAGTCAGTTTGAAGTATATGATGAGCAAGATACTCATAAAGAGTACACTGCATAGTAAGTTTTTAAATTTTTCTAATACATTTCCAATTAAATAAGTAGATTGGTAACATTGCATGTTCGTAAATAACATCTAAACGAGAATAAACAATAGCCAATACACTCAGCAAGTTGTATACAACACTTGCTTACCTGCAAAAAATAATTTGATTACAACTTCTGAATTGTCTTCTGTACGCTTCACATTTAATGAATATTGTGTAAAGATAAAATTGCGGAATCAATAAACACAGATCAACACAACTGAAAGAATTCCAATCAATTTTCCACAATTATAACTCGCACTTGAATTATATTTTTAGTTTTCAAGGACATAAATATAAAGATCGAAAACAAAAACCAAAGGAATGAGATTGATATAACTTCGTAAATGTGACTGACAGCAATGGATGAAATTGAATGATATCATGAAAAATAATTTGCCTTCGGTATATTTGTATGTTACTTGAATCGAGTTATATACACTTGCAAATTCAAAGTCATACTAATAAATTCTACCTCCTTTTGATGCTAGTTTTCCAATTCTTCAAGTAAAGTTTTTCCCACCTCTAATCTGTTTTTGACAGTAGGTATTCTGAACCTCAGTCAGTTTTTCACCATATCCCAGAAATGCTCAATAGGATTTAGATCCAGAGAACAAGCTGGCCAGTTTTTCTTTATACCCACTATAATTATAGTGATTACCACACCTTTGCAAAAAAAATTGCTGATACTATATGAAATTTCTACTTGATAATTATGAGTCTAGACATAGGTAATTTGTTTTTCAGATGTGGAGGAGAATTTCCATTCGGTTGTCGACTGTGGTAAACCCGTTATGAAAGACCACTGTTATTGGCCTTTAGTATCAGACCTGAACAATGTCCTCTCCCACAGACCAGTTGCATTGAAATTTATGTCTGATGATGGTCTGTTAGAAATGTGGTTTGCATTTCTCGCCATGTTTCAAGGTAAGTTATTCAGTTCAATCAATGTGATAATGTTATAAATATTAATCATCAAATGTATAATAACCTGTGCGAGATCATACCTACTGAATAAATGATAATAATAATATTTATTGATCCCAAGAAGAAATAATGTTTGTAATAGGGATATTGACGTATTGATAATATAAATCTATATTTTAAATTGATTGCATCAGATTTTCCTAAAATATTATTTTAGCAAATGTTTCTTTGTATCAATTTGTTTAGGTCATTTTTTTTTCAAGTTGTGGGTTGGTTGTAAATTAAAACTCCAGTATATATTTTTTTTTCCAAAGTTCGAATTTGTTTTATTTGTGATGAGACTTGGATTGCCTAGTTTGGTCATTATAAAGTGTATTGATCCTATGAAATTTCAAAGATGAATGGAGATTATATATAGAAATGTCAATATAAATTTACTCTCTTATATTCAAAATAAAAAAAATGTGGTCGAATATACTAATTTGGCCTTTCAGGATAGATCATTTTCACTACCGAGGGGGAGAGGTGACCGAAACATAAGCGCAAGAGTTTTAATAAATTTATTCATTTCCATTATGAAAATAATAATAATATTAATAATGATAACAACAAGGTAAGAAGACAAATTAGTATATGTATGTATTATGTTATTAGGAGTAAAAGTAACTTTTTGCTTGCGGAGTATCCAGATTTTTTGTACAAAAGTTAAACCACAGGACTGAAAGAAAACTATGAAGAATATTTCCAGTTCACTTTTACTCAAATCGAGCAAAAGTTGAATAGTTATCCATGGTAACAATTAAATTTATTCAAAATTTCATTCACAAATGTCATGCATTTATGACTTCTGGGGAAAATGTACTTTATTGAATAGGGGTACTGTATACAGGCTGTCCCAGACAATGATGCAATGAACAAACACAAAACAGGAAAGAAAAAATTTATTGAAAGGGGAAAAAAGGGAAACATTCTTGATTGATTAATAAATAGAAATATTTTTCTCTGAATTGAAAAATCCCAGATAAAAATGAAGTTCTTTTTGTCAATGTCTAACAGATCCACATCTGATTTTATAAACATCCTGTTCATATTTTGGAACCAAATCAAAAAATGTATTGTTTTGTAATTGTTTTTGTATTGACACATTTTTATAAAACAATTTTTTGCGAGTTTATGTTATCTTTGAACATAAAAATACTTTTTAATGCTTCTGTTCACAAACGTCTTATGAGGATAATAAAATACTAGTGTGTTGTATGACTTATAAGACACTAGTGTCTTATAAGTCGTAAAATACTGCCTGATTTTTTAGTAATAGAAGTAAAACAGTAATTCTAGTCATTTTTTGATCACTTTTGTAATTCCAATAATTCTTGTGGTGAACTACTCTTTTCCATTGTAGATGAAAAAAATATTGTTCTTGGAATTACAAATAGAGTCAATAAACAATCTAAACTCACATAATTACAAACCATTTGTTATAGAAACCATATCATACCTTCTTGAACAACATATTTTCATTTTCAGAAACTGTCATAAATATTTAAAAAAAAATAGTTTAAAAAAACTAAAAAACTCGCTTTTTATAAAAAACCGAACTAAAAAATAAATAAATAATAATTGAAGAAAAAAAACGAAAAAAACACGCTTTTATAGAAAACCAAACTAAAAAAATAGAAAATAAATTTTAATAAATTTGAAATGAGAATAGTGTGAAAAATTTTAATAAATATAAATTATTAATAATGTAAATAAGAAACAAAAATATTTTATTTAATAAAAGTCGTGGGGTGCTTAATCTGAATCTTAAAAAGCACCCCACGCTTTTTTTTAATGAAATAAAAAGAAATCTTATTTACATTATTATTAATTTATATTTATTAAAAAAATTTACACTTTTTTTTTTTTAGTTTGGTTTATTTATAAAAGCGTGTTTTTTTAATTTTTTTAAACTATTATTTGTTTTAATCTACTATTAATTCCGTGATTACTATTAGTAACTGTAATTATTAATCAAATCAAATCATTAATGTGTACAGCTGTATTAATAGTCAAATCTCGATTTTAGAAGTCATTCAAAGATTTTAACGTTGTCAATATATACAGTGAGTCGCCATCTTGAATTTTTCAATTTTCACGAAAGAATCATGATATTCGACTCCAAAAACCCCACATACCAATTTTGAATAGAATCGGGCCATAATCACAAAACTCGTCCACCATTTTGGAGCCGCCATCTTGAATTTTTCAATTTTTACCAAAGAATCATAATATTCGACTCCAAAAACCCCCACTTACCAATTTTGAATAGAATCGGACCATAATCACAAAACTCGTCCACCAATTTGGAGCCGCCATCTTGAATTTTTCAATTTTGACAAGAGAATCATAATCTCCGACCACAAAAACGCTCAGATACCAATTTTGAAGCGAATCGGACCATAATCACAAAACTCGTCCGCCATATTAGAGCCGCCATTTTGTTTCTTTTACACACAAAAATTTTTCAATGCATTGTCACCGGAATTATGTTCACCTGCCAAATTTCAAATCATTCGGACGTCTGGAAGTGGGGGAAAATCAAGTCCAAAAGAGTCGGTTAGGAACAAACATACAAGTGAAGCTAATATAAAGCGTGTAATAAGCCCTCAATTTAGGAAAATTATTCGTCTTTATAACATACTATCTGCAGATAAAATGTTGTATTGCATTGTATTACAAAACACTCAAGAAAAACAAACACTGGAGCTGCGCTCTTCTGCTGCTTTTCTTTCGTGTTTCATATGGCTAATACGACACTCGTACAATAAGTATCTAATTTCTTTTAGGTATGAACGTGAACCAAAGAGAACTGAATCAACACATCGAATTCGAACCGAACACATATTATGCAGCTTTCAGTGCAGAATTGGAAGCAAGCGCCTACCCCATGTGGGCACTCGTTTCCCATTTGACAGATTCATGGACTGCTGCTTTGACAAGGAGGGTTTTGTCTGCTTGCCTAAATGAATTGAGGGATTGGTTGGAGGCCATAGCGTTTACAAGTCCATCAGTGGTAAGTTTCAATATAACTATAAATTCATAATAGATCGCCTTAGTAAGATTAGGAGGAAAATTATAACCTTTAGGTTGTTTTTTTCTAAAAGAGTTGTTTCCTTAATGTTCCCCCAATTATTGCAAACTGACCTATTCAGTTGAAGTAGTTATCAACTGGAATTCAACGAAAACAGTAAAGGCAAAGGTTTTTTTTCCCAAAAGTGTTTTTTTTGTATTGGTTAAAATGTTTTTTCTTAGTTTCAAATTTTTTGCCAATTTAGTAACTTTCTAGAGAAATCATTCCAAATCAGAGTTTATGAAAACACTGTTTTACGTTTTGTTATGTAACAAATATTCATTTATTTCATGTTGATATTGATCCTTTAAAATAATAATAATAAAAGGTCTTTATTTGTCTTTATCCTCTGCGAAGCTCAGCTTAATAGTTGTTGGAAGTTGTTCATGAAAAATGTGCTGATCTAGCCTTCTCCGAACTAAGAGCCATCATAACACTCCAAAAATGACTGACCATAGCATAATATCAGTCTCTATTAGAGCTACATCTATATCTAACCATAATTCTATCACAAATTACAGTAAAAACAATATTGATTTACTCAATGATCGATTGATTGGTATTTGAACTCAGTGGAAATCGATGTAATTTACCCCAACATTATTGATAATATTGAAAAGCAAGTCAATATTATATCACCATCAATATCATATGAAGCTAAGAAAAACCAACTGCCTCGGTATGATCATGAAGTTATGGTACTCAGCAAATCGAGGGATAGATAGATAGATTTTATTTGATCATGTTATGAAATAAATTACATTTATGACAAGTCCTAAGAATAAATGGGTACAAGTACTAAATATTGTATAAGTGTAAACATTAAAACATCAATAGATGACACATATATAAGTCTAAAAAATAAAATAAAATCTTACATCAATAGATGAGAAAACAAAAAGAATTTCTGGTTCCTACAACTGAGGGTAAAAATAAATTTAAAATCATCTTGTATATGTGCAATTCATAAATTCTTGGATAGAGTAAAAGCAATTTTCGAGAAGATATTCTTTTACCCTCCTTCTGAACGCATGAATGCTTGAAAGTGTCACATCAAGTGGTAATTGTTTATAAAGTTTTAGATCCAGTGTGTTACGCCTCGACATTTTGAGCATAACCTTTGGTTGCCGGAGTTTTTCTGCATTTCTAGTGGGGTAGCTGTGGAGGTCTGAGTGAGTGGGATAAGAGTTTTTGTTCTTGTGAATATGAAGTAGGGTGTAGAATATGTAAACACAGGGCAATGGCATGATTCTATATTTTTTGAAGAGTGGTTGGCAATGTTCGTTAAATGGAGCTCTAGCTATAATTCTGATGGCTTTTTTTTGTATGAGGAATGCTCTGAGGGCATGGGTAGACTTACCCCAAAGCAATATTCCATACATTAAATGGGTGTGAAATAGTGAGTGATACGAGGTTAGGAGTGTTTGGGGGTTTAAAACTTTCTTCATCTGACGGAGTAGAAATGTCTGTATGGATAGTTTTTTACACAGTTGGTCAATGTGATTTTCCCATTTGAGCGTGTCATCAATCGTTATGCCAAGCAATTTGACGTGGTTATTGAGAGTTAATCTGTTATTTGAAGATATCATGAGATTTTGGGTTTTATCCCTGTTTAATTTAAGATTGTTACAAGCAAACCAGTTCTCAGCTTTTACCTCAATTTCTTTAGTCTTTTTTAGTAATACATCAACATCAGAATAAGATTCTACCATTGTGGTATCATCTGCAAAGCAGATAATTGTACTGGGTAATAAGTGATAAAAAATATCATTTATATAAACGATGAAAAGTATCGGTCCCAGAATAGAACCCTGGGGTATACCATGGGACATATGTTGTTCATCTGATAAAACACCATCCACACAAAGGCTTATAAAGCTTTTAGGAATAGTAATGATGAAAACTGAAAACAAATTAACTGGACCTTATATAAGAGTTGCAGAAATGAAGTTGTAAATCTTCTCAAAACCAAAAATTATTTCTATTACCAAACAGAGATTGACAATTGTGCACAGAATCCTAAAAAAATGTGGGACACACTTAAAACGTTGATAAAGCCCCATAATCGTCCCATATCTAACCAAATTATTTTTGAAACAGGTCAAATAAAAACAAAAGCTATATCATACCGTGATAAAGCTGAAGTGTTCAATTCATTTTTATAGATAGCATTGATAGCCACCTACCACTCCATTGGGCAAATATTAAACTTCCTAGAATTGTCACGCAACATTCAAGTTGCTCTCTTTAAGGTAGTACCGCCACGAGACAGTTGAAATAGGAAATTATTAAAATTTGGCATACGTATTGTTTAACATGTGAACAACACCTCTATAAAATTTTAACAAGTTTCACCATCCCGAACCCGAGATATATATAATTGAAGTTGACTCAATTAACACGTAACATATGGACCATGCATAGGCAAACAGCACATTATTAATTCTACCGTTAGTACTAAAATTAAGAAGTTTATGAAAAACGAGGAGGAGCTAGAGCAGGATATCACAGATATTGTGAAAAAAAAATCAAAGTGATTGACCATCTAGTTTGACAGATATAATCAAAACTACTCTCGTTATTCAAAATAGTCCACGGGGAAGCGCACAGCCTAAAGGAGGGGTCGTAGAGAAATGCGGATTGTGCCAGGGGACTTTTTAAAGAAGGACGGGGGACCATTTAAGGGTCTGAACGCGAAAAAAAAACTCCTTTTCCTAGTTGACCCCATCGATTTTAACGACCATGAAAAGCATCAATACCGGTGTTCCACAAGGCAGTGTTCTGGGACCACTGTTAGCCATTTTATATCTGAATGATATCAATTACATTGAGGAATATTTAATTACAATTATGTGTATATGTATATATATATGTACATTTAGTTAAGATTTGAATAGGTATTATTACCAGTTAGTTCTAAAATGGTTGAAATTTATAATTGTAATCAATCAATTAACTTCCTTATACCAGAACTTGTTCTGTTTGGAAGATGTATTGCAATAAATAAATAAAAAATAAATAAATAAATCTCTTTGCAGATGACACTTTATTGACAGCAAGTGATGTTAATCTACCAAATGCTATTCATAAAATCAATAGAACACTCAACAAAGTTTCAGAATTCCTCAATATCAACAAATTGAAACTCAACATCATCAAAATTAAATCCATGATTATAACCACACAACATAAGTATAATTTGGTAGATAAGAACTTAGTAAATATTGAAATGTATGGAGATATAATTAAATTGGTTGAGGAATTTAAATATCTTGCATTTATGCTAGACAACTTGTTGAACATGAAAAAACATTTTCATTATATTTATAACAAAATCGCAAAGAAAATATTTTTCATCACATTTGATATACAAACGTACTTCATATTTTTTTAAATAAGTTTATATTTGTGTGTCATCAGCGAATTGGTGTACTATACAGTTATCAATTTGGTTAGCTATATCTATAGTATATAGTATATATATATGTATATATATATATATATATATATATCAAAAAGAGCAACGGACCTAAAATTAATCCCTGCGGCTCTCCATTTGATACTAGCCGAGAACTTGCCGTTTTGTCATAAATGTTGGCATCGGTTGCCATTCAGTAAGCATGGCACGGATCCGTGCAATGCCAGTCCCTCGTGTTCAGTGTGCACGGCACGGATCCGTGACTCAGCGCAATTTGTATTTATAGCTGCAGTATGTATTCAGTGTTAGCCGTGAATGCATGAGCGTGTCGAGGACGAATTGAGATTGTTTTTTCGCCTTTCCCAAATTTTTCTTTTCTGAGCCGTTAAATACGGACAGAACTGAAGCAGGTTCTTCTAACCCTCGAAAGCGAAAAAAGTTCTGAAATTAAATTCAACAATCGTAAGAAATTGACGGAAGCAGACTTATTAGAGGATTCTAGCGATGAATTATGTAATGAGAATGATTTTATATGACAAATACTTGTTCCATTCATTTTATTTTTATGGTTTTTCTAGAAGACAAATACTGGTTCCTGTTTTTAACCGACGAAACCAAAAAGGAGGTTCTCTAGTCGACACGTATATTTTTTTTTTAATTTTTTTTTATGTATGATCACGCATAACTTTTAACTGAGACGTCCGATTCCGATAATTCTTTTTTCAGCTGATAGGGTGTACTTCGAAGTTGTTCCCATTTGAATTTAAAAGATGGAATCCACCCCTAAGGGTAGCAAAATGAAGGATATTGATCACTCACCCTCTGAATTCTGGTCCGTTAACTGATTCTATCAGGCATAACTTTGTACTGGGTTCTTCAATTTGGATGATTCTTTTTTTAATAGATAGGGTATACCTCATATTTAGATTTCAAATGAAATTATCCACCCTTACGGGTAGAAAAATAGGGGATAATTAATTTTTCACTTGTGAACATTGGCACACACATATGTAGTTGACAATGACAGATCGCTACTGTCATTATTTTTGTTCCACATCTGTCACAATCATCATATTCTATGAGAGGATGGAATGATATACAAAGTAATGAAATAAACTAACCAGAACAACAAAAATAATTCATATTACAACAAATAGTAAAAGTAGATAATCATATTATTTAACTGGTAATAGTTAAAGTAAGGTGGGTAAGTAAGTATTTTGGAAGTAATCATAAAACAAGTAGTAGTAATTAATAGATTTCAGCCATAAAAAATTGAAAAGTAAAAACTTTTTAACAAAAAATTAAACCGACGAAATACGGAACTAAAAAAATAAAATAAACCTTCTTAGTCTCAATAACTAGGCTCCTAAACTAATGTAAGTAACTAATTTTGAGTCGGCGCCAAACAAACAATCAACAAAGATCATTAAATTACTTCAAAAAAATTATCAGAATGTCACCGCGCATTTTACGCCTTACCTAATTCATTTGCTTGTTTGTATGGCGCCGACTCAAAATTAGTTACTTACATTAGTTTAGGAGCTTAGTTATTGAGACTAAAAAGGTTAATTTTATTTTTTACTTTTCAGTTCTGTATTTCGTCGGTTTAATTTTTTGTTAAAAAGTTTTTATTATATTACTAGTTCTTATAACAATAAACATTCTTATTTGTTGTCTGAACCATATTTTATTTTTCTGTACACAACACATCAAAACCACAAATTACTAAAAATAACTTGTACAACAGGTAATAACAACAAATTGAAGGTTCATTTACAACTCTCATTGATAGATAGATAGATTTATTTGAACATGTTATGTAAATTACATTTATGTCAAGTCAGAAAAAGATGGGTACTAAGTTGTGTATATAAAAAAAATAGTAATATCAATTGTGACAGTAGAACACTAAGTAACATTTAAAACATCTAAAACATAAAAGGCTAGAAATCATTCTGAATATGTACAGTTCATGTAATCTTGTAAATTATAAAAACAATTTTTCAAAAGATATTCTTTTACCCTCCTCTTGAATACATTCATGCTCAATGATGCTAGATGGGAAGGCAAATTATTGTAGAGTTTGATATCCAGTGAATTACGCACTGACATTTCTAGCTTAACCCGGGGTTGTCTTAGTTTTTGTGCATTTCTGGTCTCGTAATTGTGGTAGTCTGAGTGGGAAGAATATACACTTTTATTTTTGTGAATCTGAAGCAGTGTGTGGTAGATGTAAATACAAGGCAATGGCATAATTTTATTTTTTTTTAAAAGTGGTTGGCAATGTTCATTGAATGGGACTCCTGCTATAATCCTGAGTCCTTTTTTTTTGCATACGAAATGCTCTGAGAGCATGGGAAGACCTACCCCAAAGGAGTACTCCATATGTCAAGTGAGTGTGGAATAGTGAATGATAGGAGCTTATTAGTGTTTCAGTGCTCAGAACTTTTTTCAGCCTACGAAGTAGATAAAGTTGGGTGGACAATTTTTACACAACATTTCAATATGATTTTTCCATTTGAGTGAATCGTCGATAGTTATGCCAAGCAGTTTAACATGGTTTTTACTTGTTAACCGGTTATTTGATGAAATAATAATATTCTGGGTTTTATTCCTATTCAGTTGCAACTTGTTTCGTGAGAACAATTTTTCTGCTTTTTCTTCAAGTTCTTGGTTGGTTTTTAATATTATATCAACATCAGAACTTTCATTTAGCATCGTCGTATCATCTGCAAAGCAAATTATTGTTTTGGGAAGCAGATAATCGAAAATGTCATTTATATAGATGACAAATAACGTAGGTCCCAGAACAGATCCCTGAGGGATGCCATGAGACATAATTTCTGTATCTGATAGAGTACCATTCACATAAACCACTTGTTTCCTTGAAGAGAGGTAAGATCGAAAGAAATTTAAAGATGTTCCTCGGATTCCGTAGTATTCAAGTTTTTTTATAAGGAGATTGTGATTGACACAATCAAATGCCTTGCTCAGATCCCACAACGTAAAAGAGGTGTGTTCGCCACATTCCACATTGTTAATTGCATTTTGTATTATTTCCCTTACTGCATCAGTTGTAGATCTGTTTTTCATGAAGTCATATTGATGTTTGTGGAGTATACTATATTTGTTCATAAAATTCATCATACGTTCTTTAACTATGATCTCTATTATTTTTCTATTCATCAGGGCTGATACTGTTTGAGGTAACATTTGAATTACAAGCAGAATTTCATTCGTAATTCACTAACGTCCAAATATCTTTTGATTTGTTTTTGGAATTTTCTACGAAATTATCATATGATTCCCTTTTAGCCAGGATAATTGCTGTTTCATAGTTGCTTTTGAATTTTTTATAGACTTCTTTATCGGCAGAATTTTTTGAGGAGATACTCACTGTATGTAGTAGTTGTAAGGTGTTCCTCATCTGTCGTAATTCATTACTGAAGAAAGTAGTAGGTCTTTTTTTTACTGTTTTCAATTTTTTCAGTGGAAAATGTTCACACACCAGAGAACTGTACGTATTATTCAAGAAATCAGCCATCTTGTTCATAGGGACATGGTTATCCTGGAACATCCACCAATCAACTTGTTCAAGAGATTTTTTCATAGCATCCAATCCTTTCTGAGTCACTATTCTGTTCCACTTGGGTTCAGCAGTATCTGAGGAAGGATTTGTAATTTGTATAAACTGTCCACTATGATCGGAAATATTAGGATCTGAGGTTCTAGTGCACCACTCACTATCGTTTAAATTCGTCATAATATTGTCTATGCAACTTGAAGATGTAGAACTCACTCTAGTAGGTGTAGTAATTTTAGGTTGCAACCCAAACGATTTAATGATATTTAACCAGGAATTTGAGATGTAGGTTTTTTTAGCAATGTCGATATTAAAATCACCAATTAATATTATGTTTTTATATTTTGCTGATATCATTGTTAGAAGTTCTTCGATTTGATTGAAGAACAGATCATGTTCTTTGGATAAAGATCATATGTTGTTATAATGAGTTTCTTTTTTAACCAATTAGCTTCAATGCAAAAAGTATCCAAGAGGAGAGGTTTACATTGTATGCTTTTACGAACATGGATGGAAACACCACCATGTTGGGTTTTAAAAACAACTAATAAGTGTAAAATTATTCAGATTGATAGTTTTTAAGCAGTCTAAATTGAGCCAATGTTCAGCCAAACAAAGAACATCACAAAGTTCATCGTCGAGGTGTAACTGTAACTGTTCAATTTTATTGGTTAGACACTGTATGTTGAGGTGGTAAATCTTCAGTGCGTCCTTCTGAAGATTTGCTTTATGGTTCTTTACACTAAAAAACTTTTAGGTTGTGACATACTTTCATCTGGTGATTTTTTATTTTGGTCACCTAAAAACCTCCTCCCTTTTCGGAAATCAAATCTTTCAAAATATATTTTCCTAGGCCAGAAGTTTGGAACATAGACTGATTGTAGTTTATCAGGATTTACTCCAATCATGAAAGACTGATAATCAACACGGGGGTTTGTGAATTCCAATTTCTTCACACTGATATCTTGGGTGTTCAATTTCATTTGTAAATAACTGTAAATGTTTTCTTGTGTTGTGTGGTCTGGGACTCTGCTGATGTACAACCAAATTTTTTTGTTTTCATCTTTTCCTCGAAAATTTTGGTCGCCTTCACCTGTTCCTAGATTGGCATTTTTTGGTTTTCTTTGCCTCTTTTTGGGCATCACAAAGCCTTGGTTTTCAAAATTTTCAATATCTTCTGAATTCAATTTAATAATGTCATTCATAGTTTCCATTTGGTCTTTTTCTAATTCTAATTTCCAAATCAGCGATTTTGTTTTAGGGGATTTGCATGCTCTACCCTGTATTGGAGTTCTCATCTTCTCAGTTTCACTATCTAGCTGTAGAATTTCATTTATTTTTTGTTCGGTTATTATCTTATGAGTCAAAAGGGAAACGTCCTCCTTTGTTATTGATTTCTTCTGTTCCTCTTTTTTTTTGTTACTGTCAAGATAGGGTTTTTTGGATTCCACCTTATCTTGTTTTTGTCGATGTTCATTGGAATGTTGATAGCAGTCAAGGGGTTAATAAGTTCAACATCATTGTTCGAAAATCCATAAGAGTAAAGCTTAAATACTAGCAGATCAGTCCCTAAGGTGTCAAATGCCTTGTTGAAATCCAGCAAAATCAAGATTGTTATGTCTCCTTGGTCCATGGCGATCATGATACCTTAGAGCAGTTACGGTACTATATCCTTCACGAATAGGGTTTCTGAAAAAATATTTTTCATCGCCAGATATTCAATCATCTGCGCATAGATAAGCCGTTCAAAGATTTTAGATAGCACTGGTAATTTACTAATAGGTCTCAGGCCAGTGAGTTTTTCGGATTTGTTTCCTTTGGGAAAGGAGTAATATGAACATGTTATACAGGGTATCACTGGACTTCCTCTTTTCCTCTCGGGAATGTATAGATGGGGTCAAAATATCACCAGTACTTCATATAACTTTTGTTCCTAAAAGCCTTCGTAACCAAGTTACGGGCCCTCAAAGTTACAAAATGAAAAATGTTTTTCTTTGATAACTTTCATAGTGAATATTCAAAATCATCTAAATTTTGGTGATTGACTAAACAAATGAATTCCTTCGATGAGCTTTCATGCAGGAGTCAGTTGTTTTGCTACAAAGTCAGGAACGGACTACCCCCGATGGTCCACACCCCTGTTAGATATTCGAGAATCACCCACCCGGTGTCTGAATACGACTTATGAAGGATATAATATGGAATTAAACAGGAATAGTACTAATAACTTGCAGATATATTAAAAAACGTTCAATACAAATTTGACTTCTATCAAAATTAAAAATTGACAATTACTGATTAACATTATTTTTCCTATATACAAAGTGAACAAAAATTACAACAAAACAACACACTATCTTCAACACCCCAAAACTGATCGTCCACCATTATTTGAAATGAAAAATTTTCACAGTAGAAATACTAATGCTAACCTTAATTCAACAACATTTATAACAGGGATAATACAAAATATGCTAAAATAAAGTCGTACACAAAAAGTACAGTACCTAGTTGAAAGTTTCATTCATAATGTAGATATTTTTTCAAATGAAATATCAAGTTATGTATATTCGTGGTGTTTTTGAACTAACAAGCTACTCCACTATGAAATATCGAATTCAGTCCATATTTTGTATGTACGCGTGGAATAAGCACGTTTCGAGTTGTGTTATCTGAATCTCATGAAACTCAACATTTGGATGTTGCAAATTCGTATTCACAGCTTAAATGTTGAGGAGTTTCACTGATAAGTATAATTTCATGGGAGAAAATCTTTAACCCGAAGCTAAATTTAGCTGGAAAAATGCACATCGGAAGACATAACTAATAAAAAGCAAACGAATAAACTACAAAAATGGCTGCACATGAATAGGTTTTTGTAACGGATTTTGCATTTCTGTTTGCTCTTGAGGCTTGCGATTGATTATTTACACCATGAGTTTTGTAAGGTAAACGTGTTTGCATGATAAAAATTCGTTTTGAACATTGTACCTATCATTTCTATTTTCATTACAAATTAATCTTTTCGAATAAAGGAAACATCTCAGGTTGGATGTTGTCAAACAAAAATGCATTTTTATCAAAAATCGTTGCTCCGATCGATTTTCCACACGAGTACTTTTATTCAGAAAATTGTCTACGTAACCTTATTTTGTTGAAAACTATTGAAAAATTATCTGTCATTTCAAAGTTTTGGGGTGTGGACCATCGGGGGTAGTCCGTTCCTGACTTTGTAGCAAAACAACTGACTCCTGCATGAAAGCTCATCGAAGAAATTCATTTGTTTAGTCAATCACCAAAATTTAGATGATTTTGAATATTCACTTTGAAAGTTATCAAAGAAAAACATTTTTCATTTTGTAACTTTGAGGGCCTGTAACTTGGTAACGAAGGCTCTTAGGAACAAAAGTTATATGAAGTACTGGTGATATTTTGACCCCATCTATACATTCCCGAGAGGAAAAGAGGAAGTCCAGGGACACCCTGTATAAGTGCTACAACCATCCCAAAAGAAATTGATCAAGGTTATACATACTTGGTAAAGAATTCTTTAAAAAAAATATTGCAATTACTTGCAAATAGGTTAGAACCTGTAATTAAAATAAAATAAACATCTTGAAAATAATACATGTAATTATTTTTTTCAGAATGATAGCCTTCAAGTATCATTTCACCTGCCTCTACACAGGTATTTAGCAGTGTTCCTTTGCCAAGCTGTTGCGAAGCAGGGAATAAAGTTGAATGAAGTGCTTCCTCCGACCGATTCATTTCTGAACCTATTAATGATGCATCCGCTTCGAGTACAGGTGAGTCAATTTTTGGGATTATCAATTTGGTGTTGGTGTGAAATCGGACAAATAGGATGATTTCACGTGGATGTGATTCATTAATTGCCCTGATAATATGTCAGTGTTTGAACTTTCCGAATTTATAAAATTTATCATAGATCACATGAATGTTTGATGTTTGGGAGAAAACTATATATGATATTGGAAGAATGCAAAATGGACTAAAATTTTCCTTTCCGAATATTAGCTGTTGCAGATAAAAAAATATCAAAAACTGAGAGTATGAGAATTATTTTAATGTAGTTTGAGCTAGTAGTCAATTGGAGTTTTGTCTACTTGCTGCGACCAAAATTAAAAAAATATTGTTTGTTGTAAGTCCATATGATTTGAGATATGAATTTCCCAATCTCTATTGATATAGGAAACCTTACCCTTTGCCATTATCTTTATGATCACTGAATGACTTACGTTAATGTTGAGTTGCGAGATAAAAAACAAAACATTATGTGAAAATTTGCAGGTCCATATAAATCTGAATCATTCCAAATTTTGAATTCATGAATGGTAATACCCTCCTCCTACTATAACTCAAATGAAAGAGATTGGACAAAAATATCTGCGCAAACCAATATCTCTTGGTTCATAAACTACCACTTTTGAACTATCTCAATTCTTGATTACTCTCATTTTGGACGTCCATCATCTTAATGTATTTGAAAGTTTTTAACGACGTTTCGATTGCTTGGGTCTGCAATCGTCTTCAGGTGAATACTGTATTCATTCCATTATTATTGTAATGTGTTTGCAAAGTGCAAATAAACTCACATTAATTGGTCAAGTATTTCAATAAAGACGAACCCCAGAATCATAACAATATATTTTATAAGCTTCTATTTAGTTTCGTAACTAACAATATGGGTCAAATCATCTTGCAATGGAAATTTGACCCATTTCCACTCCAACAAATTGACTTGAATTTTGGGATGTATACATAATTCATGTCACAATGCAAAAAATCAAAATGGCGAACCTGTTTGGTGATTCATGGCTAGAGTTTACTCAAAATTCCTCCTAAGGTTTTTGTGGTCACATAATTCAAAATAACATGATATCTAGAGTTTTTTTATTCATGGTCTGATCCAGGGAACTATTTAAGTTTTATGGCAGCTCTCAAGGCATCCTCAAATCTAAATCAATGACAGACATGTAACAAAACATAAAACTTTTATAAAGCTACCATGAGTTCATGAGGGCCTTAAAACCATTATTAAACCAGGTCACGGGGTTCTATTGAAACCGGATGTTTTTTAGAAACTATTTGGCATTCGAATATCCTCTTCTTTCTAAAACAGTTAGGTTAGGTATTTTCCAGAAGTCGAATTTAATATGTAATCTTAACCTACAGATATTTTTCCTGGTGGATTTATTGCGGCACCGTTTCTTTTGACACTCACAG
Source organism: Gonioctena quinquepunctata (assembly GCA_018342105.1). Classification (NCBI taxonomy): domain Eukaryota; kingdom Metazoa; phylum Arthropoda; class Insecta; order Coleoptera; family Chrysomelidae; genus Gonioctena; species Gonioctena quinquepunctata. The sequence continues at coordinate 802,351 of JAFIRS010000233.1, read as the reverse complement.
CTTGGATTTCGGTTTTATTTGCCAGAGCCTCGTTAGTTTTCAAATTAGAGAGAATTTGAAAATGTGTTGACCAAGAAAGAGTTTGTTGATCAATGATTATTCTTGAAAATTTAGATTTTGTTGAGTATTTAATGCAAAAATTATCAAATCTTAGTGGATAAACTTATCAGTAAAAAAATATTTTCTAGATGTACAATGAATTAACGTTACCATAAAAATTATTGAACCTATGTCTTGTCCCACTTGATTATTTATCTCTCTTGTATATTTTGTCCATAATAAATCAAAGTAGTCTATTTGAAATCTGTTGCTACCAAAATATATCAAAATATAGTTGATAAGACGTTGGCTGCAAATGATAATATTTTTATCAAATTGCAAGTTTTATAAGAAGGCGCATGTGTTTTGTGGTGTATGGTCAGTATCTATTAAAAATTTGTTTCTATGAATTTTTTAATTTAAATTGAAAATGACGATCCTAAGATGGCGGAAGCGTTTTTTCAAGACCTAATTCTTTTTGAACTAAGAAGCTAGATTTTTAGGTTGATCAAAATAAAAATATGTAAGATTTATTATGATTTTTATCAGTTTCAAGTATCAAGGCTCAAAGATGTCTAATGAGTTTGATACAGATTGCATTACGCAACTACTATCTAATCATAAAAATTCATTCACTACAGAATTGAGGTTATATCATTACATGATGTCGTGGGAGATACTTTTTTAATGATGGTAGCGACAACAAAAATTAACTTTGGAAGTTCATAAACATGTTTCGGAATACATCTATTAAAATAAAAATAGTTCATAATAATGATTTATTTCCCAATAATTATAAATCATGTCTTTAATAGAGAAAAAAGACCTTTACAAAAAAAAGTTACCATCGTTCCTCAAACAATAAATACAATCAGTTCATGAAACTACACTGTGATTCATTTTTGAGTGACATTTTCTATTTATAACAATGTAATTGAAATTTACTAGTTATTAATGAAATGTCAGAAATCAGATAGTTCAGATGTGTTATTATAGCAATGTTTCCAAGAAAAATACAGTAATACGAACAGATCATAGATCAATAAAATTAAATAATTTTTCATGAACTAAACTATATATCTTACATTCGATATTTAACATATTGTTACATATTGAAAAATAAAGTTTTTGCTAGTATAGGTACTATATTATAGTACTCCTAAATAATTCCCTCAAACCTTTGACAAATACATTTGTTAGTTGATGGCATAAATCATGAATATGATTTATATTATCATTACTATAGTATTATTAGAAAAGGTAACAAAGAATGTACGCATTAAGTTGAATTTATACTTTGGCACATTAAAGAATTTAAACGTTCTCTAACAAGAAATTAGTTTGGTAAAACTTCAAACTCCTTCTCGTTATCTGTTCTATCTTTCATCTTTGGAAAGTCGACAAACATATGTTTGGTGAAATCATATGTAGTTATTTTTGGAGCTACAAATCCTCCGTATCCTGCTTTTCCTTTGTAATAGAGTCCAGCACCCTTCAGAGGTACCTGGGGATATGATGTCACCGGTTGTACGTCCAGAAATGGCACTGTTGTTTGTGCTGCATCATCATCGAAGCTCGTGTGAGTGAAATCTATGTATTTGTTTGAATCCCATCGTGGTTCTGATGGTGGGGAATCAGTTGGTATGGCCGAGTCTTCAATGTTCAAGTTATTTCTGAAAGCAAAATTTGGTTGCGAATACCTTGAACACTAAACATCTGTTTGTTTTTCTCGTCAGTGGGAATTTTATTCTATCTAATGGATTAATTATAATCTTGAACCTTTTGCTGAATTAAAAGTGAACATTTCTTTGCTGAAAAATTACAAAAAATCAGTGAACTATTTAGGTTTTATTTGCCTTGGTTGATAAGAACTATTGTCTATCCAGTAGTCAAAAATCAAATGTTAAAGAAAAAAATATGATTTTTCCATCTGACTACTGTAAATCTAACTAACTGCTGTGGAGAATGTGCCTCTCTTAAGACGCACATTGAAATATCCCTGTATAAAATGTATACCCAATGTTTAAAAAATACAATAATAATGCTAAGGAATTTCCAAGATGCAAAAACATATGCAGATGTTGCAGCAGCCGCCAAGGGTGTTACTCAGACTACAACTAAACAACAACCCAAAAACTTACCGGTGGTAATTGTGAAACCAAACACACCTCAAAATGCTGAATTAAATAAATCAGATATACAAACTGAGATCTCTAGATCTCAAAAAACATGATAAAACGTAACTCTCAGCAAAATGCAAATAAATTTGAAGAAGCCCAAAAACCAGAAGTAACAAATATAAAATACAGATGTCCCAGTTAAAAAAACTAAAAATAAAAATAATTACAACAAACACTTATATGAGCAAAAAAGAATGTTTGAAACTACAGAATGCATTTGTAACTTCAGAAGATTACTTAAAAGTGACATTTACAAAGAAAAACGACAATGGAAAAGTATATCCGAAGTGTTCATGGACAATAAAAAGGCCTATGTATTATGGGAAAGATGCCCTGTGTATGGAGACTTTCAAGATGTAAGATCGTACGGCTCGTACCAACATCTACCACACTTGTCCCTATGTGAATGCATCATAAATCTTAAGCTCATGTAGCGACAATATAAATAATTCAGCCCTCAGTCCACTTGTTGCATAAACTACTATTTTTGAAATTTTAGCTTACAAGAAATGTATGTTTACTCGTTTCAGGAAAAACAAATTATTATATTATACAAACTTACTTATTTCCTAAACCAATGACATATCGAGAATTCAGTGAGACTTCTCCTGTGCTAAAGTTGAATGGTGAAACGTGAATTTGGAATCGGAGATTTCCATTCTTGTAATCAAATTTGACACCTGTAATAGACAAAGACACACACTTAGCTCATGACCTGAAACCATGAAATTAACTCCAAATCACAGTTTTTTCTCACTTTAATTTTGAGAAGTAGGTGACCTCCTTCAAAATGGTTAATGTCAGGCAACCCAAAAAGTTGAAATAAGCAAATCAATTTAGGCATATAGCATACCGCCATAATTTTTTCTTCATCAAACAAATCTAGTTTCTGTTGAACTGTGTTTTGTTGATTTTTATCATGGATAGAGATTGAAGGACTTAGTTGTATATTGAAAGAGCCCTAAAATTTTGTACTGATTTGTGCACCTTGTTCACGAGCTAAGAAACTAAGATAGTTTCACTAGCTAAGAAACTAAAAATGGCCGTTGGTTGGATGTCTTCCAAAAGCAACCCTTCATTAACCATCAAATACAGTAATGTTTTTTATTCAAGCACATTGAAGAAAAAAATTGGTGGCTCAGTGGTACTTGCTACCAGTGTAGAGGTTGGGGGCATTTAGCTTATCTCCATATATGAATAAATACCTGAGGAGAAGATAATTAGAGCTTAGTGCTGATCACAATAGCTTTCCAATATACAATTTGATCATGACAATGTTTGCTATAACTTATTGTATGCTAACCTTAGAAACGAAATATCATCCTGTTAGGATCCGAAGTATATACTTGCCTGTGATCAAATAATTATCACTTGGAACTTTCAAATCATCCAAAAATAAGGTCCTCTTTTCATAATCCATTGTATGATAATCTATTTGATTTTTAACTCCTGGATCCATAATGGTATAATCATCGACTGGCACCCATCGGACTGTACTGTTGTCGATATACCCATAAGGCAGCAGTTTACCTTCTTGTATTTGCAAATGGAATATACGATTATGTTTGATGATCCTCAGTCCTGTCACAACCCTAAAAAATATTGGTTATAGTCCATGTGAAAAATAATTCATTCTGACCTGGATATAAAAAGATAATTTTCGTTTGTTTATTCCTCATAAAAAAAGACAATTCTCCTGTACTGGTCTGGCCTAGCCTAAAGTCCAGACTTTGTCCATGTCCTAAGCAGGCAGTTGTCAGGCGGCTATTATAGCTTTTTAACCGACGAAACCAAAAAGGAGGAGTTTCTCTATTCGACGCGTATATTTTTTTTTATGTATGATCACGCACAACTTTTCACAGAGCGGTTCGATTCCGATGATTCTTTTTTCATTGGATAGGGTGTACTTCGAAGTTGGTCCCATTTCAATTTTAACAACAAAATTCATTCCTAAGGGTAGCAAAATGAAGGATATTGATCGTTCACCCTCTGAATTTTGGTCCCTTGACCGATTCTATCAGGCATAACTTTGTAGTGGGTTTTCCGATTTGGATGATTCTTTTTTTATTAGAAAGGGTATACCTCATAGTTGATCATATTCCAATTTGGAATGAAATGATTTACCCCTATGGGTAGAAAAATAGGGGATGATTGATTTTTCACTTGTGAACTTTGGCAAACATATGTAGTTGACATTGACAGACCCTCCTACATCCGCAAAAATGATTACATTCTATGAAAGGATGGAATTATATACAAAGTGATGAAATCAACTAACAAGAACTTTCAAAATTAATTTATATTATATAACAATAAATAGTTAAAATAGTTGAAGTGAGCTAGGTAAGTAAGTATTTCGGAAGTAATAAAAAATTAAGTAGGTAGTAATTAGTAGATTTCAGCAACAAAAAATTGAAAAATAAAAACTTTTCAACAAAAAATTAAACCGACGAAAAAATCAACTCAAAAGCAAAAAATAAAATAAACCTTCTTGTCTAAATGATAATTGAGCTCCTAAACTAATGTGAGTAACTGATTTTGAGTCGGCGCCAAACAAACTACCAATTGAATTAGGTAAAGCATAAAATGATGGCAGCGTAATATAATGATCTTCGATAGTTGTTTGTTTGGCGCCGACTGAAAATCAGTTACTCACATTAGTTTGGGAGCTCAATTATCATTTAGACTAAGAAGGTTTATTTAATTTTTTGCTTTTCAGTTGATTTTTTCGTCGGTTTAATTTTTTGTTGAAAAGTTTTTTTATGTAAACTACTGTTATAAGGATTGGGTGTACTATAGTTTTGTTATTTAAATTGAGATATTTCTGTTGGGGATATTGGAGAAGTTTGTGATTTTACCTTAGATTTTAATAAGACTATTGATGTCAATAATTTTTTGAGAGATATTCAAGATAATAATCAAATACAGTGATTAATACTGCTTCTCATTAATCCATCATCATATCCTAATTGGTGAAGTATTTTTTATACCTTGGAACTTCATCTAGTTTCCAGGTAAGGAGTAATATACAAAAATATGTTTGTAATATCCCTAAAATTCATTGGAAGGAAAGAGATTAGCCAATATTTGTGTAATATCAACATTGGATAAAAAGTATTGGCAACATTTTACAGTAAGCAGCTGAAAAAAATACCAAATCATCCTGTGGGATATCAAATTGATGATAATAAATAATTACAACCATTGGCATTATTGTCTGCAGAAATATATTTTTGAAATCTCACTTAATCTAGAAATATATAAATATTAATGAAGTTGAAACAAAAATCAACATACAACAAAAAAAACTTGACGGTGAAACAGAGCGACATACATCTGAATCTATAGCTACTTTGCACCAGCACTATTTTCAACTCAATAAAATCAACCATATAGTCTTCTTGAGACGTTCCAGTTGAAGGAAATCACATTTTTAATGACCAAGATAAAAGGGTGTGGATTGATGAAAAGTGTGATACATTATTGTATGAATCAATTGGGATATAATATAATTTCAGCCTTTTCATAAAATGTGAATCGTTCAAGAAAATGTGAATAATAATAAAGGTGAAATACCTGTTATTTTCAATATCAGCTTTTACTGATCGTAGATTGAAGTACCTATCTGAAAGTCTTCCTTGCTCATCGCAAAGGCACAAACAGGTCGAACAATGGACAAACCATCTGGTCCAACTTTCTACTGCTCGATTGTTACAACTTGCCATTTCGCCCATGATTCTTCCACTATTATATTTAATGTATTCATATCTCCTCGGACTGCTTGGGGGCTAAAAAATCACCTAACTAAAGAAATTACCTTTTTTTCTTATAAAATAAATGGCCAGCTTTGTTCACTGTACCAGCAATGGTTATGTATAATTTTCATACGTTTCAATAAAAAGTATGTCTTTATAGTACTGATAGAACAGAACGGCAAGTATTTCCACAAACACGAATTAAAGATCCTGTAATCATATTGTATTCAGGATTGAAGTTTTATTAAACTCCTATAGCAAATTAGTCATAAGGGGATGAAACATTTGTCAGGACCACAGAGTTGTTTGCTTATATACCACAAAGATAGATACCAATATTTTATAAAATGAGATGGAAGGAAAAAGGAGTAGACTCGGCTTTTTTTCCCCTTCAAGTCATTCATAGCGATGTGCTACTAACAAAAACTTGAAAAATATCTAGTCATCAGAGAGTTTTGAAAAATTTTCATTTTTGAATCACTACATAACCAAAACTATTATATACAGAGTTCTGATTAGCTTCATTCATTTTTTTTAATGTTGATACAGAAAATTTTTTAGGAAAGTTGCCCGGAAATTAGAAAATTTGGGTATATAAGAAATTTGGCAAGAAAAAGACTTATCAAGTCATTTATTACCAAAGAGGAAATAGCTCAGCGGTTACACTGTCGCCTACCAAACAGAAGGTCATAGGAACGAATCCCGATTGGGGTAACATTTATTTTATAAAAACAACCGCTGGACCGATTTGGCTAATTGTTTTTTTGAATGTTCATAATACTCCGAATAAGGTTTTTAGGGAAAGAAAGGATTTTTAGAAAAGTTATTGAAATTTTTTTGTCCTGGAAAAGTTTTCAGGAATATATGATCTATATAATAAAAATGAATGTCTGTTTGTGTCGGTAAGCTCATAACTTGAGAACGGCTGGACCGATTTGGCAAATTTTTTTCAGGAAAACGGGATAACAAACAGGAAAATGAGATTACGGAAAAATGGTATAACGGGAAAATGGAATAACGGGAGAAAGCGATAATGGGATAATGGAAAAACGGTAAAACGGATAACGAATAAACAGGTATCCGGAAAATGAGTTAATTAACTGGATGAAGGGAAAATGGGATAACTCGGTAACGGGATGAAGGGAAAACGGGAAGCGGGCAGAGTCAAAAGCATAACCTAGATGAAACAACACAAAAACATGGAAAAAAAAGAAATTCTACGCGGACGAGAGATTTCAGGAAAAAAAAAATAGAGATTATAGAAATTTGGGCAGGACAACGTCTGCCGGGTCAGCTAGTAAAAAATAAAAGATTTTTTTCTTCAGATTTTTAATAGTTCTTATATTAGCAAGAAGTTTATTTTTAGTTTATCAATATCTAAGGAAAAATTAAAATATGGAAAGTTTTTGTGTTTATTGTATTTCCTAAGAAGTTCATTTTGATAAGACAGTTTAGAAGCATATTTTGTTTTCTCACTGTCAAAAATGTCTATTCTTATTAGTGAATATTTTGAAAGAATATTCAGTTTGTTCAGTTCCTGGAAAATACTCAGTGAGTGAATACCTTTAAATTTTGAATAGGGAAGCTTCTGATCTAGCATTTTTTCTGACATGGGAATAGATCTTTTGGTATGAACTTTTTCAATAATTTCTGTTATAAGATCCAAGATGACTATTCTCAATGATGCTTATAGTTTTCGATTTTAAAATCTTCAATAATATTATTTAATCACTTTTCTAACAGTGGAAACAGAATTCGAATTCAGACTGTCCCTTTATAATATTAATATATTTCTGCGATTTCCTTGTTCATAGAAAGAGTTTCCAGTGCTCATATAGATATCTAGGTTTTGAAACTCTACAGCAACTAACATTCCTGAAAATGTTGGTGAATATGATTAATTTTATCGATAAAAAGCACACTTACTGAGATACAAGCTGTCATATGTGATTCGACAAATCTGCAATTGATCAGATTGCCATGACATGGCTTCCTTTTTTTGCAGTATTCACTATCGCTATCATAGCATCCATAACTTTTGGTAAAACCGTATATTCCACACGTATCAGTGCAGGTCCTCTTACTATTCAAATCAACTTCGTTCTGTATGTGTCCTTGCAGAAGGCGGGTGACTTGATCATTTGTGATACCTGAATATAAATTTCATTAATTAATGTTAATAGATTTTTTTGTAAAATTCATCTTGAAATTGTTGTAAAAAAAATGTTTTCGGTGAAAAATAATTGGGTTTTATAGATTGGGATGAAATTGCATGAAACTCTTCGTCATAGAACAAAACAATTTAGCAACACAATTAGTTGTTGTGCCAGCAAAAGTACTGATTACTAGTCTAATTACAAGGCATTTATCATTTTTGATAAAATCATAGAGCCCAATAAAGCATAGTTTCATAAAAGCAGTTATCCAGATGGATACATTGACTCACAAAAAGTATTCATTCACTTCAGTCAAGAAACATACTAAAAATTGGAGCTAGTTTTTAACCCTTCAAGCCCCAAAAATAACAAATACAAGGGCATTTCTGATACCATACCATACCAATGATTGTAACTTTTTTTAATAACAAATTTTCATGAAACTTTGAAATTGTGCTATTTTGTTGATTCTGGTGAGCAAAATCTGTTTCTTGTACCACAAATTCATTTTATGAAAATAAATGTAATTTTAGGGGGTTGAAGGGGATAAACATCATCACAACTTTCTTGTATATTTTTTTTTGCTTTTTGACAGGAAATTTAAAAAACATTAAGATTTTCACAAAGAAAGTTACTCTTTTGTCATGTCGATAGTAGCAACCGTTTTTGAGAAAATTCAAATTGAATTTGTTAGAAATAAAACTACAGTCTCCGAAAATCACTTTCAGCTTTAAATAGGGCCATTTTGATGCCATAATTGTAGATCCTGCACGAAAATTAGGCTGAAATTGAGGTCAAAATTCGTTTTGAGATATAACCCTTCATCTTAACAAAGAGTTTTTACTGCCTATCGGAATTTTGTAACACCTTTTTTGAAACATTTATTATCCATCATTCAATGTTGCTCAGATGTGAGGGCTTATATTTGCACTACCTTAGTGATGATCTTAGTAAGCAATTTTTCAATGTTAAGTATTTGTTCGCCCTTTCAAGTGTCCTTTTATACTAACAACAGGTATGTGGTTTTCCAGTTGTCTTGATAATTAAAATACATTATTTTGAAAGCTTAACAAATAGCAAATAGCTCTTGAAAACAATTTATGTTAATTATCAAGACATCTAAAAACAACGTATGTATTGTAAATACCGAGGGCTACCTAAGATAAACTTACTAATGTGAGAATGTTACTTGAAAAAAAACCAAAACAAATCATATCAGTACATTCTTTAGAAAAACAGGATAGCACTTGGATTAAAATGAATCACACATAATAAAATTGTTGAATTGCTTGAAAAATTATATGTGAATAATTCAAGTGTTGTCTTTTTGTCTACAGAATGTTTTGATATGAATTGTATTGGTTATTTTTCATGTAACAGTCTCAGCTGTGTTTACGATTTCAAGTGTCCTTTTGCACTTACAAGTATCTTGTTTTTCAGATGTCTACATAAAGAAAATACATTGTTTTCGAAATCTTGACAATTGACTTTGACTCTTTAGTCTTCAGATATACATACATAAACATACAGATACAGTTTTTTAAGCTGAGGTCAGGCAGATAGAGAATATATATTAAAACGATGAATTTTTTCTATATAATAAATTATATGCATCGTGATTTACCACGGCATGTAGAAAATTATCCAGTACGTTGTTAGCACCAAAAGCAGTAAAAAAAATTAAAAAATAAAATAAAATATCAAAATAATAACCTTTTTTGGAGAAATGCGCCGTCTATGAATTCAAATCTAATTTAAAGCGAAAGGATCAGCGAAACCTTTTTCCCTTTATCAGATCACTGACACCAAAGTTGGTGATGATACAAGTGACCTTTTGATTTAAGTCGCATTACAACATTGCAAAAATAACAAGAAAACACTCGACACTCTCATTCACTGCTCCATGATAATCTTCAGAGTATTCCTGTGATGTGAACACATATAAACATATCAATTCATGATACTATTTAAATAATTTAATTCAATTCAATAACGAAATGGCCAGCACACAAATCTATTCACCATTTGATCTACATACAAACCATGAACCCAAGCCATGGCATGAGTTATGGCACAAGGCAGTTCGGAGCTTCATTCAGTAGTGTAATACGTTCGGTTTTTACACTCTATTCACTCAATTCACATCCACTACATAAATGAAAAAATTGAAAAAGCAAAAAAATTTACCAGGACCAATGAATGTACAACTATTTGAATATGGCAATCGGAGTAATACAAAATTTACCATATCATATTGCACTAATATGCCTACAGCATAGTTTTCAGATTACAAATACTACTAATAAGTAAAATACTAACCTTTGAGTAATGATAAAAAAAATGTTTCTGTTATTAAGTGATCGTAGTTTTTTTTTGCATGCATTACGAGCAAAAGTGACATTATTCTATCACCCTCAAACAATGATGCGTTATTTTTCGCTGTTAATATATAAATAACTATTTAGGATTCCGTACCTAAGAATGAAAATGAAATCATGAAACCTCTGCCCGTCTACTCGTACGAACATTGTTTCTGACGTTTGGATTTGATATTTACCTTGTTGGTGGTATTTCGGGTCGCACCTCCACAATCTCCCATTGGTTACTTCCATCGCTCCACGCATAGTTGATGTAGTGGTGTTTGATCTCAGTTCATATTGTTTTCTTGCCATGAGTGATAATTCAGTGTTGTTTCCTGGAATCAACCAAAAATTTAACACGTATGATCCATTTGAATTTGGGCACATTAATTTATTACTAAAAACAAATTTATTGCCTTGAGAAAGGCAAGTTTATGAAAGGGAATGAGAGGCACTTTGTTGCATGTTATGAAAATTAATAATGATGAAATCAGAAAAAGAATTAGTGCCAGTTTAACTTTGAATTGGTTTTGAATCATAATATACCATAAACTTTTATATAGTTCATCCTACCATTTTTTCCATTGTAATGAATTGTATTTATTCTGAAAACACTCAAGAGATAAACAATCCCAATAGTTGGGGAAATCTGCTTCCCTATTTTTTCACCACCCTATTTTTTATCATCTATATTTAATTCCAGATATATCAGTCTCGAAGACTAATATTGAATTCAATAGTTATACCGGGTGAAACAATATTATGGTACACTCTCTTTTTCTCCTTTAGTTTTGAAGATAAATGATTGAAAATTGGAACATCGTATATACTCATTGAACGTTACTTTTTGTCATATAAATAAATTTATCCAGTTCTGATTTCACAGGCAGTGGTACTAACTGTTCATTTCAAAATGGAACACCCTGAATATTATTGCATTTCTGAATTCCAGATGATTTAATGAAACTAATGATATCAAATAAGTGATATTTTATTTTATTTTCAGTTTTCTGACTAAGTGTACCATGTCTGTTTCGATTTACTATAATTGAAATCCCCTAGAAAATCACAAATTATATGATTTATCACTAGATGAAGTTTCTCAAAATGGCTTTTGGGACCAAAACACTTTTTTTAATTGAACCATATTGGTACCGTGGTAACATTAATTAGTTCAATAATATGGAATTTATTCATTGAAATGTGCGATGAATTCAATCAAAATTACACCTGATAGAAAAAAAATACAATAATTCTGTTTTAACTAAATGTTAAGAAGAAACTGAGTTGGCTTTGAAAACAAAGAAATACCTACTTAGCTTTTCAAACATTATTTGGTTAACTGCTTTTTTTTTATTTTACTTTGACAAAAACTGGAGTTATTGTTAATCTTATTCAAAATTTATAGAAGAGATGGAAAAGTGGATGTGTTAATAATGTATTGGGAATGTACGGAAAAATCAGCTGTGTGACACCCCAGAACTTGACCGGTATGGGCCTCGGGAGAATGGGGTTATTTTGAAATAAAACATTTTTAGGACTGTACAAAGTCAATTTGACCCCAGTCAATTGAGGTCCTGCACCAAACGCGGGTCGTCCTGGTAAAATTCCGGTTGAGCAGCCGTCTCGGATGGTAACGCCCAGGAGAAAAATTAAACATTTGTAGTATCAGACTGGGAAACGGAAACTGCAGACTTAATTCGTTTTTTTGTTGTGTTGGTTGCTGCCTGCCGAATTTAGTTCTAATCCATAAAATGTCAAAATTTTGAACTATAATTTTTTTTATATTTTTACCGATGTCAGTTGGAGGAATAATTTCGACTGTTCTGGGTACAGTTTTTCGTGGGCTTCCAAAAGACATATTGCAAGTCAAGGTTTGTGCGATATAGTTTCTGTCATTTTTTAATATTGACACTTTCTTTTGACAGATGACAGTAAAAAACTAATGGTCGCATTTGGGGAATGAAGTGTATCTTCGTACCAAATTTCATCTCGATTGGTCAAACGGTTCGGCACTTATCGTGGAAGATTACAGACCCAGACAGACAGACTTCACTCTGGAAATGGTCTCAATCGCCTCGGGGGACCTCAAAACGGATATTTCCGTCAATATCTCGTTTTTTTTTCGCAAAATTATATTACTTGACCACTTAAGGGGGCCGGTCAAGTAAATGCAGTAGCCGCTTGCAACCTTTATGCCGAAAGATCCAGAAAGACAATGTCCTGCGGGACATCATTCAATACGCCTTGACAATCAGTTGAGAAGATAGCCCAACAATGATCACGAAGCAAATATAATCATTGCAGAGGAAACGGAAATTAATGTTTTGTTTTGAATAAAAGTTGATAAGACAAATTGCTTATAAATTAGTCACCAGCACTTATATGAGAATGATCACCAACGTAGGGTGAAATATTGCAATTGGATAATACAGAATAATGTTACGAATATGGGGTTCGTGGCTTTTAAAATTATGAACTATAATTGTCGGTTTATTTACACTTCCCAATAATGCACTCTGACAATTGAATAAATCAATCACAATTCATTGTTAAAATACCGGCACGACACTGAATCAATCACCTTGAATCAAACTGTACTGTATACGCTTTAGACTGTCTCTTATATAAAGGTCATTAGCACCCAAAAACTTCTCAGTGGTGGCCTTCTACATTCTTGGAGAACCCTCGATTCAGTTTCAATGAATGGTATTGAATAATCGGCAGTAAATCAGTGGTCGAATAATATTTGGGATTCTTGCAGAATGCGATTGATGCCTTTTAGGTGAATTACCATTGTATTCTATAATCCGTGAACAGCCAGCAATTGGCGAATGTACTTCGAGATACTGTTATGCGAGTTCAAAAGTGCATTGACGTTAATGGACAGCATTTTGTACAATTATTATAATGATTTTTGTTGCTTTTTCGTATTCCAAAGCCACCTTATGTACCTAGATAATTATTGTAATTGTATTTTTATCTGGTGTAATTTCAATTGAAATCATTGTACATTTCAATACGGCATAATATGAATAAATTCATTATTATTATTTTCTACCAATACATAAGTTAATAAGAGTAAATCCGAACAGACATGAAAAACTCAAAATCAAATTAAAATAAATATTGAAAAGGGGAACATTCTCAATTAAATAAAAAATGGAAATATTTTTCCGAAAATTCAAAAAAACTACGATAAAAATGAAATTGTTTTTTGTAATATCTAACAGAAAACAACTGCTTCCCCGGCAAAAGCCACGCTGGACATTGAACTACATCTGATAGATATTAAATATTAATTAAAATGCAAATTTTAACTTTCAGTTTTTTTCTTTTGAGTTAGGAACCTTTCACAATATTTATCAGATGTAGTTCAATGTCCAGCGTGGCTTTAGCCAGGGAAGAAGTTTTTTTGTTATATATTACAAAAATAACTTGATATTAATCGTAGATTTTTCAATTTTCAGAAAAATTGTTTTATTCAATGGAGAATATTTTTCTTTTCAACATAAATACCTCCCAAGAGGTTATCTTGAACGATGGAAGATAGTGACTTTAGTTTATCTTTGAGTCCACATCTGATTTTATGAACACCCTCTTCATATCTTCAAACAAATTGAAATAAATGTTGTATCATTGGATTCAGAAAATCTGGTAGAATTTAGATATGAAATAATATACAGGATGTTCCATGTGAAAATTAAAAGTTAGTTCTATTTCCGGTGAATCCGGAAGTGAAAAAAAAATCATGTACATGTCAAAAAGTAACTGACGTTCATTGAGTGTATAGTTGTTCCAAACTATTTATCTTCACTACTAAATGAGAAAAGGGAGGTGTACCATATATATGTAATGTTCCTAGGAATGCTAACTTTGGAAACTGAAAAGAGCCCTCAAAATGCCATTTTAGGGGCCTAGTTTTTAAAGTTTCTTCTTGGCAACACTTTTTTCATTCAGAAATCTTGTAATTGAATCCCCAAATATATTTTAGGATACCTTATAAACTACTGATTAATTGAAATTTTGTAGTGAAAATTAACGTTTTTTTTTCGAAGAATTTGTTTATTGATTGTTAAACAGAAATACCAATGATATTGGCATAGAGAAAACGGCCTATGTTTTTGTTGTGATCTTGAATCAGACTAAGCTTATCTCAGGTAATCTAAAATCTGCAAAAACTTGAGTAAGACCGGGCCTCATTTTGGGTTCTATATAATATACCAAAAAAAGAGTGTTATCACTTCCAAGGTGAGGGGGCATCCTACGGAGCATTATCATCTAATCAAAAACGTTTTCTCCAGATCAAAGTTATTTTGAAATGTTTCACAATTTCGGTAATCTTCAAAGAGTAACAAAAAAATCAGGACCAGATTGGTATTAATACAAATATTGACGATTTTAAATAAATAGTAAAAACATGGTACAGAAAAAGTAATGAATATATTAGCATAGTCCGTCAATACCGCACAAAATCCGGTCTTACGCGAAATTAAAAAAATGCTCTATAACACAAGGTGTATCTAAATATACTAAAAACAAGATGTGAATCTGTATTGTAAGGCTTAACCTACAATCAGTCAACGTGAACTTGATCAACATGTGTCACTCTAAATGTACGTCCGCCAAATGGAACAGTGTTTGCACTAATGGGAAGGGTAATTAGGCGTGGCTATAGTATTATCTCTGTCGCGGGTCACAAATCAGTGTTTATTACTTCGTTTGTAGAAAGAAACAAGCCGATGGAAGTCCACACTGCAATTCAATTATGAAACGGTGCAAAATAACTTTGATAAACACTTATACATTGAGTACTCCCAAAGCGTGTAAATACTATGAATGGGGTACTATTATAGCATAATGAATAAATTATTGCGCCCCTATGACGTACTTGTTGTAGCTTTTCTGGAATTTGGAATGAGCCTCTAGGTTGCCTAAGCCTATAAATGAGTATATGGAGTACTCCCAAAGCGCGTTAACAACATAAACGGGGTACAATTATATTACAATAAATACATTGTTGCTCCCTATTGATGTCTTTTGTTATAGTCGTTTATGGGGGACTTATAGGGGGTTCTGAAAATGTCAATGTTGTTTATACCTTTCTTGTAAAATCTTTGGGCCATGTAGGCGAACTGCACCATTATATATCCTTTCAAGTCGGCTAGTGCAATGGTATTGTACAGATTGTAGAACACTTGTTGTTGTGGTTGGTAAGGGTTTCTGCAGTTGTAGTCACTTGCCGACATTATCTGAAACGTGAGATTGAAGGATTTTTTTGGTGTTTCTAGGAACGATTGAAATGATTGTGGTTGTCGTTTATAGAGAAAGGTTTTATCAAATATTTCAGGAATTCCAGATGTGAACTTTGTCCTTTCCTCATTTGTAGCCATACCACCTGTCAATAGAAGTTAAAACCTATAAATTGAAGAAATCACAATCACTGAAAACTATTACTTTGAATTATATATTCAGGTACATATCTTTCGAAAATGCCCGCAACGTGGAATTTTTCTTGTGTTGAATACAGTCACTTCGACCGACGCCATAATTGTCGCATCGGGAACAAATTGTGACACCAAAGTATATCTGAATACTTGAGGACAGACATAAACATCTTGACACGAGAAGCTATCTGTCATGCTGAATTCAATATAGTGGTTGCCCCAAGACGGAGCACCTTCACAACCCCTTAATATGACTAGCAAATGAAAACTGAAAACTAGGCTTGACGAGTAGAATGAGATTAGCTAGGTGACGTCATTCTAAACCCAACATGGCGGACGTCTCAAGATGGCGCATTATAATACTGTCATGGGCTTCAACGTAACACGTAACATATTAATTAACACGTAACATATGGACCATGCATAGGCAAACACCACATTATTAATTCTACCGTTAGTACTAAAATTAAGAAGTTTATGAAAAACGAGGAGGAGCTAGAGCAGGATATCACAGATATTGTGAAAAAAAATCAAAGTGATTGACCATCTAGTTTGACAAATATAATCAAAACTACTCTCGTTACTCAAAATAGTCCACGGGGAAGCGCACAGCCTAAAGGGGCGTAGAGAAATGGGTTTGCCGGAGACTTTTTGAAAAGGAGGGGGCCATTTGGGGTTTAACGCGAAAAAAAAACTCCTAGTTGATCCCATCGATTTTAACGATACCCCCCCTTTCCCAAAAAAACAAAAGTTCAAAAAGAGTACTACAAAATAGTCCTTTGAAGTTTTATCGAAAAACTATCATTTTTTCCCATGACTTATGATTTCTAGTGAGGGGGGGTCTGAATTTTTTTTTGCTGCGCTCTTCGGGGACATCAATTTTTTGAGTCGCCGACTTTCTATAACGAAATTTCTAGAGTCGATTGGGGAAGCAAGTGCCCCCCTTCAAAAATTTTTTTTTTCGCGTTTCAAAGTGAAAAGTCCTTTGAAATTTTTCGATTCCGTCGAAAATAATTTCCTAATTCAACTGTCTCGTTGCGGAACTACCTCAATATCATTCAATACAATGTTATTGTGATATGATTGTGCTGTGAAATGAAAGAACAAATTTGTGTGTAGTTCAGTGACATGAGTATTTTT
Source organism: Gonioctena quinquepunctata (assembly GCA_018342105.1). Taxonomy (NCBI): domain Eukaryota; kingdom Metazoa; phylum Arthropoda; class Insecta; order Coleoptera; family Chrysomelidae; genus Gonioctena; species Gonioctena quinquepunctata. The sequence continues at coordinate 785,274 of JAFIRS010000233.1, read as the reverse complement.
TACCAGGCCTAAACCTATTGATAGTTTACAATAAGCAATCTCGTTCCAACAGTTAAGGCCTTAGCGGCCGCATTTCTACAAAAACATTTTATGTATGTTTCATTTTTCTTAATTCTCTTAGAGGGGACAACCTACCTATTAATGTTCCGCTTGTTGAAGTAAATTTCCCTGTGCAACACATAATAATAATGTTCATATTACCCAAGGACTATTGAGGCAATTTCTACAACATCTTTTCACGTTCAAAGTTTTTGATTTTAATAATCTATATTAATTAATAAAAAAATATCAGATTTTTTCTTCTATTTAGTACGTTTATACAAGCGTTGTTATATGTGTTAGTTTGTCAAAATGTTCAATAATTCCGTTACAAAAACGACATTTTGTGTTCCATTGACTTCACAGGCTTTAAAATGATGAAGAAAAATAAATAGTATGCTAGAAAAAAAGCAGAATTTAGCTGCATTTCTTTACATTGGCCGGTGTGTGTAGTAAACCAGAAGCAATAGCAAAAGGTAGAACACCCTCTAAATATTTGGCGTTAGTGGACATCGAGACGACAAGACATTATTTGACCAATAAAAGAACGATAGTGTTCCCCTCTCGTCCCTACAGTCCATCAACAGAGTGATAATGGAATACGGCATTGTTGTCACTTTCATCTCATGCTGCTACGCACGAAAATTCCTACCGATTTGCTTTACAGCCTGTGTAAGACAATCATATCTAGTATAACAGGATATGAACGTATCAACCCGGATACCTCAACGATTGCGTGTACCTGCTTGCTTTAAAGAAAGTCACTTCCTCTAACCGCAGTGGAAATTTACATTATACACACTTGAAATTCGACGAAATGTTTTTTTTTAGACAAACTAGGAGACATCCAATTAGCGGGAACGCGCTTTTTTCAAAATGTTTGTATCGTTTTGATTCAGTATGTTGTTTTTTGTCTCTCGTCGGCTTAACACGACGCCGGTGAACACACTCCCCCAACCGGAAATTTTGCCGAATCCTCTGTTGTTTCAGAGGTAGGGTTCTTTAACGAGCTCAACATCTATGAACTCGGGACCGCCATCTTGACGTCACCTCCGAAGGACGGCATATCTATCGTCATATCTCGTGCTCATTGATATGACGCATTAAGCTGCAATTATGCTATAACGCGCACCTTCCTTGTCCGGTTGTCACCCATCCAAGTACTAGCCGCGCCCGATGTTGCTTGGCTTCAGAAATATCGATAAGACTCTCGTCAATCTGACCACCGTTGCCCCCAGTTTGTTGTTACAAATAATGAATCAATTCAACACTTACATCAAAGAGTTCCCATATAATGTTTTCCGTATCGCGACCGAACATTTGTTCGTAGATACTCGTAATGGTTTTATTGACGTTGATTTTGATGTCGTGCAAGATGTCGTCCACGATGTCTGAAGTGGTCATTTCTCTCTTGTATTCCGAGTAGTCCTGTTTGCTCGGCAAGACGTTGATGGTCTGAAATCTCCTGAATTTGTCGTACATGTCGTTGATTATTCTAAGATCCGAATACAGGGTGAGAAACTCTTTGGCCTGTCTGGGCACGTCCATTCCGTTGAGGAGGTCCTGCGGCATCTGAAAGTATATAGTTTTTTTTTGTTATTTCATTCATTACGAGACAGGCTCAGCTAAATTATTTCCAATAATTTGTACAGGTCGCGTAATGTAGCTTGATACTTGGGAACAGCCAGACATTATGCACCTTTGCAATGACTTTCTGAATGTATCGAACCTATCCCAAAGATGACAAAATATAGTTCATTTTGATGGGACAGTAAACAGCTAGATTTTTTCTTTTGGATGTCGAAAAAAACTAGCCCTTTACTTTGTACAACCTCTTATTGGCGTTGTATTTTGCTAGTCATAAATACATCATTGTAATATTACCATTTTCGATAGAAATGGAACTTAATATTTTCCGAAGGCTCGACAAATCTGTGGCTTGGAGCTTGAAGTTTTGCGCTTTCACTGATGTGGATGAGTTTATAGTGACATTGGCTATCCATGGATCTGCCATAGGTTGAATTTGACTTTGGCTGTTTTAGCTTATGAAAGATAGCAAGAAAATAAATCTAATGCAATGAATAATTCAAAACAGCAAAATATTGACATTGGTCCTTTTAGCTCCAAGCCACAGAAATAAGAATTAGTAAGTATTCTTTTAATTATATACCGCGTTAAACATTGTAGTTTTTATTATTTTCTTGAAAACCTTTCTGAAAAATCTGAAATCGTGCACACGTAATAGGTTGAATTTCTTTTTCACGAATTTTCATACCCAGTGGCGTAGTTACAGCTATCCACAAATAATTTTTTTGGGCGATATTTGATTTTTACTGCAACCACACGCTATCCGAGCTTTGCTGAACGAAAAAGTAATTACTCTTTAGCTTTTGGAACGAAACCAAGATAATCTGTCATTCAAATTAGATGCAATATATATGAAAATTGTATTTAGATAAAAAATCTATTTTTAAGCGTAGAATTGCGCTAACTCACTCAGATTATCCGACCACTGAAATTGTAATTTTCAAAATGCCAAATTGGCCTTAATGAAAATTTCAATGAGATAGCGCAATAATTTGACCTATATTGAATAACGCAGTGAAAATAAATGATGAAATATTAGTTATTAAGATCTCCAGATTCGATACTGTTGTCATCTTTAAAATGGATAGATTGCCAACAATTTGGATAGCATGGTTAGCTAAATTAGGTTAGGTTGTGTTCCCTTCTTTCACGTAAGATATTGACGGTTTTTTTGGAGGCCGGATCGAGACACGCCGAAAATGGTTGCCATCATTTTAAAGCTATCTTTTTCAGTATTGGAATTAATATTAGCGAAACTATGATATTATTGAATACTGGGCGCAGAGTCCTGCTGGGATATTTTGGTATAGTAGTAAAAAACAAGTTTCGCAGTCTTGCGGCGGTATCCTTTGAGCAGCATAGGCGGACATATAGTTTTCCCAATATCAATTGCAGAAGCATAAAAAAGTCTTGCGGCGAAATCCTGTGAGCAGCAGTGGCGGAGATAACTAATTTTATTAAGATATTTTAAGATTTTAAAAATACTTCATAAATAATGAAAAATGAAAAAAAATTCAAGACAAGCTTTTATTTATACAAATACATTAAGAAAAAAAAATATTTCATTCATTGTTTGATGTAGGTTATTATTATATCCTAAAACGTATTTCGATCGGCACACACCAAGACCACTGACGCTACTGGTTTTTAATCTTTCAGAGCTATTAAAACAGCAAACATTTTGAAAAATCTCCCAGATAACACATTACAACTGTTAACCAATATTATTAATGAATCATTTCAATCAGGAATGTTTCCTGATTTCCTGAAGGTATCATTGGTAATACCGCTACATAAAGGTGGAAATCAGGACGACCCCTCGCATTATCGTTCTATTTCCCTAATTCCCACATTAGGAAAGCTTATAGAAAAACTAGTCAAGATAAGGATAACTGCATTTCTGACAAAACATAAAATCGTTAATAAAGAACAGTTTGGCTTTCAAAGTGGCAAAGGCACTAATGATGCAATTTTCTCACTCATGGAAAAAGTTTATACTGTTTATACTGGAATCAATAGTGGCGAGGTTGCTGCTGCAGTATTTTGCGATTTTTCGAAGGCTTTCGACTGTGTGGATCACGAAATACTGTTGCGGAAGCTTCCTTACTACGGCTTCAGAGGAGTGATACTGAGCTGGTTCAGCTCATATTTGTCAGGTCGTAGTCAGATGGTGAAAACAAACCATCGCTCAGAAATTGGGAAAATACATAATGGTGTGCCTCAAGGTTCAATACTAGGGCCAACATTGTTCCTCATCTACGATTTGACTAGTATAAATATCGCAGGAAAATTCACACTATTTGCAGACGATACTACCATTTTTTGGCAATCAGACAATGCAAATGATTTAACTAAAATCATATCCAATGATATGAAGACAGTAAAGAATTGGTGTGATTCAAATCGTCTTTCTCTAAATATTTCGAAAACTAATATAGTAACTTTCAGATGTGAACTTGACAATATACCCATGGGGAATGACATAATTGAGAACAAAAGTAGCTTGAAATTTTTAGGAGTACATATCGATAGAAAACTAAAATTTGAAGACCATGTTTATGCCTTGTGTAACAAAGTGTCTTCTGGTTGTTATGCAGTCAGAGTAGTCGCAAATGAACTTGGTTTAACAGTAGCTAAGACTGTTTATTTTTCTCTGGTGGAATCTCACCTGAGATATGGAATTTCATTTTGGGGCGTATGTAGTGGTTATCTACTACAAAATATTTTAATTTTGCAAAAACGAGCCGTAAGATATATGTGCAAATCAAAACGTAGAGACTCTTGTAGATTACTCTTTACCACTCATGGAATTCTAACAGTGATTTCTATCTTTATAATGGAAACAGTGTGTTTAATTAAAAAATATTTGAACAAATTTCAATCCTTACCAACCCAGTATGTGACAAGGCAATCCAACAACATTAAGTTGCCAATACCAATGACATCAGTCATAAAGGATTCCATTATCTATAATGGTTGTAAAATGTTCAACCATTTGCCAAAGAATGTAACAGAAATAAAATCTTTACAATGCTTCAGGAAGGCTGTGAAATGTTTCTTAAGTGATAGACCATACTATAATATACAAGAATTTTATAATGATAATTTTTAAATAACCAATCATCACTGTGATTTTAAATTTTATTTGGGGTATATTTCATTGTGACTTATATATTTTATTTATTTTTATATTTATATGAATTTATGTTATGGGTTAAGACAAACTTGTTTATTTTTTACTAGTATTTTGTACGACTTATATGTTTTTATATATACAAACTGACTTCATGTATTAGGTGAAAATTGATTGTTTTAAATGCATTTTATTTTTACATATAAAGTGCCTTATAGATTAAGATTAAGTGAAACTTTGTCCACAAGATTACTCTTATGACAATAAAGTATATTCTCTCTCTCTCTCTCTCTCTCATATATAACGCGTGATTTATGACCTCCCATCGTATAGACACACCCCCAAGCATTCGATTCGATTGGCCCAGACGAATCGGTGACAGAAGTCACTCAGGTCCACGTTGACTATCGGCTCTTATGATCTTCCCTTCGCCGGCGGCGAATGTTTACGAGTAGTACACATTATTTTTCGTTCCGTTTCTTCGCATATACGCTCGTGTTAGCGAAGTGAGTTTTGATTTGCTCCCTATAGAAACAGCTTCTGCAATTGATATTGGATGGACTATAACTAATTTTATTTAGATATTTTTAAATTACTTTAAAATAAAAAAATATGCCATAAGCCAGGAAGTATGTATTAATAGGCAATCGGATCATCATAATTTTATTTTCCCATGGTCGAAAAAAAGCCATATTCTCCAACAAAACACGACATAACTATAGAATATTTTAAAACCTATTTTGATCCCAGACCAGAGACGCTACTGGCTTTTATTTATTCAGACCTCTCCAAACACATATATAATTAGTGATTTATTAACTGTCTTGGCCTCTCAACGTATCGACACACCTACAAGCATTAACATTGGCTTGCGGACCGTTTCGATTGGCTCAGGCGAATATGCTGTAGAACTAGACAGCTGTCACTCAAACCCACGTTGACTGTCGCCTCTTTTGATCTTCCGTTTGCCGACGGAGAATGTTTACGAGTAGTACACATTATTTTTCTTTCCGTTACTTCGCGTATACGCTCGTGTAAGCGAAGTGAGTTTTTGATTTGCTCCTTATAGAAACAGCTTCTGCATTTGAAAATGGTTGAACTATACAGAAGCTGACGGTCGCTATATTCTGAAAAAGTCCGTGGAAGAAAAACTTCATGGATATTTTTATAGAAATCATTATTTCAGGCGTTAAGAAAAATTTCAAATTCTATATAAGAAATCCAAATTTATTTATTTCCAATAATATTCTCAGCCAAGTATTAATCTTAATTTACATTTTATCAGAAAACAGCAAAGGTTATAATTTGCTATAATCAAGAGAAAAATTATTGGGATAACTTTGTGATTTCTCAATTACATTTTGATAATTATTCTCCTGATAGTACGGCCAATCTTTCTGTTTTATTTATTTTTTCAAAATATTTCTTTTAGTGTTTGTTGGATCTGGAGAAAACTAATGAGGTGTTTTTTTTTTTGTAGAAAACATAAAATAAAATAAAATCATGTTAATTTTTCTTTTTTGAGAAATGAAAAAATTTCTGCAATATCCAATCAACGCAGAAAATAGTTCTTCAGATTTCAGATAACTCTCATTGAACGTCTACTGACTGCACCTCATAGATATTATTTTATTTTGCTAGTGCACTCAAATTTTACCTTTTTTAATTTTTTTCAACATTATTCCTATACTATTGTATCTAGAAAAAATGTTTATTCATATTTTATATAGGAACAATGGAAAACAATATAACTTTTCTCGCAATAAAATCTGCTGGTGAAGTGGAACAAAAAAACAAGTAAAACTCGTTAGATCAAAGAGTGGCATTGTTAATTTACAGAAAAGGAAATACAAATGATTTTTTATCGATTGATGTTTTCTGTAAGAGAGATTTATTTGAAAATGTATTTATTTTTTATTCTACATTTTATCTTTCATCCTTCCTGTCGTATCTGTAAAAAAAATTAAGATATTCACCGGAAGGTTGGTTTGTAAATAAGTAAACAAAGAAACGCTATCTTTTTAGCACTTCCCTCCTAAAATATCAGGAATTTCCCCACTATACCGGGTGTTCCAGAATGGTTTCGATTCATATTGACTCATGCGTGTGTCTTTTTTCCGTCGCTGAAAATTTTGGCCTATTCGCTGGTAAATGTTTCGGTAATTCGAACGATGATAGACATATTATGAAAATGGTGTCGACTGGGTTTTAATCACTGAAACAGGATAGGTTAACAGGTTTTCTGACAAATTGATGGAGACATATTCGTGATCCTTTTAATAATATGCAATTAAATTTCCTGTTTCCATCAGTATTCGAGAGAAGCTATGAGTGGTACTATATCGTTGAATCCAGAATTTGATATAGTATCCAAAAATGCACAGTGGGGTATCAATCAGCTGGTAACTGACATATTTTTATGATGGGTACAATTATACAAAATAATAGATAACGATCGAGTGTACATAAAATGAGTATATATATATATATATATATATATATATATATATATATATATATATATATATATATATATATATAGAGTCAACTTTCCATTCGTTTTTGAAAATCAACAAATTTTGAAGCTACTAATATTGGCACTCTTTGTGAAGTAAATGATCGAGCAGCCAATAGGCGAAATCGGGGTGATTGTGACATAAACGGCAATGTTGCAAATTTCTTAAACTATAAATGTCAGAACTAGAACACTATTCGCAATGTCAAGCGACGATGGCGGATTTGAAGGGTGTAAAAAAATTCGATCTGTCATTAAACAATATATTATCGATGTTACAGTGCACATAAACCTTGTTATTTTTGATATTGTGAATCATTGTGGTCCATCAAAACGATTTATGATGAAGATAAAGCCAATCATTTATTCTTGTTATGGAGGCGCGGCCTAAGATTTGAAAATATGGCAACGTTGCAAAATTGTTTGAAGCTGTCAACTGTTGGTTGATCGGGTGATTACGTCATAACATATTGCAATGGCGCTAAAAAAAGCTATTTGAATTTTGCCGACTCAAATATTTTTTTCTGTTTTAAAAAATAAAAAAAAATAAAAATACTAACAGAGTTTTTATAAGCTGTAGAATCCATTAAAAATATTTTGAAAATTTCGTGTCCTCGCCCATTGTCTCTAAAATGGATATTTAAAAATACACTTGATTGCTTGATTATAGTCAGAATTTCTCATTACTCCATGGTATCTTCAAAATTTTTAACTTCGTTTTTTTTTTTTTCGGGCGTTGATTATTTAACTCATTGCTTCGTATAGCTAGGCATATAATAAAATATTAAATTTGACCTTGTAGCAATATACTGGTGAAATAGATAATTCCGCTTTTTAGAAACTGTTATTGAATTTGCTGAAACATGGTCTAACTCACCTTTTGTATTCGAGAATCGAACGAGTGGAACCTTTTAATTATCGTGATGCCTGGATCGACCGTACCGTATTGATTCTGATCTAAAACGAAATCCCACATTTCGTCTTCCATCACCAAAAACTCCGACCTCAACTCATCGACGAGGAGTTTTTCGTTGCATCTCACTTGCGAAACGACACCCAAAAGGCAACACAGAATCGCCTTCAAGAACCACTTCATTGTTCGAATGGTCGATTTGAACGGAATGAAATGACCGAAGGTTTTATTGTGTTTGATGTCTGTATCGCTTTGTTTATTATCTTTTCTATGACCGGGCAGTCTGTTGTCAGATAAGAGTCCAGGGAATGACTGACCGCTGTTTCCGTTAGTTTTGTTTTTCATCAACATAGAGATATTTTTCTGAAATTGTTTTCATCAATAAACTGGTTTTTGGATGCCGTGATTTCGGTACGGTGATAACCTTGTGTTAGTCCATAGCTGATTTCATTAAATTCGGATTTATTCAATTCGTCTCCGTCAATCATAGGCGTTCGTTAACTGTTCAACTAAAATAATGAGTTATTGCCATTGTTGTTTTCTATAGCTCAGTGTTTTTTTTACAGGAATGTTTAAACACGAGTTTTTATTCGCCGAGTTTATTTTTTTTGCGTGTGTCGTGAGTTATTTGTTCTTAAAGGCCCCTACAGACGTTACGATATATTGGACCCGATATCAGGGGCCGACGCACCGCACGGTGGGGTATTGGAATGATCTGGGCGGCCAAAAGTATCTTTTGTAAAAATCAACGCAACTAAAAAAAAAAGGAGCAGGACAGCAAAGATGACTCATAAGGGAACAATGCGTAACAACAGGCCCGCACGCCGCACGGACCAGACGGAACTTGATTGTCGTTTTGAGTGCCCGTGTATTTCTCGGCGGCGTTCTATGCGAAACAATATTTTCTTAAGCTTTGGTTTTTGATAACAGTGAAGTGTCATGGATGTTAACAAAGCGGGTAAGTGTGTATACTTTTTAGATATTTTCATTGAAATAAGAAGTACTATGACTACTGTAGAAAAAATAATTCGATTATAATCTTTTTTTGTTCCGTTTTTATACTAATCGGAGATTATTAGTTGTACTTCCCGAAGTTTCCCGGCAATTATTATTTCTGTATCAACTACCTTGATCTTTCTACTATACGATTTTGTGAAAACTAGCCCCGGAATCACTTGGTTTTAGGAAATTAGGGTGATGGAACGTCATAGGTCTTATAGTTTTCCCAATATCAATTGCAGAAGCATAAAAAAGTCTTGCGGCGAAATCCTGTGAGCGGCAGTGGCGGAGATAACTAATTTTATTTAGATATTTTAAGATTTCAAAAATATTTCATAAATAATGAAAAATGAAAAAAAATTAAAGACAAGCTTTTATTTATACAAATACATTAAGAAAGAAAAATAATTTCTTTCATTGTTTGATGTAGGTTACTAGAATATCCTAAAACGTATTTCGATCGGCACACACCAAGACCACAGACGCTACTGGTTTTTAATCTTTCAGAGCTATTAAAACACAAATATAACGCGTGATTTATGACCTCCCATCGTATAGACACACCCCCAAGCATTGATGTCCGACTTGATTGGCCCAGCCGAATCGGTTGTAGAACAGACAGCAGTCACTCAAGTCCACTTTGACCAGCGGGCTCTTTGTGCCGATGGAGACTGTATACAAGTAGTACATATTATTTTCCGTTCCGTTTCTTCGCATATACGCTCGTGTTAGCGAAGTGAGTTTTTATTTGTTCCCTATAGAAACAGCTTCTGCAATTGATATTGGATGGACTATAACTGCATTTATTTACTACGAGTAACTTTTCGTTTTATTTTTTGTTTTATGGTCATCAAATGTTAATATAATGGCTTGAAGGGAGTTGTTTTGATTCAGCGGCAAAATTCACCAAACATAAACAAAAAGTGGATTTTGTGGACAGTTACCTACTAAATTATTATGACTATACAGAAGATGAAATTATGGTGGTTCCCCCACGAGACAGTTGAATTAGGAAATTATTAAAATTTGGCATACGTATTGTTTAACATGTGAACAACACCTCTATAAAATGTTAACAAGTTTCACCATCCCGAACCCGAGATATATATAATTGAAGTTGACTCAATTAACACGTAACATATGGACCATGCATAGGCAAACAGCACATTATTAATTCTACCGTTAGTACTGAAATTAAGAAGTTTATGAAAAACGAGGAGGAGCTAGAGCAGGATATCACAGATATTATGAAAAAAAATCAAAGTGATTGACCATCTAGTTGACAGATATAATCTCGAGAAGTACTAAGCCTAAGCATACGATATATTTTGCAAGCGAATGGCGGGGAACGGAACGGAGAGACGGCAACAGTGTACGCACGGCCAGGCGCTCAGTTTGAACAGCTCACATATCGGTCTGGTAGGAAAAAAATGGTACTTGCAAAAATTGGCGAAACACTTCGAAGATTCAACTTCAGCACTAGTTCCGTCAAAAAGTTTACTCGCAATGTCAGATCAAAAATACTTTTTGAATAATTTTTTTCGAAAGCAAATGATAGTCGTACTATATCTACTGGCACTGAGTACGTTATACAGTATCGGAAATAATTTATCTGGGGTATAGATAGAAATCTACACGAGCAACAAGGACCGCAATGATATATATGATAATACCACATAAACAAGAGAGACGCGCTGCTGTGCGCCCTTCCTGTTACCCCACCCGACGCATTAACTGACCACGTGGCAATGCGACACAGCGCACAGCGATTCGACTCATTCTTGCCGAGCCGTGGTTGCGAAAACAAAAGACCGTGACAATTATTACCTTTTGAAACATGCCGCCTATTTACACAACCGCAGAGAAAGTACAGATCGTTAAGTGGTACTTTGGTGGTAATTCTGTACAAGATACTAGAAATCTATTCATAGTGGCTTTTGCAGATAGACCTGTACCTACGGAAGCGACTGTCCTTTCAATTATTAATAAATTTCAGAATTTTGGGTGTGTGGCAGAACATTGCAAAGAATGTTGTCCCACAAATCCACCACCGCATCCTAGACAAATACCCGAGGAACGGGAAATAAGAGAAACACAAGTGTATGCATTGGCAGAAACGACACCTTGTTCGAGTACCAAAGATATTTTGATCTACCTGTCGTCCGACAGATTAAATTGAATCAATGATTCAGTTTAATTTGTTCAAATTATCTGATGTGAAATTATCGTCAATAATTCTTCTTCATCGTAGCGCACACATTCTCCCGACTGCTGCTGGTATGATACTGACGTCCTGAGCGGACCGCCGGGACCGCTCTGATTCTCCTATCTCTGTGTCGTGACGTAAATATCCCTTCCTCGAGCGAGTCGAGGAGAAATTGTAATGCTCTCTCAACATATAGCAAGCTATTCTTTACGCTCTCATGAAACCACCATACCCAAGATAAATACTTTCCGATACTGTATATGGGCTTTACCAGGGTTATTATATATATAATACTGACAGGGTTACGGCGAAACCTTCATTTTGATGACGTATAATGTGTGCCAGGATAGCCAACTTTATAAACTTATTTTCAACTTTCGAAGGGTAGAATTGGCTGAATGCGCCGAGCAGAGAAGAAACAAATGAAAATTCATCAAATGAATCAATTTTTGTAGAATGTATTGTTAGGGCCTTAAAAAACAATATGTTAGAAGACCAAAAAGATCCTTTCACATGGTATCAGTAATTATCTTTAGGAAATGAGTAAAAAGTTATGGAATCAAATTTGCACTTATACTTGTTTGTACAACTTTTCACCCTGCATGTAGGTCCAGGCATTTTCTTAAAACTACGAAATACAATCACTACTACTGCACTAAACACTGTCTTGGTGATAAATTTAACACTACTGGAGTTATTGATCAACACACTTAATGTTAAAACCGAAATGAACAAGGCGTTTGAAAAACTCACAATCGAAAAGAACAAGGATAAATACAATAAAAACAACTAAGTAATTCGTATATATTGGCAGCAGTGGCACACTTTCCTCACCTCACGTCTGGTCACCCGAACTGTCCTAAAGCTATTTTATGCCGTAACCCTGTCAGTATTATATATATATATATATATATATATATATATATATATATATATATAATAACCCTGGGCTTTACAAAGTTATTGATTACGATCCGAACGAATGATCAAATTTTAATAATTTCCTAATTCAACTGTCTCGTGGGGGAACCACCTTAAGGAAATCGAGCATAATTTTCCCGTTTTAGTCCGAAATGAAATGTCGATGAACTGCGGCACACAATAAGGAAGAAGCATTCATCAAGAATAATACAGATTGGCTGGAAGGTACATTTACGATTTCCAAATTAGTGAATCGACTAGGGCGGCCAATGAAAACATTTGGTGAATCAAGTGAGAGACCAAAAAGAAGAAAAGCGGAATAATTAAGGAGCTCTACTGATATAGAAGTACTTGCTTATGCTGCTCAGATGAAGTTGGCAACTTCTGGAAAGTGAGACGCGGCCCACATAGTCAAAGAAATAACTATTACTTCACCAAATCGGGCTAAAAAGTATAACCGAGCATTTGCTATGTATCGTCAGAAGGACAAATCAAACACTCAAATATCACCATTACAATCATAAGAAGGGCTGGTAAGAAATGTTATCAAAACCTAGCCAGAAAATTTTCAAGGGTTTCTTGCAATCAAAATGTGCTCCACATATTACTGCTAAGCTAGGATCCATTATTAACTGGCATGAGGCCCTTGCCAAGGATTTTTTTTTAAGAAACCAAAGAAGAAGAACGGAACTCCATGTAGCACAAGATACCGAAGAGTCTGATGATTGGGAAAATGGGGATGAATCTGATTTGTCCTCTGACAAAGAAATCACATCTTCTGACTGATATATTTTGTACGTTTTTCATTTTTCTTATGTCATGTAATTAAATGTAATTAAAGTTAAAAAAATGGCATATTATTAAATGTTAAATATCACCTATTACTACAATTGCTATAAATTAGTTGGATAGTACACTTACAACCGATTAAACTACAAAAATAATTTTGGCCGCCCAGATCATTCAAATACCCACCGTGCGACGTCGGGCATGATTGGCTCGACTGTACGCAAGTTTTTGGTTTTTAATTTTTACCTTTTACAAAAAAAAAAACTCACGAAATTTGGTGAAAACTTACTTTTTTATGTCCCAAACACACTGTAATTTTTTTTAATTAAAATATTTATTTTTCCACCTTATTTTGACTTAATATCGAAAAAGCACCCTAATTTTCAATCAGAAATTCTCCCTTTCAAAATATCAGGTCTTTTAAAAAAGTTGGTGGGCTTTTTGTTCGTTGAAATCTCTACTTTCTGATAGTGGGAAAAAAATACATTACTATGGTAAATGTTCTCAGAAAATGCAAAGAAATAACAGGTAGTAAGGCCCAGACCCTCCTAGAAATGCCTTTTGATGGGCTAAAATTTTCCGTAGGTCACTCAGGTATATAAGTTATCTTAAAATAGCAATAAATAGGCATCTACGCATATAATTTAAAGAAGATTCTACACCTTTCTCAAAATATTGTAGATGTCTTATTAAATTCGGATTCGAGTTTTTTTCGTTTCTTTGCATTTTCTGTCATAGTAATGTCCTTTTTTTCATACCATCAGAAAGTAGAGATTTCAACGAACAAAAAGCCCACCGACTTTAAAAAAAAAAAAGATATTTTGACGGGAGAATTTTCGATTGAAAATTAGGGCGCTTTTTCGATATTAAGTCAAAATAAGGTGAAAAAATAAATATTTTAAATCAAAAAAATTACAGTGTGTTTGGAACATAAAAAAGGAGGTTTTCACCAAATTTCGTGGAAAAAAAAATTGTTGTAGAAGATAAAAATCAAAAACTTGGTTATTTGAATTTTTCACATAAATTTTGAGGTTATGTGAAAAAAGTGTGGATACAAAAGATTTTTCCATAGGACTTGTAGTTTTGCCGGAAATCGAGATAAACCGTTTTTTACCCTTAAAAATTCACCCCCTTCCACTTCCCGACCTCAGATCGCCCGTAAATTATTTTTCATTTCATTTTTGTTATATTCTCTTCCTTTTCCAATGGGTTTCATCCTACTATTATTTTTAAAAGGCTTCAGCACTGGTCTATACTTGAACCGTCGAGGATGGCTTCTGCTCTGTCGAGAAAGGCAAAAATTAGGAAGAGAATTGAATTATCTTTTCAACGATGTGCCACTTGACCCCCCATGCTATTTTAAAATTTTAAGTGGATGTGCCCCCGCGCCATCTATCGAGTAATCGCAATGTCTTTAAGGATCAAAAAGTAGTTTCGGTGATATCATTGGAAAAGGTTTTTGTCCCATTGTTTTACGTCGAACCGTTCAAAAGTTAACAGGGGGGGGGGGGGGAGGGAGACTTTAAAAAGCCGCACTGTATAAGTAAAATACACGGGAACACAACCTAACCTAAATACAAGTTGTTTGCAAGCATTTATCATGAATGAAGGGGGCACACCTAACCTAATAGGGTGTATTCTTGTTACACTACTAAAGGTTGATAGTACATTAAAAAATATACATATTTTTCCTATAAAAAAATAGGAAAATATGACAAGTGAGAAAAAAACTCCAAACATACGTTTGGCTACTGCTGAAATACTTCACGCCACTATACAGATTTACCAACAGTATGTCGGTCACCGTACGATGAATCATTTTTCAAATCAACTTTCCGCAATGATTTCATCTACACAGCTTGGTAGGTGTCTTTCGAAGTTTTTAGTTATAGTCCATAAAATAAATGCGTGGAGTAATACCCTCATTTAGTATGCAAAATCCAAAGATTATGGGTTTTTCCTAGCAGTTCGTACTTATACCTACCTAGATTTAATACGATAAGCGGTTTTATTACTCCATGCCTTTATTTTACGGACATCACAACAAGACTTTCATAAAAAAATTGAAATAACTTCGCCGATCATGGTCCCTAAAACCCAAAAATACCATCAGTTCAAATGTATATACCGTGTGACACAGACTCATGTAACACCCCTCTTTTCTCCTTTGTTTCTCTTGCTATATTTCTGAAATTTGAAATATTGAATATGCTCACTAGACGGCACTTTTTGACATATTTGGAAACAAAAACAACTTCAGGTTTTTCCGGAAATGACATCAACTTTCGATTTTCAAATGGGACACCCTGTATATTATTACATTTTTGAAATCTTCGTAATTATCTGAATCCAATGATACCTTATAGTTGATATTTCATTTGTCAGAACACAAAACACTACAATAATGTAGTTGAAAAAAGTTCAAGTATCTTCTTGGTTCAATAACAATAATTTATCAAGGTGGCTATGGAACACAAATCACATTTTGACGTTTCGATAATCTGTAATAGTCCTTTTTATTTAGACGATTTTCTAAGGCGCATGCGCTCGTTTTGAGACCCAAAGTCTGATTGGCTATTGGGAAAGTGAATAGCCATTGGTTGGTTTTGAAATAACAATTTGAGATTGGCTTAGTTCACAAATTAGCGGTATTTTCACATTATGTCAACAGTCAACTTCATGACAAATGCACCTGCATACATTGGCGTTCGTAACTTTCTTTGTAGGTTAAGTACTTATTACCTATTTTATACCGCCATTCGTAGATAAAATAAGGTACACGAATATTTTCTAATGGTGAGTTTTCTTCTCCATGTAAATTCAAGTCAACTATCCATAGGAAAACTCGGAAATATTTTATTTCCTTTAAAAAACAAATCGCCGTCAATGCCCGTTGGGTCTGACAGGTAAACAAAGTTAGTCATTTGTCATCTAAATGAAAAAGCCTATTGTCAGTTAGTCACTGAATACATTATTGAATTGATCGCATTGATAATACAAATGAGTTATTTTACGGAGATCTGGTCAATATTTCATCCAACCGATAGAGCTTATAAAGCTCGAAGGCTCAAAGCCTAGGTTCAAATGGCAATGTAATCAAAGGAACAACAATTCTCTCACAATTTTATTAATAACGAAACAAAATTAAAAAAAAAAGGAAATCTTATAATAGCTGTTTGAAATCCAATTTTTTCGAGCTTGTTTCGCGGTATTTCGAATAGCATTGTTCGATTGTTGAGACTTTATACTTTGAATGGCTTGTCTAACTCGTAATTCTAGGACATCGCGTGTCGTGTATGTTTTGTAAACGATGTTTTTCAAGTGACCTCAAATAAAAAAATCTAAAGGGGTTAAGTCAGGTAAATCTTCTAAATAATCTTCAATTTCATTTCTGAGGAAACTTAGTATCTATATACCACCATTCAAAGGTCCATAAAATATTAAGGTACCAATTATTCGATCTCCAAATACCCCTAGCCATACATTAAACACAAAACGTTCTTGGAAATTCCCCTGCCTAAATATATGCTGATTCTCTTGCGTCCAATATCGAGTATTTTGTTTGTTAAATAAACCAAGATTGGTGAATCTTGACTCACCGAAGGATACAATTGTTTTCAGAAACTCATTATTTGGCTGTACATTTTTGCGTAGTATCCACCTGCAATATTCCATCCTTTATACTATCGTCTTCGTATTTGATATTTATAAGATCGATACTTATGTTTTTTCAAAATTATGTTGACACTTTCACGACTGGTATCCTACTCTGAAGC
The DNA here is from genome assembly GCA_018342105.1 of Gonioctena quinquepunctata. Taxonomy (NCBI): domain Eukaryota; kingdom Metazoa; phylum Arthropoda; class Insecta; order Coleoptera; family Chrysomelidae; genus Gonioctena; species Gonioctena quinquepunctata. Next base: position 768,396 of record JAFIRS010000233.1, on the reverse strand, counting down.
GATCTCCCTAAGAGATGCTGTTTTATCGATTTCATCTCTCAGAAGAACATTTATCTCCATATCTTCAGAAACAATATTATGTTCATTACCAACATTATTATAGGCTCTCTTATGAACTGCTCTTCATGGCGCTTGAAGTAATTTCGAGCCGGACATTGTCGTTCGGGGTATCTTTCCGAGTTCAGCTGTTGAGCAACAATTGCATTTTGCCGACATTCCCCATAAATTAACAACATATCTACTTTTTTGTTTCTGTTATAAACTGGTGGCATTCTTAACTTATTTCTAATGCGATCAATTCAATAATGTATGCAGTGACTAATTGACAATTACAGATTATCGAAACGTTAAAATGTGATTTGTGTTCCATAGCCACCTTGATAAATTATTGTTATTGGACCGAGAAGATACTGAAAAAAATTTTAACTACATTATTGTGTCAGTATTGGTTATAAACAAAAGGAGTTGATATGGATGGATACCCCATCGATGGTACTTTCGAATGACGTCAGAGTACCATTATGGTACTATTTGAAAAAATTGAGTTTCGAGTAAAAAAACGTTTTGTTTTACTTTTTTGGCACGTATTTCGAACCACAAAATTATTTTGATTATTTGGAATAATTTTGGGAGTTAATGTCTCTAGATCGAAAAATAAAATGGTTGTTCTGACAAATGAAATATCAACTCTAAGGTATCATTGGTTTCAGATAATTACGAAGATTTCAAAATGTAATAATATACAGGATATCTCATTTGAAAATAGAAAGTTGATGTCATTTCCGGAAAAACAGGAAGTTGTTTTTTTTCCAAATATGTCAAAAAAAGTGAGCATATTCAATTAATACTGTCGTCGGACGTCCATCGTCTTAATGGATTTAAAAGGTTTTCACGACGTTTCGAATGCTTGTATCTGGGAGTTAATGTCTCTAGATCGAAAAATAAAATGGTTGTTCTGACAAATGAAATATCAACTCTAAGGTATCATTGGTTTCAGATAATTACGAAGATTTCAAAATGTAATAATATACAGGATATCTCATTTGAAAATTGAAAGTTGATGTCATTTCCGGAAAAACAGGAAAAACAGGATGGTTGTTCTACGGAATCCCAATTGCAATGAGTAACACGAAATACGGTCAGTAGAGGAAGATTAATGATTTTAATAATTTTTCAAATTCGTTTCAAAGCTCAATTAGGTACAGATTTTGAATACATACAATATTCCAATTTCCGACTCAAATAATACCCCATTCATTTATTTTTAATGGCCATAATCATAACGGGTACCATTTATTGGATTTGGTAAATAGACCAATCAATAGAGATTTTTTCGTGACAAAAATACTACCAGGAAACCGACTGCGCCATCATACGAAAAACGGTCCTTAGTTATATCCAGTTATGTTTCCTACTCTCAAGTGTCATTGCTAAATTTGTTATAAACATTTAAATGAAAAAAATCTTATTGTTTTTGTTTTTTGCTTGTAACATGAAAACTAATGAAGCAATTTAAGTTTAGAGAATCAAAATGCAAAGAAAATGAGCCGTAGCACGACTCGATAGGATTATTAATATCGAAAACAAACTGGAAAAACCAGAAAAAATCAGTGAAAAAATGCATTACACTGCCACGTTTTGAGATGCAGTGCAGGCTTTACGACATAGTAGTGATTGATATGTACTTTGTGTGTGAGAAATTGAGGCGCTGTCGGATCATTAGTTCTGGCATAATTGCAATCTGAATTTTTTAACGCACTTTATTGCAGCAGACCTGGATGCTCCATAAGTAGTCCGATTTAAATTTTCCTAAAAGATTTTGAGAGAAGTATAGAACTACAAAACGTCTATTCTCATTTTGCGTTTAAATGCTGCGAAATAGGTGAGAAATCCTTGCAAACATGAACGAAAACCGGCGAGTGCATGAAAGCGGCTCGAAGAGTGGGGGTAGAGCAGCAGATTCATAACACGTGCAGCGCGCTTGTATACATACGCTTCCCCGCGTCTGCTGCTCTACCCCACTCCTGAGCCGCTTTCATGCACTCGTCGGTTTTCGGTTTGCAAGTATTTCTCACCTATTTCGCAGCATTTTAACGCAAAATGAGAATAGTCGTTTTGTAGTACTATACTTCTCTCAAAATCTTTTAGAAACATTGGAATCGGACCACCTATGGGGCATCCAGGTCTGCTGCAATAAAGTGCGTTAAAAAATTCAGCTTGCAATTATGCCAAAACTAATGATAAAGTACATATTAATCACTACTATTTCGTGGAAAGCCTGCACTACAACTCGGAAAGTGGTGGAGTAATGAATTTTTTAAAAAACGTTATCTAGATTGCTTCATTAGTTTTCATATTACAAGCCAGAAACGAAAAAAAAAAAGATTTTTCGCATTTAAATGTTTATAACAAATTTAGCAATGACACTTGCGAGTAGGAAATATAACAAGATATAACTAACGACCGTCTTTCGTATGATGGCACAGTCGGTTTCATGGTAGTATTTTTGTCACATAATCAATAGAGCAGAAAATCTCTATTGGTTGGCCTAAAACTGATAATTAAGTAGTTACCTAGAAATGACTAACATGAAGTTGGATTATTTTGTCGATGTTTAAGACTTTCTAATGTATAAATGATTATAACACTACCTAGCTGCTCTTCATATTGAAAACGAATTATCGCATTTGTATATAGAAGAGCTTCACCTAGAGTAAATTTAGTATTTAGTCAGGGGGGGAAAAGGGAACAATTGACAATATTTGTTTTTCATATTCTTAATAAATCAAAATTCTACATAACAATTTTGTTATACTTGACATTTCAAATGCATATTGTAAAAAACTTATCAACGAAATTTAAAAAATTTGGCTGAATGAAAAGAGAATTGAATTATCTTTTCAACGATGTGCTACTTGACCACCCCTGCTATTTGAAATTTTTCAAGTCGATGTGCCCCCCCCCCTCCCCGCGACATCTATCGAGCCAATGACAATGTGTTTCATTTCAAAAAGGAGTATCGGTGATACCATTCAAAATGGTTTTTGTCCCACTGTTCTACGTCGAACCGTTCAAAAGTTAACACAGGGTGGGGCTATAAAAAGCCGCACTGTATAGTAACCAATAGAGAAGACAGTTGATATATATATATATATATATATATATATATATATATATATATATATATAGTTGATCGTACTGAAGATAGTCCAGTCATATTCAAGTAAATATGTACTTTGTTATTAAATTGCATTGTACTCAACAGTGCATGTTGAAATACTCTTTAATTTTTGCTCGCAATCCAACCATAATCTATAGTTCGCGACCCAAAACGATCAATAACATGAGATTGCATTGCTGGCGTTTGGAACATCGCAATACCGGAATGAACAATTGGACATGACAATATTAATTTCTATTCGAATGAAAGGGGCCTGGATAGATAGCATACATGATATATGGTATGTTTTAATAACTTGGCAACACTGTGAGTAGCTATATAATTAATTATATGTCAAAAGATTAGCAAATTAAAATGAAGGGTAACATACCGTGACATTGAAAGGGGGGAACTGTTATGATTATGAAGTCGAGGAGAATTAGGTATTGTTCCAATAATTCATTGTGATGCTTCAATGTGATTAAAATTGTCTTTTGGGAATCCAAAATGAGAGATACTCTATTTGGTTGAAGTTTGCCATACGGGTAAAAATTGAACTATACTAATGTGCATTTTCCAATGTTGCCAAGTTAATTTGGATTCCCAATAGTGTGCTGATTAAAAACAAAAAAATCAAATCGTTCCAAGCATGTAGAAAAATTTTTTGAAAATTGCACTGTTTTTATCTTTGGAGGGCTTACTTCTGAAAGTTATGTTTTCCGCGGAAAAATTTTGATTGTTTTTACCCGATTACGGCAAAGCCAAAAGGAGGGTTATGATTTTAGCATGGGATGTATGCATGTTCATCTGTCCCCGCATATCTTCTTACCTACTTCTCATAATTTGACAAATGTTCAATATGGCGCCCTCTAAAGTCCAGTATAATGTGCCGTGTTGGGTATCAAAAGAAAGGCTTAATTAGCATATTTCAAATATATATTTATCGACATAAGTTATCTAAATGAAATAAAAAATATAAAGAAAGCGACTATCTGAGACGTGATTTTATAAATAAAAAATCAATTATACGCAATTATCGAGTTGATGCAAACAAAGCAGCGAGCAACAGCTAGTAATATATGTATATATATATATATATATATATATATATTTGGCTTGTTTTTCTTGGGTTTTAGGTTCGTGGATCTAACTTTCATAAATTAATTAAAACTTTGTTCTGGTATAACATCTGTAATTCAGTTTCTACGTTTCGACGGGTGGATCCTCGTCTTCATCAGGATTAAAAACATTACAACTCTACAAGGTAAAAACAACGAGTAAGTAAAATTGTACAAATTAAAAACAAATAATAATTACGGTTATTAAAAATGTTAATGCCGTACCTTCAAACATAGTATTCGTTTGGACCTTCTTGGTTTGTTATGGTTTTTCGTTTTATATCCATAATAATATAGTGGTTGAGTTGTTTACTTTACGATCTGCTGATATTAATTAGTTGTGCATGTGTAGGGTGGAAATGATTTATGGAGAGATAGTGTTGGGGACATATGTGGGAAGTATTTCGGAATGCATATTTTATTTGGTTAGGGAGCTATGTTGTTTTCGAGGGATTGTGTGCTCGGCTTGGATAGGTGGCGTTACTGTTTTCATATTAGATTGTAATAGATGCTGTTCAAGTCGGCGATATCAGTTTTATCGTTTACGCAGTTGGAAGTGTTTTTGATGTGAATCATCTCAAATATTTCTCTTTTTTTTTGTTTTTTTCTGAACATAGAATGGTTGTTTTGGTATAATCGAACTCGTGGGTGGTTGTTTTTTTGTGTTTGTGCTGTTGCCGCGTTGTTTGTTATTTGTGTGATTTTATTCTATTTTCCAAATATTGTTTGGATTGGCCAATATAGACTTTGTTACAGTTTGGCTCTTTGCAGGGTATTTTATAGACGGTGTGTGTTTTTTTGTTGTGGGGGATTTCAGGTTTTAATTTGGAGAAACAAGGCTTGAGGGTTTTATAACTTTTATGTGCGATTTTTAGGTTTAGTGGATCGAGCAGGTGTGAGATATTCTCTGAAAGATGTTTTATGTATGGAATGGCTATATGTGTGGATTGGTGGGTTGTTTTTTTTTATGATTTTTGTTGTTACAGGTTGATACGTGATTTAAATATGGAGTCGATTAACTTTTTGGGGTAATTGTTTTTTAGTAAGGCTGATTTTGCTTTCTTTATGGCAGTGGGTCGGTAAAAGGGGTCCGATAGGCTGATGGATCTGTCAGCTAGGCCGATCACGACAGACTTTTTTTGAGAGTGGGGGTGGTTGGACTGGTAATTGAGGTAATAATATATATATATATATATATATATATATATATATATATATATATACATATATTACTAGTTGTTGCTCGCTGCTTTGTTTGAATTAACTCGATAATTGCGTATAATTGATTTTTTATTTATAAAATATATATATATATATATATATTTATCCCGCGTACACTATAACGTCCGTACGTGGGTTTCCGACCATACACTACCGCGTCCTGAATGATACAACGTCCGTATACCGGACGCAGTATTGTTTTCCAACAATAATTCCATTATTTTGAACAAACCTTCGAATTTTATATTCGCAAATTGTACTCCGCATCCAGAGCTCCCATAGAATATGAAAACAGAAAACATTCATTAAAAAACGCGGGAGTTGGGTACACCAGAAAAATATGATCAAGGACGTAGTATTATACGGTCTGTGAAAGTTGCAGTATACATTTAGTTCAAACAATTTCTGTTTGGGGGGCGCTTTAAATCGTGAAACCTAATATATTTGGAATATACTTCTTTCACCTGTAGCATACTGATGCGTCCTCAGTCTGGCAACCGTGTACACATTCTGGTCAGTGTGCAGTGTGCAAACACGTGCGAAGTTCTGGTGCCCGTTTATGTCTATTTTGCGAGTGAGTATTATTCTTTGAAATATTTTTACCTGTCTTCTACATGCTTTCACAGGAATTGGAGATTCATGAGAAGAAAAACATATAAAATATGAATGCAATAGTCAGTTACATTGATTTGTCACTATTAAGTCGCCAGAAATAACCTTTTATGAGTTTCAGGGAATTTTAAAATGAGTAATGCTAGTGTTTTTATAAATTTTCAAGAAATTGAGTTTTTCAGAACCTTTACATTTGTTTTAGAATTCACAAATTGTTCTTCAATATTTCGGTTACAAATTGCAGCATTGTGAGGCGGTAAATCTATATTTTTATGTGGACTGCAGACTTTTCCAAAGTGTTTATACTCAAGGGCGGGCGTGTTCCAAAAGGGAACTGGACAAACGATTCATCTTTTTGCGCAAAGACGATTGCTTTGAATAAGCATTATTGGTTGGAAGCGGGAATCAAATCACATGAAAGTTATTCCATAGAAAACGAATAATTGAAAAATTATCGTCAGGATATAATGAATGATATGAGGTTGTAGTATATTTCACTTGATATTACAATTTTATTAAAATTTCCATACAACTTATCATTTCAGAAGAATTTCATTCAAAGTAGAAATTGGATATTATGGAGAACAAACACAAGAGCAGCCATAAGGAAGTTTTTTCTGCGCGTGGCTATAACTATATCTCTTAATATATAATGTTTATATGATACAATAAATGAGTCAAATGTGTAGATTAACAATAATTGGCACAGTTAATAAAATTGTGTATATGTCACCAGTTATTATTAAAATAAAAAATTGAATAAAAGGAAGCTATGAGTACACATACCCCCATACATGCCTACACATACAATTATTTGTAAATACCTGGTGAACTACAAAGACTCTTCCTCCATACATATCTGAGTTGCGAGTCTAAAGAAGAAGGCACTAGGTATGAGCAATTTGATCCAATTGTATCCTCAAGTGAAACATTTTTATTGCAGAATTTCAAAAGGGTATTTATAAGAGGAAAAAGGGGAAGAGGTGTGCCTGTTTTATTCAGTAAGGATGTGCAAGAACATATCGGTGTACTCTTATCGGTAAGGAATAAACAAGTGGATGATAAAAATCCTTATTTATTTGGTAAGCCAGGACTCGTAACACCCATAACTGGATACAAAGTTTTACAAAGTTATGCACGTGCAAGTGGAGCGAAAAATCCCTCGTCCATAACGTGTACCAAGTTACGTAAGCATTTGGCGACATTATCCCAGTTGTTTTCTCTGAACGAAACGGAAATTGACCAGTTGGCCACATTTTGGGACACACAATAGGTGTCCATAAGAATTCTTATAGATTGCCTGATGATCTTCACCAAACTGCAAAAATTTCAAAAATTCTTCTTTTGCTTGAGAGTGGAAATCTTGGTGAATACAAGGGAAAAACGCTAGACGAAATTGACATTAATTTGAATGAAGATCTCCTCGATTCGATAAATGAGTGCAGTGATGAAGATGATAACGGAAAAGATGACAGTTTGATTGAACATGATATGTTTCTACATGATGATGAACAAATAGGGAAACACTCCGTAGAAGATGATGAAACCCATAGTGTGACTGAGATTAGAGAAAAGCCTGGAAAAAAGAACATTAACAGAGGAATGAAAAGGACACTGGTGAAGTGGACTGCAGATCAAAAAAAAATGGTCACAGAATATTTTGGAAAACATATAAAGAATAGAATTCCCCCAAAGAGATATGAATGTGAGGAATTGAAGGTGAAATACTCACAATTATTCGAAAATAAAGACTGGCCAAAAATAAAAGTATTTGTTCAGAATACATATTCTCGAGAAATGAAAAAATATTCTGACACTGACTAATATGAAGATTTTATTTCGAATTCTTCAGATGACTGTTCTGAAACGAGTTCATTCATAAGGAATTGTGATATTTTTTTGTATTTTGAAGATTCTAGGGAATTTATTTTTGTTTTACTCGTTTGAAATGTATTTACTAGCAAAACCTTCAGAAATTAATGATTTATTTATATATACAGCGTATTGTTTCTCTTATCCAAAATCTTATCTGTATTTATTGTCACAAAAAATAAAAGTATGTGTTCAGAATACATATTCTCGAAAATGAAAAAATATTCTGACAATGACTAATATAAAGATTTTAATTCTAATTTTCCAGACGACTGTTCTGAAACGAGTTTATTTATAAAGGAATTGTGATATTTTGTTGTATTTTAAAGAGTCCAGAGAATGTATTTTTGTTTTACCCTTTTTCTAGTTTTTCAGATGACTGTTCTGAAACGAGTTCATTTATAAGGAATTATGATATTTGGTTTTATTTTGAAAATTCTAGAGAATTTATTTTCGTTTTACTCGTTTGAAATGTATTTACTTACAAAACTTTCAGAAATTAATTATTTATTTATATATACAGCGTATTGTTTCTCTAAGCCAATCAGTTTTTGCCCAAAATCTTATCTGTATTTATTGTCACGAAAAATAAAAGTATTTGTTCAGAATACATATTCTCGGAAAATGAAAAAATATTCTGACACTGACTAATACGAAGATTTTATTACAAATTCTTCAGATGACTGTTCTGAAACGAGTTTATTTATAAAGGAATTGTGATATTTTGTTGTATTTTGAAGATTCCAGAGAATTTATTTTTGTTTTACCCTTTTTCTAGTTTTTCAGATGACTGTTCTGAACCGAGTTTATTTATAAGGAATTGTGATATTTTGTTGTACTTTGTAGACTCTAGAGAAATTATTTTTGTTGTACTCGTTTAAAATGTATTTACCTACTCACAAATTTTTCAGAAATAAATTATTTATTTATATATACAGTGTATGATTTCTCTAAGCCAATCAGCTTTTTTCCAAAATCTCATGTGTATTTATTGTCAAGAAAACACTACTATCAAAGTTGATTTTCTGGGAGAATGAATAGATCAATTTTTACCAGCAAGGGATTGATTTTCCAAAGAGGAAAACGTGACTTATCAATGCCATATCAATATACTTCGATTCTTTCGACCAGTAAATAGTAACACAACAGGTAAGTGATGGAATAAGGAAAATTTGTGTTTTGGTTATCTACCTGAAAGAGCACAAAATACAAATATTGACAACATATATTCCAAAAAAAGTTTTTTGTAAATTTTATGAAACTTTGGATAATTGTCGCATTTTTTTTTAATATTCAGTAGTTTTTGAGTGGTAAAATTGAAATAATTCAGATAGTGGAATAATATTACATTTCAGCTTCAGAAAGTTAGGGCATTGCGGTAACTTTTTACTGTACATCAGTGAGGAACATTATATTGAAAGTTACCAACCGTAAAGTAAGTGCTTAATTTTTCATTTAACAAATAAGTTTCCAAATTACATTGTTTGATGAATATCTAGAAAAAAATATAATTTTTTTGAAAAACTGATATCACCATTCGAAAGAATGGTAGATTTTGGATGAAAAAAGTGAAAAAAAAGTTCTTTCAATGAAAACTGTAAGCTGCGGACTTTTTTTTTATAACGTACGAAAATGTGAGGCGGCGACATTAAAGTGCATCTCTCGAGGAGCACGTAGCCACAACACGCTTCACTTAATTTGTTATTACTTGTAATTTAATTGATCAAATTGAGCTGTAAAAAATGTATATGGAGGAAGAAAGAAGAAGTGAGGTGTCATGTTTTCAAATGTGGAAAAAAATAGGAATAGTACATAATATATGAAGTTAGGTCAAAGTAGAATTATCTATAAAATCAATTAAAGATCTGCCATTCTTTAAATTTTCGAAATGAACATCTAAAATTTGTACATTTCACTTCCAAAATGATACTTGAGAAAGTGTGCCAATGGAAAAAAATCTTAAAATTGTATTTAAAAAAATACAGTGGTCAAAATATTAAATAATTTCATAAAATGACAAATTTGAATTTTTAGGCCGCTTCAAAAACCAAAAACCAAATGATACAAGATTTTTCAATGTACTTTCTAAAGCTTGTTATCTGTACTTTGGGGAGGTTTGATTGGTTTTATTAAAAAAAATTTATAGTAAAATTTTGCCAAAAACAAAAAAATAAACAAATGTTGCTCCAAAATCCATGAAATTTTTTGTTAAATACATTTTGATAACGTTTATATGGAAAAAAATAAGCTTACCTAACCAATAAACATTTATATTACGACCTCAAACAAGGTATACGCAGCGTAAAATATTTTTTTCTTTGTTAATATAAGTGTAAATTTTATTAATTACGAAAATATTACGGTTTTAAGTATTTTTTTTATAAATGAGTTCCTGCTTAAAATTCTTATTTAGAATAGAAATATAAGTTTATCTTCTGATTTACTTCATGTTGGATCGAAAATATCATATTTGAATGTTAGAGAGAGATAGAACACGGGAGAACAGTTGATCGGTAAGTTTAGTGCTCACTTGACGCTCTACGTATACTAGTGGAATAATATTGAATTTCAGCTTCGGGAAATTGGGGGATAGTGGTAACTTTTTACTGTACATTAGTGATGATGTTGGGAACAACATAAAAAAATTTACCAACCAATAAAAACTTTTCAACAAAAAATTAAACCGACGAAATACGGAACTGAAAAGTAAAAAATAAAATACACCTTCTTAGTCTCAATAACTAAGCTCCTAAACTAATGTAAGTAACTAATTTTGAGTCGGCGCCAAACGAACAATCAACGAACATCATTAAATTACTTCAAAAAAATTATCAGAATGTGTCCGCGCATTTTACGCCTTACCTAATTCATTTGCTTGTTTGTTTGGCGCCGACTCAAAATTAGTTACTAACATTAGTTTAGGAGCTTAGTTATTGAGACCAAGAAGGTTTATTCATTTTTACTTTTCAGTTCCGTATTTCGTCGGTTTAATTTTTTGTTGAAAAGTTTTTATTCTTCAATTTTTTGTGGCTGAAATCTACTAATTACTGACCGCTTGTTTTGTTATCACTTCCAAAATAATATGATTATCTACTTTTACTATTTGTTGTTATATAAATTATTTTTGTTGTTCTGGTAAGTTTATTTCATTACTTTGTATATCATTCCACCCTCTCATAGAATATAATAACTACATAAGTGTGCTAATGTTCACAAGTGAAAAATCAATTATCCCTATTTTCATACCCGTAAGGGTGGATAATTCCATTCGAAATCCAAATTTAATCAACTATGAGGTATACCCTATCTGATAAAAGAAGAATCATCCAAATCCAAGATCCCAGTACAAAGTTATGCCTGATAGAATCGGTTAACGAACCAGAATTCAGAGGGTGAGTGATCAATATCCTTCATTTTAGGGGTGGATTTTATATTTTAAATTCAAATGGGACCACTTCGGAGTACGCTTCATCCACTGAAGAAAGAATTATAGGAATCGGATGCCTCAGTAAAAAGTTATGCGTGATCATACATAAAAAAAATGATAAAAAAAATATACGCGTCGACTAGAGAACCTCCTTGTTTTTGGTTTCGTCGGTTAAAAAGTGTGTGCTTGATTAATTATCTAACAGATAAGTTGCCAACTTACATTGAATATTGAAAAAAAATGAATAACTAATGGTACCACTCGCAAAAATGGAAAATTTTACATAAAAAAGGAAATAAAAAGTTTCTTCAAAATAAAAATTATAAGCTGCAGAATTCTTTTGCTAACGTGCGATTTTGAAGTGCAGCGCTGGAGGAGTACGCAGCCACTAGCGCTTCACACTAAATTTGTTATTACTTTTGATCTAGTTGAGCTAACAAAAAATCATTTAAAAAAAGAAAAATGCAGCTAACGAGAAATCATGTTTTCAAACATGAAAAAAAATATGTATAGGAATAGTACGTATATGATATTACGTCAAAGTAGAATTCTGTCTAAAATCAATTGAAGATGTTAATTTTTTTTTCAAGATAAACATCTGGAATTTTCACATATCACTCTCAAAATGACAAATAAAAAAAGGCAATTTAAACAAAAACTTACGGAGCTCAAAATATTAAATAATTGGAAAAATTACAAATTTGAATTTTTAGGCCATGCTCCAAAGACCAAAAATGTTAGTTTAAAATGTGATATTGAAACTTGTATATGGAATATAATGAAACTTGTTGAGTGGAGGCAACATTTTTCAACCGATTGAAACAAAAGTACGTCTCATCAATACCTCGGCTAATTTCGAAAATGGTCCAGTAATTTCAAAATGGCAGCTGTTGAAAGATTTAGAAAAAATCGCAATATTTCATTTCCATACCAAATATCGGCAAACTATAGGTCATTTGATAGAGATTCATTAGCTCCACAACTTTTACCCAAAAAGTTTTTCTCCGAGATGTACATGAAAATAAAAAATAGCTCTAAATTATCATTCATCAAATCTACCTTTACGACTATTATATTTTTGTTCAGCGACCTCATAAACCCCATAACATCAATTTGGGTCAAATTACTTTGATATCCATTGAGTTATTTGAAATTTGCCTAACAATCAGCGCACAAATATAAGTTTATAACTTTTTTCTGCCAGTCATTTCTGAGTTATATCAGAGGATTTTAGGAAAATCCCCAGGATTCCGGAATAATGCATAATTTTAAGCTATTTTTACTCCACTGAATCAACTCTAGAAATTTTATGATCTGCTGCGATTGGGGATGGTATATACCTGTTGTATTTGACGTATTTTTGTAACTATCAAGGAATACCATATTTCATTATTACATCATCCATGACCGGTCCCAAAGCAATTACGATTTTTTTTGTGAAGTTATATAAATAATGGAAGTGAAGAAAGACATAACCCCCCATGGGCTGATCATTTGATGACAACAGAACATACATGATATAGGAAATAAAATAGAAAAAACATGGCAACAGCGCTGGACGCCGTATCGTGTTGAGTATGGAAGATATAATATAAATTGGACGCAGGATCATACTAAATATGAGAACAAATTATTCACCGGACGCAAAAATGATATGATAGTGAAAGGACGCAATATTGTGAAGGTATACTTTTTTTTATTTTTGAAGTTATTGATGATCTGAAACCAGCTATGGGCAGGATTTTTCGCGTAGAACCAGTATACTTTATCAGAATTGACCTAAATAGCGTATTTCTGGTAGACGCAGTAATGTACGCTTCATGAAAGGACGCAGTATTGTGAGCAGGATGTATATATATATATATATATATATATATATATATATATATATATATATATACATATATTACTAGCTGTTGCTCGCTGCTTTGTTTGCATTAACTCGATAATTGCGTATAATTGATTTTTTATTTATAAAATCACGTCTCAGATGTTCGTTAAACGTCATGGATAGTCGCTTTCTTTATATTTTTTATTTAATTTATATAACTTATGTCGGTAAGGGAAACATTCTCAATTGAGTAATCTCTTTTGGAAAACATTCTTCTTTGCCTCATTCATCTATATGAGTTCTTAATTAAGACTGGAATAGAAAATCGAGAGGACTATCTGAATAAAAATGCAAATTTTCAATTTCAGATTTTTTCTTTTCTTTCATATGTAATCCAATGTCCAGCGTGGCTTTAGCCGGGGAAGTAGTTGTTTTCTGTTAGGCATTCACAAAAAATAACTTCTCGTGGATTTTTCAATTCACAGAAAAATATTTCTATTCAATATTTAATTGAGAATGTTTTCCTTTTCAACATGAATACCCCACAAGAGGTTATCTTGAACGATGGAAGATAGTGACTAAAGTTTATCTTTCAGTCGCAGATGATTCCACATCTGATTTTATGTGATTATATATAAAAATAAAACCTAAAACTGCATACACTTTCTCCAGAAAATAATACCTCATAATAATTTAAATAAAAAAGTTCAAAAAATAAAACCCGACTACGGACAAAATCTCGCTCTGAAAAGTACGAAATAAGAAAATATTCTTGTCCGAAAATCTTATCTACTAACTATTCAATTATTTATCGTCTAATAAGTAAACAACTTCAATTTAACACATAGATATATTGATGCTCAGAGGGGATAGCAATGGTCGCATGCCACCTTGCTTTAGGACACAAACGACTATGATGCTCTACATAACCTATATATATATTTCAAATTATTGCATTTACCTAAATAACACCCTAAAATGTAATGATAAGTAAGCAAACCTTAGGGCAAGATGGCATGCGACCACGGCTATCCTCTGAATATCACTATATCTATGTATTAAATTGAAATATATGAGTTGTCTACTTATTAGACGATAAATAATTGAATAGTAGGTAGATAAGACATTCCGATAAGAATATTTTCTTGTTTCGTACTTTTCGAATCGCGATTTTTTCCGTAGTCGAGTTTTAGTTTTTCAACTCATTTTTGTACGGTTTTAGCGTATTTTGAAGTACATACAGCGAGTTTTGCCTTTTTTTTACAAATAAAGTCGGAAAATTCAGTTTTTGGGCCGTAGGATTTTTCGATTACGTTTTAGAGAAAAGTTATAGGTATTAAATATACCTTTAATTTCATTTTTTATACGTTAAAAATCAATGGATAAATTCTCGAGATAATGGCGAAAAACCCTCCTAATAAAATATGTAGGTTATTAAAAATAAGTTGTTTATATCAAAATTTAAGCAAAATCAAAAGATATATTACAGTATTTTAGCATTCACGTTGCAAATAAAGTATGGTTAATAAAACATGTAAATTTTTCCTGCATTTCTCAATTTTCCAGGGGAATAAAAATTACCCAGTTATTAAAATTTTGTCAACCTTACCCAGATTTAAAAAAAGGTTCTACGTTGTCTAGAAGAGATAAGTTAAATTTTGATGCGCGCTCCAATTTGAAGTTTCTATATCAAAAACTCGCGCGTGAAAACTGAGCTCGGGCTGTTCTCCCCACCATCTGACCACGGCGCTCTTCTTCACTTTACTTTAAAGGGCCAGGATTTCATATACTTATCAATTGAATCATAAAATATAGGTATTCATTAAAAATCTGTTAAAAATTCAATTCTTAATGTTTATAAATAACAGATAAATTATATCTTGGTCGTAGATTATAATTTTTTTAATGCGTGTTTTTTAACCAGCTTTTCAATGAGCCTAAGTATAAGCCTTTATCATAAAAAAATATAAAGTTATTCCATTTATTTGTATATGCATAAAAACACCCCTCTTTTAAACGCGAACTTTTTAACAAATAACAATTTTTCAACTTACCTTGATGTTCAACCTTTCAGGAATCAATTCCCCTTTGTTAAACATATGTATCTAGATCCATTATCTTACCTATGACGATTGTTTAAATAAACGGTATTTCGGATAAACATATGCAATTATTCATAAACTACCTATTAAACCGATCGGTTACTGAAATTTGGCACACTTATAAAAATCGATTAATTTTTCATTCACGGACTGGGCTATTTTGTGTGGCGATCATTGAAATTAACGGACGATCTAGGGGAATCCCCCAAGTGCGAACTTTGGCAATAGCACTTGACGATAGATAACAAGCGATGTTACAATATTTACGACCTCTGTTGATTTTTCATGTCTGGCGAGTTGTTTTTCAATTAATTTATTCAATGATAACATTCTGCACAGTAGGTTTTATTTTATATCATTTGATTGACCTATACTTATTCTATACACATCCAAAATTATATATCAACTCTATTTTTGAGTATACTGTTGCAAATAATCGAATCATTGGCAATCTGCATGTTACAATTATGCACTTTCAATGTGGTCTTTAAAAAAACTTATCTTTGCTATTATTTTAAAAACTTAAAAAAATAATTGAGTTTCTATTTGAAATTTAATATTTGTTGTCTTTTGTTAAAGTGTAATACTGATAAAACTGAAGTATATAAATTAACTTGTGGCTCTTAAGTTTTTACATAGGCCAAACTGGCAGAACATTAAAAAAACGATTATCAGAACATAGGAACTGTTTCATCAATGGAAAAACAAATTCAACTTTTGCTACTCACCTCTTGACTGAAAAACATTGTTTTGTTAACGATTTCGAAATATTACATACAGAAAAGAAAGGTTATAAACTCGACCTTCTAGAAATTAATAAATGCAAAAGTAGCAATTTTTCGCTTAATGACCAGATCAACTTGAATAATTCTCCTTTGTTGAATTCTTTCTACTGAAGATTAAAAAGGTAATGGATATAATATCCGTTCTTCTTGATCTCATTCCTTATGAATACCTAATGGATAATCCTTAATATCATCAATTCTCAATTAGATTCATATACCTGCCTTGACTATTTAATATGATAAATCGTGATTGTTGAGTTAGTATTATCTCCACTTGAAAAAGCTATTGTATAGTGTATAGCGAAACACGTGTCGTGGTTTTGTAAACCCAGTTTAGTGAAGTGAGTGTCTTTTGTTTATTTAATTTTTTTTCGCAATATTCATGGAACGTGGTTTTAATTGTGCAATATTTCACCTCCATTGTTCATGATAGTCTCTCTCTCTTCATTTTTGTTGTTCTTCACAGTTTATTTTTGTGAAAAATATTTCATTAATTTTGCGAATGATCATAATGAATGGTTTGAAAGCTACCTCTCTGGTCGAACTCAACAGACTAAAATTAACGGGACATATTCAAACCAAAAAGTTGTCAATAATGGTGTACCTCAAGGTAGTGTCTTGGGCCCGCTTTTATTTGTACTATACATTAATGACATGAACTTCATTAATGGATGTGAATTCATCAATCTATTTGCAGATGATACTCTGATTACAGTGAGTGAACCTGAATTACAAACAGCTATCAATAAAATTAATGATATTTTGATCAGAATATCTGAATTCCTCAACATAAATAAGCTCAAGCTCAATGTCAATAAAATGAAAGCAATGATAATTACAACGAACCATAAACATAATTCAATTGACAAAACATCTATAAGTATAAATATCTACAATCAAAAAATTGAAATTGTCGAGGAATTCAAATATTTGGGGTTCATCGTGGATCAAACACTGAATATGAAAAAACATTACAATTATATTCGCAATAAAATTGCAAAAAAATTATTTTTCTTTGGCCGTGTAAACAGTTGCTTACCGTTTCAGACTTCCATTGCAGTTTTCAAATCAATCATTCAACCCCATTTCGATTACTGTGCTACTTTACTATCACAACTTGATGCAAATTGTTTGTCTGCATTGCAAAAGTTACAGAACAGAGGCATGCGCCTAATTTTAAGATGTAATAGATATACGCCAACTACAACAATGTTGGAAGTTCTGGATTGGCTTTCTGTGAAAGACTGTCTGTTCTATCTTTCCATGACATTAATCTTCAAAATACTGTCTAGTAATGCACCCTCATATTTTGATCAATTTATTGTTTTCCATCACCAAATTCATAATTACCCCACCAGGGGGAATACTAATTTATATGTAACGCGTTTGAACTATACACGATCCATGAACTCCTTATTCCATTGGACTACAATAACCTCCTGCTTGAGATAAAACAAAGTGAATTATATTATGACATTCAAAAAAGGACTTACTAGTCATTTGAAGATACAACATCCATATTAACATTGATATTATAATATCATATATATCTAGTATTTGCAATTAATATTGTTATTTTTTCTATTCTCTGAATGCTTGGATAATTCCGAGCATACACATTTTATTGCTATGAAGTTGGACTGTGACTCTGTTCATCCAATTTTAAAAATGTTTTTGTATATTAGGATGCCTATTTGAAATAAAGATTATTATTATAAGTATGACATAAAATGTTCATGAATATATAATTGAGAAAAAGAAAGAACTTGAAATATTAAAATAATATATATTTTCTATAATAATGAATGAGAGTCAAAGAAAAAAAAAGACAAATCTGAACAATTTATTGATCTATAATTTCCGGCTTGGTTTTTGAGTGGTACAAAACATAATGATTTGCCGAATATTCTAAAAAGTTATGGAAAATTCAAAACCAATTAAAAAAACGTAAAATATTTGCTCTATATTATAAATTGCTTCAATCACAAGGCTGAGAAGATATAGTATTTCTAATCCCAATTGGACCGACATAAAAAGTTTCGGGAAGGTATTCTCTTTGCAGTCGCTGCCTTGACATAGGAGTCGGTATATTATTTTTCAGTGGTATTTATTCAGTTACTTATTCTTACAATCATAGCAATTGATCACCCCATGTAAAAGTAGACACATGTTATCTCAATTAAATTTTATTATTTGTTTCGAAAGGTCTCCCGAAAGCCATATTGACAAAATTATTTTCATTGGATAATTCCTAACCTCGCCAACACACGGCACTGATTAAGAAATATTGTGAACTGCGTAAATCATGCGGCTTCAGATAACAGATGTCCAATCCAGCTAGCCGAGCTTCTATTCCTCAAATTTATTTGATAGCGCCTTTACTAATAATCTGGGCAACTATGGACACGCGCCAGAACTTTTTTATGATTGTACCAGGAACGCTTTGAAAGTAAAAACACTGGTAGTATTAAATTTCCCATTTGCCGGGCAGTGCATATGAACACTCCTCGTAGTGCTCTTATTTTTATTGCCGTTCCAATTGGGATTAGAATAACTATACTGAAAGTTACTCGCGTTTTGGAGAATTAAATTGAAAATTTTCTTGAACACTGCATTTGGTTTCATTCTGCATTTTCTTCGACAATTAACACTTGAAATTTTATTATATGCCATTATGATGAATAAAAGTTGACTAGCAAAAAAATGTACTAACATCTAATATTTGCTCTTGATAGTTCCCCTTGGTGTATGGGGTTGAGATTGAGGTATTTATGAAATACTGTCTAACATCATTACATCATTTTATTGAATATATACCTAGAACAAGAATTGAAATCTGATTCAGCAGTACTTACTTTATTTCTGATTTGCAATTAACTCACATTTGTAACTTTTTTACAATTTCTATTATCTGCAAAACAGAAATATTTCACTTATATACCAATGGAAATACATTGTCCTTTTAATTCGTTTCACTATCTGCGTTATGTTCTGTTGGCACCAACTATGGTATTGCGAAGGTTTAAAAGTCAGTGTGAAATGTAGGAAATGAAATTTTAAAACATTTGAAACATTTTATTAAATATATTCCTAGAATATTGAAATTTGTTTCAACTTCACCTTATTTCTGCATTGATAACTCAGAATATCATTTTGTTCAATGCTCAACATCTCTAAATTAAACACAGTTATAAAAAATATGAAGCGTTCTAGCAAAAAAACTCAATATAATCAATTAATTAACTTCTTCTTCTTCTGGAAAGGCAGCTTTCAGGTGTTTGCTAAAATCGTAGGTGATGATTTTCGGCGTAATGAAGCCTCCAAAAAAGCTGCGCCCCTTGTGGAAAATTCCGGCGCCGCTTAGCGGTACCGCCTGAATCGATTCCAGTTTCTGGGCGTCTAGGAATGGTACAGTGGTTTGGGCTGCGTCCCGGTCAATATCGGAATGGGTCAGTTCAATGTATTGATCCGATTTTGATGTAGGAATTGATGGGGAGGGAGATCGTGTCGGTATGTCCGGGCTGTTGATTCTTACCCTGGTTCTGAAACCGACAATAACCTCTAAGTTGAAATATTCATTGTGTAGGTGTTTCTATACCCAATTGTAGAAGACCTTTTTCTGTCATATTCATATATATCTCAAATAAGGTCAAATTATATCAAGAAGAAAAGTTAAAAAGTTTATTTCTATCTTATTTGTCTCTTACAGTTCAAAAAGACAAATGTTGCATAACAATAAATGAATTAATTACTTATAAATTAACACTTGAAAGTTCAATTCATTGTAGAGCTCACAGTTTTTGTAAAAAATATTGAGTATACAAAATACAATTCATAAATCCTTTTTTAATAACTAAAAAACACATTAATTCGGGAAAAATGATTCCTTCTAGTTACTGTGCAATGGATAGTTTATTCATGATCAACGAATAATAAAATACACATATAATTACAGTGCAGTGAAAAGAACCAATACTATACTTTGATTTAGCAATGAATTGGAGTAAATATCAACATAATCTATCAAAGGGTTATAATAATTTAAATCAGAAAATATTTTTTTATCAGGATTAGCTTACTGTGCCCAACAAAGTATGTTTGTGGACAATGAAAAATAACGCGATTTGTACGGGATCCCAAGGTTTTTTCGTGATCACATATAGCATGTCTATATTTTTCTAGATTTGTGTGGTTCAGATATTGAAATAGATATGGAATGTTGCAAATGATGAGATGGGTGATGTTTTCTGCTACAGTATTACTCACTTTGTTTTGAAAACTCCTGTTAAACTAGGCCAACAAAATATATCATTGTAAAAAATAGGCAGGTAAATTTTTTATTTATGAATTCAACAAATTTGAGTTAGACTTGAATCATATTTAAATATCAGATGAAATAGTGATTTTTCTTATTTTACCTCTCAGACTTTTTCCTCGACATTGTCTACTAAATATATAGAATAGTCTTACCTTGGGTTTTTACTTGCTGAATCTGTGTTGGTGTTGTCTATCCAAATGCTTGTGCTTTGTGGGTTTATCAGTTTGCCAGTATCGAAATCGAATTTAGTTACGTATATTTCGAAATTCAAGTGGGATCCAATTTCTTTGAATCGAACACCTGAAAAAAATCCTCAAGAAGTCGGCCAATATTTGATTGATTTGATTTCATTATATCATTTCATCGACTATAAATAAAGTTTAATCCGATTATATCACCTGTAAGAATATATCCTTCTTCTGCTTGTAAATCATCTAAATCGACGGCACGTTTTTCCCAAGTGAATGTATGATAGTCTTGTCCACTATAGACCTGTCTGTCAGTTATTTGAAATTCGTTCACAGGCGCCCAATGGACAGTATTGATATCGATATTTCCTCTTGGCAATAATTCTCCTTCTTGAATTTGAAGATGAATGATGCGGTTGTTTTTGACAAATCTCAGTCCAGTTACAACCCTGAAATTTTTTAAAATACATTGGAATAATTAATCATAATCACATCGATTCACAACCAAACATTGTATCAATACTCTTTTCAATTGATTAATATGCGTATATCAAGTAATTGTGATCAAGTTATAACAATAGTTTTATGGTCTTTCTCAAGTTCAAGTGATAATTGATCCATTATGATCAATTAAGGAATCATATAGATAGTGTCAAATCAGTAAACGGGATCTCAATAACATTGACTGAAAACGTGAAAAAGTATTCAGATTGTTTTAAATAGGTTCACATTAAATTTAGCGTATTTACCTATTATTTTCAGTATCGGCTAGAACCGCTCTCATACTAATATATCTATCTGAATTACTGCCTTGTTCATCACAAAAGCAGAAGCAGTAGGAACAATGCCAGAATAGCCATCTCCACCAACTGTCCACTTTGCTGGTTCCTCTAGAGCACCCCTTCTTTCTTCCTAATACTCTTCCGTTTTCATATTCGATATATTCATACCGTCTGCCACTGAGCGGATCCTGAAAATATAAATCATTTTCAAAAGTCTGATGACTTTGAAATTACTTCCTTTTTATTGGATCCGAATAAGTTTTGTAAATATTTGTTTATTTATAATAAGCGATAAATAAAATATGTACCATTGATAACACTAGTTTGCAGTACATCTGTTGCTGGAACATTTTGTGCTGTTGCTGACTACATATGATATGCTTATTTCAAATATATAAGTAGATTTTTTTTATCAGCTCTAGTTTTTGAGTTTCAAATATCTACATTCCAAACAGGAAAAAACATGTATTTACTAAGAAAAAAATTGAATTAATCATTGAGTTCTAAAACTTAACATTAAAGCTCTTCTCGTATGTGTGGACTGAAAATGGCGTATCAGGGACAAGCAATAGTTAGACATCATATTCGTATCCCAGAAAACGTTCTTCAAAGATTCGTAAATCTTGATGCATAAGCTCTCCCTGCTCCTCGCTCATATCTCCTAGATTTTCCGGAAACCTGTCCAGGTAACTATGGAGGAAGTGGAGTTTTATGCTCATATTTCACCCGATATTTTTCAATTGTAGAAGAAGAAGGTCTTCTACAAGTTCAATATAATTTTCTGATTTTCTATTTCTGAGAAAGTTTTGCATCACAGAGGCGAAAGCTGTCCAAGCCCTTAATTCAAGTTCAGTCATACAATTTCTAAATTGAGTATATTTCTTGAGTTGTCTAATTTGGGGGCCGTCAAAAATACTGGCTTAAATCTTTTCCGTAGTGAGTTGAGAAAATGTTTGACAAATGTAGGAAAAGCAGTTTCCATTTTTTTCGAGTGACTTAACAAACTGCTTCGTAATCCCCCGTTTTATATATAATGGCTTCAGGATAATTATGTCATGAGCTTCCAGTGAATTGTTGACACTACAAAAGTAACAGCCATCAAGATGATTTTCTCGCCAAATGGTTGTTCCAAATTTAAAAGCCCTTCTTTTGCCATTTTTCCATAATGTTAAATATTCAACATACGATATACAAACACAATCAGGAGCCCAAGACTCGTCATTTATATCCAAGAACATCCCAAAATACAGAAAATAGGTAATGAACTCTGATATAACTTTTGTACAATCGTTAAACACATATTCTCTCTCCTAATTATGAAAATTAACAAAAAAGTACCTTGAGCTGCACAAAAAAATTTGAGGGTAGATTTGAAAAAAACATGTCATTAGTGAACGTTATCAACCACAAAATCCACGGAAACAGACAAAAAGTAGAATTTTGTAAACTAGTGCAATGGGAGTAGTCAAGTTTTAATGAATAGATAATCAGTAGCTAACAAGAGAATTTTTTTATTGTTTCATTTGAATAGTTGGAGAGAAAGAAATTAAATATATTGGTAGATTAGTGTTGGTATATTGAAGAAAAGGAAATTGGTATTGAAATCCAGAAAAATAATGCTTACCGCGTGAAATAAAACTGGAAAACTTTTTTTTTTATTAATACTTACCGCTGGACATATCCACATGTCAGAGTCAAAATATTGACAGTTGACGATCTTGCCATTGCATCTTCGTTGTTGGCGACAGTGCAAATTGTTGAAACAGCCATGGCTTTTTGTATAGGTGTATTCGGCACAATTTTCTCTGCAGGTTCCTTCCGGATTCAGATCTACTTCGTTTTGAACATAGCCTTGCAAGAGTTGAGTTATTTCTTCGTAAGTCTCACCTAAACATAAAACAGCTATACAGAGGGAGAAATGAAAAAGAGTGGCGTTAATTATGCCGGCTATAACATTGTTTGTTTTGGGTTAGTGCAATTGAAAGAACGGTCAGTGGTATTATTTTCAGAAAACATTTCTTCCAAATCTTAATATATGAGTTAAACATTGCTTTATTTAGAAGATCTGTCCTATCACTTTGTTACAGGTTTGCTTTATTTTATACTAACCTTTGATATGTTTTTTTGGATCACAGTTCCACAATTCTCTAGATGCGTTTTGCATGGCACTTTTAACTATTTCTATAGCATGATTGGTCCTTTCTTCATATCTGTCTCTCATTATTTGAGCTTCGGTTGTGAAATTGCCTATAGAATAGTAAAATTATCTGTAGGTAATGTAACTATTTCGAATATAATAAACGTTGAACTATCGTACAGAAAATATATTGGTTTGAAAATATCTCGATGATATAAAGATCACTATGAAATGTATATATAATTGTCGATTTTTACTTATTAGCCTGTTTCTATTGATTTAATCAAAAGGTTATTTGAAAACTGCATGCAGCAGCAATCGAATTATCACCGCGACTCACCTTGATTGTACAGCCTCAGAAGCATATACGAAAATTGTATCATAGCATAACCTTTCAATTCCGTTAGAGCTATCGTATTGTACAAATTGTAGAGAACCTGTTGGGGAGATTGCTTTGAATTGCAAATCATATCGCCTTCGACTTCCTGTAAAATAAAAAGTGAATTATGAGGGTTGTATCAGATCATACTCAAGTTCGGTTAAGAGGGAATTAGTAAAAGTAATATCAATGTGAAAGTCATCAAATTATCGAATAGAATAATTCGTTAAACTGTTTGATAAAGTTTTTATTAGCAATAAATAAAGTTGTTGATATATACCCTTATGCTTCAGCATTACCAATACACGAATTGCCTGATATAAACTACAAATAAATAGGTATATTTGAAAGTAATATATGGCTAATGTCAATATGTCCTCATTTCTATACCCTCGTGATGAGTAGAGTAGTATTGCATTATGAAACAAAATTCCGTCACAAAAGCATAGGGGATGCTGTCGGCTATCACGGGAGGAAACGATATAGAGTGACTATGGCTCAACAATTTAAATTTTTGAATATAGTATGCAATTTTTCGAGTGATTTTATTCAGCCAGCAATGTCATTTGTCAATATTATTCAGCATTAAAATAAGTAGTTATAAATGGACAACTGGCTTTTGAGGTAG
This sequence comes from Gonioctena quinquepunctata, assembly GCA_018342105.1. NCBI lineage: Eukaryota > Metazoa > Arthropoda > Insecta > Coleoptera > Chrysomelidae > Gonioctena > Gonioctena quinquepunctata. The sequence goes on along the minus strand of JAFIRS010000233.1, from coordinate 743,836 downwards.
AACTTGCCATTTTTATTAGTCTTGTCAAATGGTAAGGGCTGAAAACTGAATGATAAATATGTCAGGAGATTAATTGGAAATACATACACCCGTGCATTTGAATTATTTCCAAAGAACATTATCTACTCATTGGCCAAAAAAATATCAAGAATATGTAATAAAGTAAATGAAGATTGTATGTTTTCTATCAATTTAGCTCAACGTTCAACTGTATGTTCTGCACAGACTTTTTTAGTAAAAGTCATTTTATTTTCACACAACCAAAATCCTTATCTCTGTTAAAAATTCTATCTGCCCAGTTTTGATGTTTTTTCTTTACCTTTCTGGCAGCCGTGAACATCTTTCCATTTCCCACAATAGCCAATTGAATCCTTATCATGGATGATTCCATATCATTGTTCATGTCGTACAGGATCGTATTAGCTAAATCGGTCCATGCCCTCTTGGGAGAGGGTATTCTTCCGGGGGCGGTCTGTTGTTTTTGAAACCTTCGAAAGGTTTCGTAAAGGGCGTAGATTCCCCTGAGATCGGCTAGGGCCAATTGAAGAGCCCAGACACTGTTCAGTTGGTCCAGACCAAATGTCAGTTCGTTCGGCATTACCTTCGCATGATAGAATCAACAGGTGAGTTGAGGTTGGGTTTTGTTGTTTTTAATCAAATTTGAAATGAGAGATGTTTTTCTTACTCAGTAACGAAATAAATAATATCTAAGCAAACACACCCGAACAGGTATAAATATTGGAATCTACTAATTCCATCATCTCGAATTGTTTCATGAAGGATGATTCTGATTACATTGATTTGCTGAAAACAAATGAGTGAAAATGAACAGAAAAGTCATTTAAAACAATATGATATGCAAAATAATTGCACCTGCTATATTTACATTTCCTTGTTGCTCCAGAAGATATTCAATGGAAACTATACAGTTCTGTTGCATTGGAAGTGAGCAAGGTCAAATTGGTACACTCATTTCCGCAGAACCACTCGACAATTACATGAAATTGTATCATTATCGTGTTTTTATCTCGTTGAGATAATAATGTAATTTACTTGAGATATATTTATAGTGACCACATTCGATTTCTTTTGGGTGATTTATTTCGTTAAAAAGTTAAGAATGAACTCTTCACAATATTTTTTTCAAGGAAATAAATAGTAAGAGACCAGCAGCTTGACGGGAACAATATATCAATATTTGGTTGTATATAGAAAACTCGTAAATACATCGACATATTTACTTTTACTATTAATGAATTATATCCAAAAAAAAAATATTGTGGAGTACCTCTACTGTTTTCAGTGCTTGCATGCACTTTTTACATCAAATCAACCTATATACCAACCTCCTGTACCCTGTCGCCGAATTGCTCGAATTTCTTTATAAGCGCCACTTCTGGGCCTCCTTCGATGATATCCGATTCTCTGACGTTGTTTTCTACATAGTCCAAAACATCGTTCCACGCCTTTTCTTCCAGAAGCAAAAAATCGTACCGCAGTCTGTCCACATCCACAACTTTGATGGGTTCACGAGCCCAAACGGAATAAACAACAGTCCAAAGGCACACAAGTGTTTTTATTGCCTTCATTTTATTTTTGGAACCTTATCACTTTCCCATTCGGTTTCTTCTACAATTCACTGTATTTTAGTTAATTCTAACATTTAGATATACTTTCATTAGTTTTGATTCAGAAAGGAAGAATTCCTCAAGCAAAATTTACCATTATTTTAGATTTATGATATATCTGTCAGATCAGAAGTTAAACGAGGGCAATGCCTCTTCGATATTTAAATAGTCATAAAGCCGCGTACAGAACTCCGCCGCGAACATTTTGTGTTCGCAGCTGAGTTCCGAGTAAATTTTGAGGTGTAAAGGCGGCCTTCCATATCAGCTTTTAGCGTCAACTTTTTTTGAAAGAAGTACTGCTATTTTCAAATGACCATTTCCATAGAGCCGAACAAACGCGGCGTTTTTACGTCAACTGTCAATTAATACTTAGTGTTCAGGTTAAAGTTACAGGATGCCCATTAATAGAAAATTGCATTTTTCCCATTATGTTTTAATTACCAGTTGCCACAAACTCACCAAACCAAACGGCACTTCCATAATTTATTATTTTTTTGTTATATTTGTCTATAGAAAAGGAGAGCAACATGTTTATAAACAAGCATCGTCAACAATTTGACGCTGAAAGTAAAACTTGAACCAACAAATAGCGGCATTACCTTGAAAAAGCGGCGGCTACTTTTGAAGTACTCTGATTGGCTGGAGGCAAGAAGCCAGCTTCAAAAAGCTGGTATGGAACGCCGCCTTAACACAATGTCCTGCGTTAACGACTAATTTTGGGAAGCGGGCGATGCGTACAACGCGTACCATGCGGCTTTAAGTGTCCTATGTAATATGTAATGTATAATTGCGGCGCGGTGAGACAAAAAGATAGTGGGGATGGGGATTGAGTACTGTGGAAATGACCATGTCCCAAAGCAAATTTGCCTTCTTAACAGCCACTATTAACAGCTCAATAAACTCAGACATTGTAAGTAAACTTTTTACGTTACACAGTTGCACCCTGTTGAGAATTTCGCATCAACTACTGACGATTCGGACCGATTTTGGTCGGAAATATCAAATAATTTGATCGACTCCACCGCGCGAATTTCGCACGAAACAATTTTACGACCAACGCGGCGTCGCGTTTCCGTCCATGATAAATCCGCTTCGGACGCTCCGCCCGCACCGCTTTTAACTGGTCGCTCACGCAGGGCGACAACTACAAGGAAAAAATTGTGTCCCATACTTTTCCCCTCCAAAATTGCGAATTTACACGATCCAATAAATTGGTCAATTTTGTGACCTTGAATTTTATTGATAGATGTAAACAGAAAATTGTCGTCAATTTGAAATTGACCAATACATTGATGAGTTTAGAATCGGTTCTAACTTTTCATCAATTTTTAGTGACAATTTGCAGTAACTTTCGGCCATGAATTGGATGCCTGCTAGAACAAAGATTTTCAGGTTATATGTTATTGTTTACGCGATTTCACATACCCTACCCTAACCGCGAGAAAAATGATTGTGCGAAAAAATTAATTACGTTGCATTACATTCGCAGAAATGTGCATTGCTAAATATAAAAGACAGAGATGTACCTAGAAGATGGTAGATTAGAGCTTGGATTGAGAAAAGAGGGAAAGGAAACTTGACATTAGTTCACGAAAAATTCCTGAGTGAAGATCCTAATTAATTCAAACGATATTTAAGAATGGATCAGTCAATTGAATAATATTCGGAACTTTTCCTATAGTTGAACCATTTCTTGTCAGTATGTTGGTAATCCTGGGTAAAAACTGTTGCCAAAATTGACCAATAAATTGTCAGGTGTGAATATAACCCATATTGGTCAATTTTATTGATCAATTTTATTGGATCGTGTAAATTCGCTCTTAGATATCCTAACTTAATAGACTTAAAATTGATACATTGGTTGGTTACAAGATGTAAATAAAATATACATGATTGTCCTGACCTGGCTTTTGAAGCTTTTGCTGAAAGTCTTTTTTATCATTTTGAAAACAGTTTTCCACTCAAATTCTGTTACGATAGAAATGGTAAAAAGAATGTAAGATTTAAAAAAATATATTGCTGGAGTCCGGAACTAATGGATTTGAAAAAAAATGTATCCCTCTATAATGCGCTTGCGAGGCATGATAGACGTTTTTCGGAAATCATTAGTTATTTGAATAAGGAGTATAGAAAACAACTGCAAACCGCCTCTGAACAGTACTACGATAATGTCATTTTGACTGCAGAGAACAAAACAAAAGCAACCTGGGAAATTATAAACAAATTACAAAAAAAAAGTAACGCTGATCCAACTAAAGTTTCTCTAGCAGACCAGCTGGGAGTTAATGAATATGATTTAGCAAATGAGTTTAACAGTATTTTTACCAAGGTGCCGGTTGACAACAGAGTCTATGATAGTCATTACCTTGAGTCAAATATTCAGATGAATCCTCACACTTTCTATATGTCCCCTATAACTAAAAATGATCTCCTAGATTTAATCCTCTCTAAAAAATACAACTTCTTGTGGGATGGATGGTATGAACAATAATCTGTTAAAACAAACTGCGCTTTATGTATATGAGCCATTAGTATTTTTTAATAAATCTGTCAGCTCAAAAAGGATATTCCCAGAGAAGTTGAAATATGCTAGGGTATCACCCATCTACAAAAAAGGTGACCACACAGATCTGAACAACTATAGATCGATAAGCATTCTATCAAGTATCTCAAAACTGTTTGAACTGAATATGAAGAATCAGTTGACTAACTTTTTTAGCAAATTCAAACTACTCTCACCATCTCAGCATGGTTTTACCAGAAACAAGAGCACAGAGTCTGCTTTATGTGAACTCCATAGCAACATAATTAGACATCTGGACAACAACGAATATGTGATGAGCCTATTTCTCGATTTTTCACGAGCGTTCGACTGTGTTGATCATAGGCTGTTGGTTTCTAAGTTATCAAGATATGGTGTAAGAGGTCTTCCACTACAACTACTAATGTCTTATTTGACTGATCGAAAGCAGGTGGTGAGACTCAATGAAACGTGCAGTAGTCCTCTGAATATACTCCACGGAGTCCCACAAGGATCAATTCTGGGTCCCTTTCTTTATATAGTCTTTGCGAATGACCTAATAAGACATTTAAATAACAATCTCTGCACAGGCATACACACAATATGTTATGCTGACGACACAAATATCCTGGTAGTTGAGAGGGACTTGATTGCCCTGAAAAGTAAAGCCGAAAAAACATATGAATGTGTTCTGAAGTGGTCGGAAATGAATAACCTGAAATTAAACACCTCTAAAACCCATGCACTGCTATACACTTTACGTAGGCAAAATGTAAATTGTACTCTTTTTGAAAACACTGACAATTCGGTCGAAATGTCAAAACGCGTAAGCTTGCTAGGTTTAACTATAGATGACAAATTGGCCTGGACTCCACATATAGACAACCTGTGCACTAAATTGAGAAAAATGTGTTACTCGCTAAGGTTTATGACGAATCATTGTAGTGAAAAGGTGCTACTGACCCTATACTATGCTAATTTCCATTCACACTTAAAATATGGTATTCTGAATTGGGGTAATTGTGCCTCAGCAAGCAGAGTTTTCATTCTGCAGAAATATGCTGTGAGGATTTTACGTAAAATAAGCTCTAGGGACTCATGTAGGGATTCATTTAAGAAATTTAATATTTTAACTATGGCAGGAATATATATTTTAGAAACCTGTGTATACATTTTAAAAAATCAGAGTACCATGGCTGAACGTTCACATGATTACAATACAAGAAGTAAACACTTGTTATTACCACCACAACATCGTACTTCTCTGTTTCAACATAGTTATGTGGTAAATGGTTGTAAATTTTATAATAGATTGCCAGAAACTATAAAAGGTTGCAAAAATGTATTTACATTCAAAAAAATGACGAAAAGATTCATTATGGATAAAACTTGTTATTCTATTGACGAATTTTTCCACTAACTTAACTTTATTTTAACTTTATTTTAACTTTATTTTATCATGTACTATCCAATAATATTTATTGTTTTTATGATTTATGTAATCTTGAGTGTATGTACTTAGACATGTATCCGGTGACTTCTTTCAGATTTATTATTGTATCATGATGTCAAACAGAGATATTGTATCATGTGCAATTTTTATTAACTGAAATAAAGATATATTATTATTATTATTATTATATTTGGTCTATGTTCATTCTCGAAATAAATGTATTTTCTAATGCCACGAATTTAGGTTTTGGAGAGGCATTCGAATTTTGCACAAAAACCCTTTTTAATGATTTTGATTTGTTTTATTCAGCCTTTTAATGCTATCAAAAGTGTTTTTTGTCCACTCTCCACAAAATGCCTACTTTGGATACTAAAAACAGTCCGCAAAATGCCACTTTAGCGGACTTGTACTTAAAGTCGTCATGGCAACATTTTAGCGAACTGAAATTTGTTTATTCAGAAAACTTATTATTATTATTATTATTATTATCCTGAAAACGTGTCAGTAGGCGCAATAAATTATAGATTATTTGAAATTTTCCAGTGACAGCACACGTTTTCTTCGAAATATTCTTTTGGAATGCTTATTCAATTAAAAATGACCACTTATATTTGACAAATGTGTCGTTGATAAACAATCGCTTGCTAGATTTTTGCACAACTTCTTTACACTACCGTATGGAGTGATTGAAAATGTATGCACGCCGTGGAAATATGTATAGACTGTTGTTTAGTTGAAAAGCTAATACAAAAAAATGTTGTATGCAACACGTACGCAAATGGCTTTAGCGGAAATCATCTTCATATTCCGGACTCGGCTGGCGCCTTAAACATTCCAATTCGTCCGCTAAAGCCTCACTTTGCGAACTTGTTGTGGGAAAATAGAAAGTAATTGTTTTTATTTTAATGCATTGTTTTGATCATGGATTTCTCTGTAATGTTATCACTAACAAAGGCCTCTAGTGAAATTGGTTTCCGAAATATGTTTGGCAATTGGAGTAGCATGAGAATTAATTTATCTCCTGCGTCATTGTACATTATATACCTATTGCCCTTCTATTTCAAACGTGGGAACAAAACTCAAACTCCTATAGTCTCATTTTATGAAAATATCATTAACCCATATACCAGCTAAACAATAATGTTAATTTTATTTTAATCGTCCAGTAAGAATAGTTTTCAAATGGCAACTCTCTTAGGTAATATGAAATTCATAGTCATTAGAGAATATCATGTCAAGTCATAGTTTATAGGAAGTGGTTGGGAAACTCTATGACAAACTTTCTTCAACATATTTACAATATATGCTTTTCATGCAGGTGTGGAAATTGGAATTTATCAACAGTTACAGTAAAAACGCAGCCAAATCGATAATTATACATTATCGGAATGTTATTTGTCGTAAATCAAAATACACTATTTCAGCATTTTATTTGTGTCATAGTTGACGCTGTTAGAATTTTCATCCATTGGAGATTATTCATAACTCGTTTTGCATAAAAAACCTACTCCAGATTTGGGAGATCAGCCCATCAAATGATGTCAATATTATGTGAAATGCGGATACCGGTTTGAAACTTCCTGGCATGCAATTCTACTTTTTCGAACCTTACACGAGCAAATAAACTCTCGATGTATTTAGTTAGTTGGTAAATGTTTATTTACTTTCAAGCTATTTCGTAACAAAGTTCTCAAATAAATATATCGCATATTTACAAACCAACAGAAATAATCGCCAAAACGTGCTATTACTTAAATTGATATTAAACTAGTCGTTTTGTCTACATAGACCACATAGTCTCAATTTAAATGACAAACCATTGCAGCGTTTAGTCAGCGGAATTAAGAGTAATTAAAAGAATTTGCATCGAGGCTGTTTATGGCTTTTGTCATGATGTCACAATGGGCGAATATTATAGATTTGTTTTGTCTGTTCTGGGAGTTTTAGGATTTTGATTCAGTTATGCCTTCTAGTTGTCTAAAAGGTTGCGAATTACCGATTCAAATATCAGTCACAGGCATAGATCACACGGAACACTTTGATCGCGGAATCACTTTTCAGTTTCCTTACTTCTATGACGTTAACGATAACAAAGAGCGATAATCGAGACACCTTCGCACGTGTCTACATAACGGCCGGTGGTAGCAGACTATTTGATTCGATCCGTTGTTGTCGAGTTGGTTTCCATTGGGGAAGGAGAGGAAACTCCATTAGTTGACAGAGCAGAGGGAGAATGAATGCGCTAGCCTTGATGTTTCAATTTGTTACAATCGTTCGGTGGTTATTAACCTGCTGTGCCATCTCTACGACCTGTTCGTTTTCTTCATTTCCGACGTGCGATATATCAGCATCAGCTGTTCGGATTAACAGGGCTGGTCTGGGGAATTTTGTTCTCAAGTGTGCTATTCCGTGTTTCAAGGTGTATACCATAGAACCTTGTTTTATGACGTCATTTCTGGACTACAGAATTACATCTTACACTATTGAACATCGAACGTTGGTCAAATGAACCAAATACGGAAAAACTGCCAATAATGGCAATTATTTCTGGAAAACGTTGCGTATTATTCTAAAACCATAGACCAGCTTTAGGGCGCTTTTACATGATTATATATTGTATATTGGAAACAATAAATGGTTGCAATATCGCCGTTCATTTAAAACGTGTTTTCGAAAGAACCGTTTTTCACAATAAAATACATGTTTTGAGCAGGGCCGGATTAAAAGGTGTGGAGGCCCTCCCTGGGGCAACAAAGGAGTGGAGGCCCCTAATTATTTTTCAAACAATTTTTTTTTCTTATTCATTGCGGAACAAATCAAATTATTTTCGACACGAGCATATGTAGGTATAATAAAATACAAGAAATAAATTAAATTACAGCGTAAACGAATGGATTCTTGCGAGCTTTTTTCGACAAAAAATCATTGATGATTTCGGTCAAATCCAGCATCCGGAGAAAATAATTCTCAATGCTAAGAAGCGATAATTTTAATAGGCGGCTTTGTCTCATCGTAATTCGCCAATGTTTTTCATTTTGAAAAATGAGCGCTTTTCAGTGCAATTTGACATCACATTATCAGTTGTAATATCACAAGAGAGTGAAAATAATTCGACATATTTTCGAAAACTTGTTGCCAGGCAATAGACAAGAGAGACCAACTGGCTCGAGTGGCTATTGCCAACAAGTTTGAGAAAGAAACCTAGATAATTATTTTCTACTATTCTTTAGATTATTTTTTGATGTTACGATCATAAACACATTTCCTTGCAAAATTATATAAAGTACTAAACCGGTTTTGATTCATTTCACACTTTTCATGCGAATTGATGACAGACGTCAAATTAAAAATAAGGTTGTCAGACAATAAAAACAAAATAACTCAAATTATTCCCGCGACAATTTTCTAGGTAGAATATTCCCACTATTGATTGGCCAAAACATATATGAATTATTTGAATTGAACGTTTCCATTGGTTTCTAGCAATGTCAAAAATAATCACTGTAATTTCAATGTTTGAGAATGTAGCTCTAAAATTTTGGTTTTCAAGAATTTGATAGTAGAACATCTTAGATTGGTCTTTTTGATAGTCCTTTTTCAGAAGGATTTACATTTGTTGCGGAATGTCATCTTTCTCTTAGACTCACACTTTCAGATTTCGGGGAATCTCTGTTACAAGCGCGCCACTCAGCGGACACTTGTCAACGCCAATCAATAGGAAAAACAGGTATAGACGGGCAAAGTGTTTGTAGAATCGGCAGAAAAATAGTCAACAGAATTTGAACTTTTGTTCTATTATGGAATGCGCACAGGGCTCTTATAAATAATTTGATGCAATCATATTCATAAATTGAAATATTATTTTCTTTTGCTTATGATTATTGAATTTCATTGTGTATCTAGATCGCTTGTGTCATTCGAAGAATACATCGACAGAAAATCCTTCATTTAATAAAAAAAATGTATATTTTTTTTAAATTCAATTGTTCTTGTTTTTACAGCTAATTTCGATACGATATAATATTTTGTATAATAGTATGATGTTTTACTTGGTGATTGTTTCTCGCATATACACATGATTCATCAGATCGAAGATTAATATTAACCATGGATTTTGACAAGAATACGAAACATGTTTTTGAATGTTTAAAACGAAAAATGAGAGGAAAAAGTGGGAGAACTGCTCTTTTCGTTGTCAGATTTTTTATATATAATTTTGCATATCCTTCGGTATTTGTTGAGATATTTTACCTAAAAATTTATATTGTGGAGGCCCCTCTCTTGTGGAGGCCCCGGGGCTGCAGCCCCGTTTGCCTCCCTCTTAATCCGGCTCTGGTTTTGAGGATGTACGGGCGATCTCGACTATTAATTTCTTGCAAAATATACCGTGAAAGTGCTCTTACCCTCCGCATTTTTTATTGCGTGCAATTATTACAACACTTTGCGGGGGTAGGTGGCGGGATAGAATATATAATTGCTGCAATGCTTGAAAAAAATTTGAAATGTATGCAGTTCTAAAGTAGCTCAGAGATAATTTATACAAAAATGGATACTCCATTTTTAAAACGCGTTTTGCAGTCTCATGATTGATTTTTCTGAGGAATTGCATGGCAAGGGACCCATAACTCATATAGATCTACATCATTTCTATTGGACTGGTGATGACGCCAAACGAGGTTTTAAGCGACGAGTTATCCCTCTCGGATTCATACTTTGGTCTTTTTTATTTAAATTTTAATATCGTATAGGCTCAAGCCACCAACAGGTTCCTTGCTATTTTATTTATGGGAACGAAGTTCCTTTACGCGGCTTGCAGAAGGTGTTGACTGGTAGAAATCGTCACGTAAGAAAAAAGCGTTGTGCCCCCTCCATGCGACTTTCTCTCTCTGTCTCTTTCTATTATATACGAGTCTGCGTGACAAGCGTCTATCCCTTGCTCATACGACTCCGAAGGTGTACGAAATCATCCGAACTCTGTTCTGCTTGCGGGAAATTTAAAATGATACATGAGCGGTAGGATATCTATGCGAATTCAAGTCGGATATTGTCGTTGAGTGGTGATACGTGGAAGATATTTTTGTTTCTTTTATATTCCTATATAACGTGTGTTTAGATGATTATATCCTTTTTTGGGCATAATTTCTTATGTTTTTTGTGTGCCGAAGTTGGATTAATGGTTTACATTGAATATGAGGCACGTCAATTTGATATAATATAACGAATATTATCATCAGGAATAAAATACCTTTTACTGTGGCGGGGGAGTTTGGAAAAAGGATATATAGGTACAGTATTGCATGGTATAATGACAATTGAATGTGATAGAATAGAAAACGTCAACTTTCAAAGGAAAAAATATTGAGAAAAAAAGAAACACAAAATGGTGGATACATGAGATTGATGGCAACATATTCTGCTACCTCGATATCAATTGATTTATTGGATCTTTTGGAACCATGGAGGGAGCTTAACGCTTTTTCCTTACGTGACAAAAATATACAAATATAAACAATCTAAATCTCCATATTGAAATACATTCGGAGTTGAAGAAAATCTGGCCAGTCGAGTAACCGAATATAATATAATAAAATGTGTTTAAAATGTTAGTACTCACAGCAAACATAAAATATAAATAAATATAAAAAAAATATAGTCGTGTTGAGGATTGAACCCCGGACCTCTGGCTTGGTAGTTACTCGTTTTACGGTAGCTCCGTTTGGTCTTTGAGATTATTCGTGTATTTGTAGCACATGAGCGTTGTGGAATTGAATATTTCTATTTCGGAGAAAAGTAGAAAATATATTTGTTATTTGTTTTTTGTTTTAAATCATACGTGAGTTATATTGTCTCATTGTTGCAATTTTGCAATGAATATTCGAGAAATGGAAAGTGCAGCAAGTATGTGTAATACAAACTTAGAAAAGTAAGTTAATAAAATTGTATAACTTGATACAAGTATTTACTGTTTACCTACGTTTAATGTACATGTGATTCGAGTGTTTACTATTTACTATTTATATACATTACAGAGAGACAAATAGTGAAATCATATGATCAACGTCAAAAAGAGTATCGAAAGAAAAAAAAAGCGTAAGGAACTTTGTTCCTGACGGGGGTCCCCCAAGCACACACAAGTTTTTTCATTAAAACAATTTAGGCAATTGTTATTTCCATTTGTATGAAATAATAGTTGAAAATAGCTTGTTTATTCTTAAACCCAGGATAACGCAGCATTGCAATAAAAAATCATCGAGAGCTAGGCAAAATTATATGGCAATTAATTTTAACAACGCGAAAAACAATACTTGTACTAAGCAGCCTTAGCTACGATTTTGTTGTTACCTTCAATGATATTGATTATAGCGTCCACAAAGCCCGATAGAAGAAAAACAATTCCAAAATCTAACAAAACACTCATGTCATTGAAGTGTAGTTTCGAAAATGATTGTCAATTCCTAGTACCATTGTAAATGTGACAATTAAGGAGCAGGTGGGTGGGTGTTCATTATCATATAAGTCACATGTTGATCATATTTCGGCTGTATTTATAAATGCTCGCCTGTACATTTCACAATTTTTTGTTTCACAAAATCACAACACATGATTAGCTATACAGAAGCTTCATCAGATGAAGTGTTTACTAAAATATTTTGACCTGGTAATAATCTTTTATTCCTTGATTTGTTTGAAATTATGAACAGGATGTTCATAAAATCAGATGTAGAATCATCTGCCACTGAAAGATAAACTTTAGTCACTATCTTCCATCGTTCAAGATAACCTCTTATGGGGTATTATATGTTAACATATAATTTCTCACTAATTGTTTGTCCTTCCTTTGTTATGCTCAGCTAAAAAAGACACATTCCAAAAAAATGATGGTTAGTTAAAGACTCAAATTAGCTTTCCAACGATGCTATGAAAGTTTTAGGTTGATTCCGACAGTGCTATCTATTGAGTAAACGATTTTGCAAAATGTACCTTCAGAAAAACATTCTAGATGGTTTTTGTCATATTGTTCTATCAGTTCTTTCTAAAAAATGAAGTGTACTGATGATATTTTAGGAAAAAAAATATCCAACTCCTTCGGTGAGTATATTGAGGGAATATTTTGAATCAATGAATTAAAGTAACCTACTTATAATGCTGATTTATTTAAATAATGCTGGGACAAATTAATATTTTTGCCATAAAACTCTTCATTATCTAGTCAGGAAAAAGATATAATGAGTCGAGGCTAAGATATTAGCATGTATGGTTTTTTCTTTCTGAACCTCGTATAAACTACTATACCTACTTGGTTTTACTCTTCGATCAGAGTTTCCATATTTATTTTTGCCATAGAATATTACGCAATTTATAATTCAAAGAATCATTTAGGGAAGTAAGCAAAAATCACAATGATTCATATCTTAGACACCTGTGTATTTAATAAATAGCTAACTCACCTAGATTTCTATTTTTTATTATTACATACGATGATTCATGCGTTAACCGTTGGTACATTATTATTCTTTCGTGCACCGTAAACGTTTTTTAACGCCTATCTGAGAGTTTAATTCTGACGGTCACGCAAATTCGTTTCGATAATATTCTTGTCCTTAGATAATAATTTTATATTCTCCATTAGTTAGTGCTTGAATGTTCAATCTCTTGATGTTTTCTTTCAATCGAATTAATCGGAAACTGAAATAATTTTGTTTGAAACTGAAAACTGTCCGAGATGATTTTCAGTATTAAAAAAAATAGCATTCTGTCCGGCTGATGGTAATACAAACATGAATCCCAATTATTTTAACATTGACAATCGCTTGTGCGAACATTTTAAACATTTTTAAGAAATCGTTTCCGGATACCTACCACTTTATTTTAATAGGAAAGGATGCTATAATAGAAAATGTTTTTTATATTAGAAACCGTCTCAACCATAAATCCCATATCTATTTCTTGATTAAGAACCATTTACAATCCATTTCAAAACTGATTCAAATTGAGAGAGTTTTGAACGGGGGTAATGAATATTAGCTGCGTTGGGAGAATATTACCAAACAAACGTTAAGAGTGGAAAAGCATTCATATGAATGATTTTTCTGAAAAATAACCCGACAAGGGGCGCAGAACTCATATAGATATACTTAATGTAAAAAAATAGTTTTTATTGAAACGGCAATAGATCCGATATAACAATGATATCATATGGGCCCATGTAACCGACAAGTCCCTTGCTATGTTATTTTTCATAAAAATAATGTGAGTGAATGTAGTTTGCATTTGATTATAATGAATGTTGACTATCGCTTGTTCACTCTTATGACGCTTTTGACGGTATTTTGACAGTTACCCCATTATTCAACATTTCATTGCAAACATTGCGAATCATTTAGCGGAATAAAAAGAGGTGAACACAATGGAAATCACTTTGCAATCAAAGGTATCAAGGTCGGCCCTAGGCGAAATATGTTTTGGCGACCCCTGTCGCCCACCGTTTCGTTTTTTAAGTTAAACATGACCTAAAACGTAGGTTCCATTCTCTCGTCATAGTATTGAGAATTAGTCAAAAATCCAATTCGGTTTTTACAGGTTAAAGACTTTTCTTATTGCTGTGACATTTTGAATTGAGTTTCAATAAAAAACACAGACACAAATAAAAATGAAGTTTTTAATGCAAAACCATAAAAAACATTATATCAACAGGTGGTTATTACCCGCACAAGAATTATTTTTGCCAGAAATTTAGCAATAAGGCTTAAAACCCTCATGGTGCTCTTCTTGCTTTCGTTTTGAAAATTCTTTCACTAGGTCTTTCACTGATACTGGCTGTGTTTTTGAACAATTTTTAATTTCTGAATCCACAATAATTTAAAAAAGGTTTAATAGTTTTAATTTGCCCAGTTTGGGTTGTAAATCGTTGAAAAAAAATTGCAATTCCTTGTGTTATTCTGTGGTATGCTAATGAATACTATTCGTGTGAATATTATTAAAACATTGTTTGATACTCAATTGCGAAATGCTATTCCATTTACGGTTACTTATTTTCTCGTTCTCAAATAAATGCAAGAGTTGTTTCGCAATCAAGATAAAAAACTATTTTGTGACATATATAACAAAAGTTGCTAAATCTCTTGTCAGTCAACCATACAGGTTTATCATTGGATAAGATGAGGCCCATCAGTAGTTGGCATTAGCCCATTGGTGCCTTAAAAAATGAGATATCCGAGTGAGATGAAAAAAATTTAGCACGAATTATATTTTACATTTTTCCTTAATGCCTTTTAAAAAGAAATGGAAGTATAGTCTTGAACAGTTTCCCTAAAAGTTAAATAGAGGACCTTCGCGGATTACATCCAATGCTTTTTATTATTTTTTATATCTTTAGAAATGGGTTTGGTGATTTTCACCAATTTCTTTCAGTTGAAGGTACAAATAATTTCAGGTCAACGTCAAAGAGATATGCCACAGTGTGTGTGAAAGAGAGAGTTGGCATCAGATAATTCATTTGCCACAGAAATGAAATATGCCACAGTGAACTAGACGTTTCATTACGTCCTTCGTGAGTTATTTGGTATACTTCCAAGTTGAAAGTTTATGTAAATCTTCCACTGTTGAATTCTGGACAAACATTCCTAATTCGCCTTCTCAAAATCGTCTAGATTCCAATAAATGACAGAACTTGTTCTCCATCTTGAATTTCAACTAAAAATCCATAATCCGCCTTCTCAAATCCCCAAGATACTGATTTTGAATATAATCTGAATAAAACTTTTTAACAAAAAATTAAACCGACGAAAAACGGAAATGAAAAGCAAAAAATAAAATAAACCGTCTTAGTCTTAATAACTAAGTTCCTAAACTAATGTAAGTAACTAATTTTGAGTCGACAAGCAAATGAGTTAGGTAAAGCGTAAAATGATGGTATCGAGATGCGCGGTGACATTTTGATAATTTTTTTGAAATAATTTAATGACCTTTGTTGATTATTTGTTTGGCGCCGACTCAAAATTAGTTACTTACATTAGTATAGGAGCTTAGTTATTAAGACTAAAAAGGTTTTTTTCGTCGTTATTAATTTTGCTTAAAAAATTTATTTCAACTCTTTGTATGAAAGGCTCTACTAAATTTACCTGATTAAATCTTTGATTACTTCTTAAAATAAACTCTCCCACTTGTTTCAACTATTAAACATTAAATGTATTGATGTGATCTATCTGCTTTAATTATTAATTGTTTTAATATGTTATTTTGATAGTAAATGCTTTAGTAAATCACTTTGTATATAATTCCATCCTTTCAAAGAATGTTATTATTATGACGGATGTAGGAGAACAAAAATAATGACAATAGCAATCTGCCAATGTCAACTACATATGTGTGCCAATGTTCACAAGGGGAAAATCAATCATTCCCTATTTTTCTACCCATAGGGGTGGATTATTTTATCCCAAATTCAAATATCAACTATGATGTATACACTATCTAATAAAAAAAGAATCATCCAAATCGGACAACCCAGTACAAAGTTATACCTGATAGAATCGGTTAACGAACCAAAATTCAGAGGGTGAACGATCAATATCCTCCATTTTGCTACCCTTAGGGGAGGAAAAATCATCGAATTCGAACTACTCTGTAAAAAGATTAGCGTGGTCATACATAAAAAAAAATATACGCGTCGACTAGAGAACCCTCCTTTTTGATTTCGTCGGTTAATAAATAAAAAACTCGTCCGCCATCTTGGGTTTCTATCATATAAAACTATTCAAATGTATTGTCATGTGAATCCTTTATGCGTGCAAAATTTCAAGTTGAGGGTATAAATGGTGTTTGCAATATGTTTTTAAAACAGGTAGTAAGTAAATGCAAATTTTAGTAAAAACTTGTAATTTGGTCATTACGGGTCCGGGGTAAAAAGTGTTGCTGGTTTAAAAACTTGGCACTGTACTGTGTCGGTTGATGCACTTTACCAGAACATTATCTAGTTGAAGATTGGCACAAAAAACAATGTTAAATCTCCATGAATAATTTCAATATTATGAGAAAAATGACTTTCACATTGGTATCCTTTTTAGGGGAGAGGTAAAATCCATTCAAATCTGCGCCCGGCACTTGGACATGAAAACTCTTTGTTCGTACCTATCAACTTGTAGACTTGTTTACAACAACCAAAAATACTCGGTAAATATTTTCATATCAGGTACAGTAGTGTTTCCTTCAACCAAGCAATATTAGAGATGCCAGTTATTTCAATTAACGCTATCTATCCACTTGGACTCTCTTTTTTTGCAAATTCATTTCTGATCAAGTAACATAAAACAGTGTCGTGAGTTGCAATAAAATATACAATTTACTTTCAGGAGATTAATCATTCGACATTTGAAAGCTGATCGGTATTTTCTTAACGAAAAATACCTAGCTTAGATATTTCGTGTCTTTTTAATTGAAAATAAAATTCAGGATGATTACATTTCAGATTATAAACACTAGAAGCTGATAAATGTTTTATTTCTATCACAATGAATGAGATTGAGGGCATATTAATTGAATATATTACTTTCAAAATATATTATATATTGCGATTTTGTGTATATTTGTGTGGTACTCTCCCGGTCTATGTTACTTGATCGGAGTTTTTCATCGCTTACTTTTCCCATTGAGAAAATGTCATGTGATAGAACGCTGACAGTTTTTGCCGCCGATACGGACAGCAAAAACGTAAAAAATATTCGAGGGAGTGAAATCAATGGCTCTCCGAAATCGTGTCCGCACTCACCTCTAACGATCTCACCAGGGTCTTCATCAACCCGGTATCGGTGATTCCCCTACCAGTAGGGGCAACGAACGCGTGTATCCTCTCTACCAGACTGGTGACCGAACTGCTGTCGTGCGACACGGCGATTTTTGCGAAATCCTCCAGTGTCAGCCTCTCGAAGTCGTTTTTGTGTTCGGCGTAATTTTGGAAATTTCGGTAGATGACGTCCATTCGCGTTATGTAATCCAAGAGATTGTTAAGGCGCAGTTCGAGTCGGATTCTGTCGGGGAGAATTTGGAGGACTGTGGCTATCGTGTTGGTACCTAGAAAAAATATATAATATATCTAGTTTTTCAACCAAGTAATTAATAATCTAGCCTAGGTCTCAAATGGCGCAGTTTTGAAAAACATTGAAGAAATTAGAAGGTTCACAATGCAATTTGAAAAGAATGCATATTAATCATGCATTCTTTTCATAATTCGTGCTTCGTGTGACTTGCCCATTAATCTAATCAGATACATTTGTCTAAATCCATCCATGACGTCAAATTAATTTCCTGGCGGATTGTTTATCAGCATACTGCACTTTATTTTATTTGAAAATAGGGAAAAGGAAATTCAAAAATACTTTTTGTTGTAATTCATTAACCGCCATTAGGATTTACTTACGCAATTCAAACAAATCGTAATTTTCAATGCGGTTGGTAATTTCAAAAATTTGGTGGCGCCATCTGAATCTCTAGTAATCTCGTTTACAGGTATGATTGAAAGAACCTGGGTTTTTAAACATCTTAGATATATCATTCCATTTAACAAACAAGATACTGTAAATGTAAAGCTCCGCTAGTCCGACATCCAATACCATTTCGTCCAATATGCGGACGAAATTTAAATATTAGTTATTTACATTATGTATTCCATAATCCGGATTACCTTTGACTCCGTAAAGCAGGCCAAGACTTGACCAGCTTGGCTTGGGAGAGTGTGCTCGGTGCATAGGAGTGAGGTTTGTGCAATCTCAAGCCTGATCGGTCTCACGGCGTGTATAATTTCACCGACTCGTCTTCTATCAGTGGCTAGAAGTTGGTACACGAGCCTAGGAAGGGATATATTGTCCAGTGCAGTAGCTATAAATAGCTCCGATGAGAGGATAGCATGTGCAGCAGCGTATTTTTATACATATTTTTTCTTTCTCATATAAATCTGAGGATTCAATTATTGCTTCTGAATTCCATTCTATGCTAATACACAATAATAAAAACAACACTAAACTATGCTCTGTCACCACCAAACGTTCTCTCCGAAGTGACCAGGCTCCCCTGGTAGCCGACACTGTGGACAGACACCCTCGGGCCGTGTGACCTCTCAACAAGCCACACAGCACGAGCCAGCTAGTCGAGCCTCGCGCCTTTGATTATTGTGAATTTACCGACATTTCATTGGAACGGTCAAGCCACTTCGAGCTTACGCTTGACAAGTCTCGATCCTACCCGAGCTCGTCAAGTCTTGCGCGGCGGTTCGCCATGTACGTCAAGCTGTAACCTCGTGTAAGTCGGTGATTCCCCCCTAATATTTTTAGTTACTAGTTTATATTTTGTGTTAATAAATCTCTACAGTACATATGTATTTAGCGTATTTTGTGACTTTTAAAAAGGTTTCAATAATCCTGAAGATTCACTAATTCGGATTGCCTTGGTTTTCATTGACCCGGATTAGCGGAGATTTAGTGGTCCACCATTTCTTGCTTTTGAAAGACTGTTTCAGTCAATTCAATTGATTTTTTTTTGCAACAATACGATCTGAAGTTTTACGGTCTGCGGAAGTACGGGTTTGGTGAATTATATTTCTTATGCATTTTGTTCCGATATTCATCGGATACTGAAATTTTCTGTAGATTAGTGGTTATAGAAGTACTGGTTCTATATAATAGGAGTCTCAAAATGTAGGACTCTGTTGGTTTGATTCAAATATATTACTGATGTAATACAAATCTAGTGAAATCATATTCGCATGATTTTAGCTAATTAAAATATTTTGAAAATGTAGTCTGCCTACATTTTACCTGTGTTCTACTGTAATATGACAGAGTACGTCGGATAATGTGAGGTTTTGTTGTTTTCAAATCATAACGGATTATCTTTCTGATGAAATACAGTTCTGATATTGGCCGGTATGACAAAGTACGTTCTGAAAAAAAAGTATGTTCCCGTCACAGTAAATCGCCTCTTGGAGTTCATAAAGAAATGCGGCCACTAAATTGTCAGGTCGCAAGCAGACTGTATTCTTCGAAATGAGATTCTGTCACATTTATGCAAGAGCCTGTTTCATAAAACAAGTGCGTTTTACGAAACCGATCATAAGGAGTCCAAAAAAAACCGTTTCAGTCATTGACAAAGTTGTTGAAGATCAACATCTAATATGACCAAGAATACAATCTTGTGGTAGGTAGGTATTCATTGGTCGTTATGATTTTGGACGATTCAATTTGATTGTCTAAAAGTAAATTATTATCAATTCAACTCACAGCTGTGCGACTTTGATTTGTATCGGTTGAAATTAATTTGCTTGTTATATGGCTTATATCGATTAGGATCTCTGAATGCTAATTCGGAGTCCTATTTATAAACTATACCGTTACACAATTAGTGTTTATTTGTAATGGGAAAATGTTGAAATAATATACTTATGTAATATATTGATTTGTTTGAAAATATGAACAGTATGTTCATAAAATCAGATGTGGAATCATCTGCGACTGAAAGATAAACTTTAGTCACTATCTTCCATCGTTGAAGATAACCTCTTGGAGGGTATTCATGTTGAAAAGGGAAACATTCTCAATTGAATAGAAATATTTTTCTGTGAATTGAATAATCCACGATAAAAATGAAGTTATTTTTTGTGAATGTCTAACAGAAAACAACTACTTCCCCGGCTAAAGCCACGCTGGACATTGAACTACATCTGACAGATATTCTGAAAAGACACTAACTCGAAAGAAAAAAATCTTAAATTGAAAATTTGCATTTTTATTCAGATAGTTGATTTTATATTTCAGTCTTAATTAAGGACTCATATAGATTAATGAGGCAAAGAAGAATATTTTCCAGAAGAGAGTACTCACCAGAAATCATTTGTAACAATGACGCAAGAGAGGCATCGCATTCACTAGGTCTTCAATACATTTTTGTCGACGAAAATCTATTTCACGCTTCCACGATCATCAGGAAGTCCGGAAGAAATGGGAAACTCATTTTCTAGAAAATGTATTTCCCTTTTCTTGTAATGTAATAGAAAAAACATAATACATGTTTTCATCATCAAGGTGGATGATACAGGGCACTGTTATTCATAAACATTTTTTTTTTGCGGGTGTGACCGGGAATGGTTCAAATTGATTATATAATGAACTTACAAGTAATTGAATGAATTCATTTTTAAATCTATACATTGTTAGCAAACTTAATTCTATTGTATTGCCAGTGGGAGAGAATTGATATTTTATTTGGGCTGCTTTGAACTGAACTGATTTGATATTGGAATGTGACATTTGTATTTGTGATCTGTCATTACCGTTATATAAGATGTCTAAAAACCCTGGTGAATGAACTGATTCGATATTGTTTAGATTTTCGAGGAGACACCACCTGTTACTTCAACAGAGCTTCTCTCTCTCTGTGGTAGATGGCGCCGCCAAAAATGTTTGTCTATATTCTCGCTCAATGTCAGAACTTAATTTCTGACATCTGCAGCATCTTCTATGAAATTATTTTCAGTGTTTTGACGGTATCTATGCGTTTTCCGTCTCTTTGATTTGAAATCTTGCTTAGCTTATTCCTGAGTTTGTTCTTTGAAAAATCACTCGTTCATCAGTTCATTAGTGCGTGAGGAATGGGCCACATTTGTATTTTGTGTGGACAGTATAAAGCCGCAGATTAGAATTTTCGCCTGTATTCGGTACCAAAAGCAAGTACAAATCTTAACTAATTGACTAATAATGATATTTCCATAGTTCATCATATTATATGCATTGAATTTGATGTTTTCGGCGATTTAATGACAATTTCATTTTTTATCCAGCAGTTAACCTCAAATTCAAACGGTACAAAATACGAAAAACAACACGACAGTGCTTTCTTTGTGCAATTTTCGGGGGCTTCTAATTCTAGCTTTGCTATTGGTGAAGTTTGACAGATGTCTCTTTTCAACCAATAGCAAAGCTTGAATTAGAACCCGCGAACAGTTTTGCCTCAAAAAGAAATCTGAGGAAATAAATATACCCTGTTACTGAATTGGAACTACAACGAAATTGGGAATTCAAAATAAGGGATACTCCCTCCGGTGTCGATTTTGGAAACTATACATAATTACATTGTTTACTATTCCAAACATCAATGTTTATATGATTTTAGCCATTGCATACCTAAAACTTGTCGAATCTCTTGTGATTGTTGACATTTAATGAAATTCTTGTTTACTGTTGACTATTATTTGTCCTCGAGTAAAAAAAATGAGTGATTCAAGTTCAAATCATTATTGTTGTGTACCTCAATGTGACTCTTGGGCAAAACGATCCCGTTGTACTAGAATAAGTTTTCATTATTGTCCATGATAAAATGAACGTAACGTTCTGGTGGAGACTAATCTAGGATTGAGCGAGTTTATAGACAGACGATGAGCTCTTATTGAAGAAGAATCCAGTCCCTTCCCAAAATCCTCCTATATCGTCTGTGGCCAAGATAAAAGTGAAAAAGAGAGTTGTGAGCAAAGAAAAGAGAGTTAAGAAGATAAAAAAGAGATATTATTCAACGTACAAAATTATTCATACAGTATGGAAAAAGAGTGACTATATATGTATATCTAGATGATAAGGACACATTGTTTACACTTAAAACTTGTCGAATCTCTTGTGATTGTTGACATTCTATGAAATTCTGGTTTACCTGGTGAATATTCTGTTGACTATTGTATGTCCCCGAGTAAAAAAATGAGTGATTCTAGTTCAAATCATTATTGTTGGTACCTCAATGTGACTCTTGGGCAAAACGATCCCGTTGTACTGGAATAAGTTTTTATCATTTACCGTGAGAAAAAGAATGTAACGTACTGGTGCAGAATAATCTAGGATTGAGTGAGTCTATAGACAGACGACGTGCTCTTGGGATCTTGAAGAAGAATACAGTTCCTTCCCAAAATGTTCCTGTATCGTGTGTGGCCAAGAAAAAAAGTTAAAAATAGAACCTTCAAAAGAAGTTATGAAGAAAAAAAGAGAGTTAAGAAGAAATAAGAGATATTATTCAACATACCGAAGATTATTCATACACTATGGAAAAAGAGCTACTATATATGTATATCTAGGTGATAAGGACACATTTTCAAACCTTCTTGTTTGTTTTAGATGAAATAAAAAAACTGTTTTTGTTAGTTTTATTTTCGATTCGAACATTCACAAATAATGTGTAACATTTCTTCAAAATAATTCATAACAATAATTCCCGATAACTTCACTAAGCTGACCAGAAACTTTGAAAAATATATTTTTTTGTAAGCAAATTAGAACATACTTTGTCTGCTTCAAAGTGAGTTTTCGCAAATGATATTGTCTTAAGATTTAAATACACCACTTTACTAGAGTCTTGAAATGAATAACACTACAGAAAAAAACTGGAAAATAATACCAAATGGAAATACTTCAAGAAAAACTCCAAACACAAGTGTTTAACCTCTGAGAAAACAGACAAACAATGTAAGTATGTCTGGTTTGAATTTTTGCCACTCTGGCGCTGGCATCTAATTTTGAATTCCCAATTGGCGCCATCTGACACGCTAGTAATCTCTATTATCAAGTAGGCCAAGTGTCGCCAAGTCGATCCCAAACTTCTACAGGTATAAGTGCAAGCACCAGGGTTTTTAGATATATTACCGTTATATTGGGAAGCATGCTAACAATGATAAAGATCAGACAGAAGTTTGTGTCTCTTTGTAACGGTCACGCGCTAGTCAGGTCAAAGGTTTCAGGTATAACTCAGACGAGAAAGGATTTCTGCGAAATATTATAATTAGCGACATTATTTCTAAGAAATGCCGAGGTGATTGTATCTGTTTCAGGGTCACTAACACAGACCAACGACCAATCTTGCAAATGACCAGTACAAATACAAAACAAAAGATGAACTTCCGGTATACTCTGTATCCGCTCGAATAGAGGATGGATGAAACATTTATATGTATGTGGATAAGTACAATTACTAATTCGAAAATAAGATTATTGAACGAAGTGTTGGCCAGTATGTTTTTTAATCACTTCGTCTACTCACCAACTGCATCTACTTGTCCCGCCAGCCTATCCAACTTCGATGTAATAACGCCGATCTTTCCGAAAAGTTTCGCCTCCGTTTTGTCGAGAATCGGTATGGGAATGTCGGAAAAATCAACATGTTGATCTACAATGTTCCAGGCCTTAGCTATTGCCACGACAACATCTTTGGACATTTGTATGATATCAAGGACTTCCTGCACTCCGATACCACCGATTTCTCGCACTGAGAATGAACATAAAAGCACTAGTAGGATCGAAACACTACCCCGTTTATTCAACATTTTTACTGTTTCACATTTGTTTTCACTTTCGTGTGAGTTGTTTTGACCGATATTCGACGCAGGGATTCACCCGAAACTGTTGTGATCATTAGGTTATGAGCACATATATCTTTTGTTAGTCCACAGCCCAGCGTTCGAGTTCGAGTGAATTAACACGCTATCGGTCGGTTAAGAATGTTGAAAACAAGATTCGAAGGAGGCGAACCGGGGACTTCAGCGATTGTCGGACGGTCTCTGTTTATGGCGCAGTGTTGCCAACAGCTCTTGGCAAAATTACTGGCTAAAAATGATTCCATTCCTGGCAATTACTGGCAACTTTTCTTAAAACTATCTAAAATCTTTAAAAATCGAATGGAGCCATACTAACAAATATTATTTTAACATATTTTATATTTAATAGGATAATGAAAAATGGATCGTTTTTTTGTTTAAGATATTTTTTGAATTGTAGGTAACAAAAATAACTAAATTAATTATTTAAGTATAAACTTGAAAGTTTAAAACAAAAGAATTAACAAAATAAATAATATCATCAATAAACAATAAGAAACTTAAAATTAAATAGGTACTAGGTACCTACAACATATTGTAAAAAAATCAGTACTCTTTGTACTAAAACCATCTACGTTTTCATCCATATTGAGCTATCAAGCATCTTATCTGATAGTGTAAATGAATTTTAATATAGGTACCTCCTTTTGAAGCTAAATGGAATCTCTAGTTGATAATATTGCAACAATAGTGACTGTTTTTAACCTGTTTCAACATTATCAATTGAACAGTCTTTTGACACCAGCTTTTAAGAATGGCAATATTAGCAACACACTAATTACAACTTTAAATTAAAAAAAAATCAGAATAGCATTTTTTTAATTGAAAACTTCTGCCCAATGAATGACTTCTAAATTAGAACTCCTCAACACGTATAATTCTTGTTTATCTACAATTTATTTATTTATTTACGGATAAACCATTACATTTAAAGTTTACAGTTGCAATAGAATTTACTAAATTTAACTTATGACTAAGAATACGAAACTATACAATACATACAAATAAATACAATACAGATATAAATACAATACACATATAAATACAATACAGATATAAATAAAATGCAGATACTATACGATACAGAGGAGTGAAAAATAGATGGAAAAAGGAAGCCTTATGTTGTTTGATATCTGTGACAGTTCAACCAAATTTGATCTTTTTTACACGGCTTTTGAAGGATTCCAAACTCAGAGAAAAGAAATCCAAATCAATGCTATTACCATTCTTGGCAATTCTAGCTAATGGCGAAAAAAGTCCATAATTGCATCTATGAAAATCTATTGAGAAAGTAGTATTGTTTCTAGTACACCTAGCCGGAACATGGAGACCGACCTGTAATAACAAAGATGGACAATTTATGTGTCCTTTGATCAGTTTGAATAGAAGGGTCAAGTCTGCCTGTATTCTACGGTCTTCTAAACTGGTCATTCCAATTGCATTTCGGATATTATTTGAACTATTATGATCTAAGGGAATGTTAAGTTTGTATGCAGCAAACCTAAGAAACTTGTTTTGTACTTTTTCTAAGTTGTGTATATAAATACTATAGGTGGGACACCATACTGTAGAAGCATACTCTAGTAAAGATCGTACAAACAGAGCCGGCCTTAGTAAGCGCGAGGCCTGGGACCAACTTGTTGTGCGAGGCCCTTATATATTTTATTTATTAATAAATTGATATTTTTATACTTTGAAGAAAGTCCTACTCAATGTTCTCATTTATTCACCTTCCCCTCACTACCTTTCGGATGGCGTGCCTACTGAATATATGTTCAAAATACAAAACACATAATTTAAATAAATAATTTATTTGGCGAGAAAAACACTTCTGAATGTTTTGACAATGACAATATAATAATCAATACTATATAAAATGATATGAGAAAGGTAACAAAATCTAAACAGAACAATATATAATATATTACGTGATATACCTACCAATAACGAAAACGAAAATAAAACTCTGAATATTCAAAAACAGAACATGTAAAACTCAAAATAAAATAATAATTTGAATTCTTTCACTGAGTGAAAATGAAACATGAAACGTACATGTGAGACTCATGAGATCTTGTGAAAAAATCACACGCCTATCTTTAATTTTCGAAAATTCATCTATAATGGCATCAAACTCCAGCCTCGCACTTATATCAGACTCTATCGATGATGTGGCTAATGAACTTAAACGATCTTGAGACATGGATGTGCGTAAGTAGGTCTTGATTAATTTCAGACGAGGAAATGACGTTTTCGCACTAGCAACTGTAACAGGAATTGTTAACAGTACCCTATATGCGATGAAAGTATTGGGAAACGGATTTCCCATTTCTTTCAGTCGTGTCAACAAGTCAATTGCAGTTAGTGTTTCTGGTGGCAAAACTTCTCTCAAAATTCTCAGTTCGATGAATAGTTCTGCTCCATCTACATCCCGATGTTTCCCACTACTGAGATACAAATCCAAATCAAAAGCATTTTTTTCAGATCTTCATCTAATTTGTCGCAATTTTGAAATATTATATAAAAAACCGAAATGTTTCGGCCCATAATAACGATAATAAATCTGTCTGCGACTACATAAACACCGATGGCTGGTCAGGTTGACGAGAGTCCTATCGATATCTGAAGTCTAGCAACGTCGGGCGTGGTTAGTACTTGAATGGGTGACCACCGGACAAGGAAGTTCCACGTTAAATATCCTAACAACTGTAGCGTAGTAGCATATTCGCAGCTGCAGGCGTCTTATCAATGAGCACGAGATAAAACGATAGATATGCCGTCCTTCGGAGGGGACGTTAAGATGTCGGTCCCGAGTTCATTTGATGTTGAGCTCGTTAAAGAACCCAACCTCTGAAACAACAGAGGATTCGGCAAAATTTCCGGTTGGGAGGAGTGTGCTCACCGGCGTCGGTGTCTTGATAGCAGAAATAGGCCGACGTTAAATAAAAAAAGAACTACGGAAGGACTACATAAACACGTTCACGTTAATGTCGTCAATATAGGTATAGTTTTCCCATCATCAATTGCAGAAGCATAAAAAAGTCTTGCGGCGATATCCTGTGAGCAGCAGTGGCGGAGATAACTAATTTTATTCAGATATTTCAATATCCTAAAACGTATTTCGATCGGCACACACCAAGACCACAGACGCTACTGGTTTTTAATATTTCAGAGCTATCAAAACACAAATATAACGCGTGATTTATGACCTCCCATCGTATAGACACATTGATGTCCGACTTGATTGGCCCAGACGAATCGGTTGTAGAACAGTCAGCAGTCACTCAAGTCCACGTTGACCAGCGGGCTCTTTGTGCCGACGGAGACTGTATACAAGTAGTACAGATTATTTTTCGTTCCGTTTCTTCGCATATACGCTCGTGTTAGCGAAGTGAGTTTTTATTTGCTCCCTATAGAAACAGCTTCTGCAATTGATATTGGATGGACTATACACGAAATATTCAGTTATTATTCAACGACTGGATCAAATAAAACTCTTTACTCAACATATGAACGGTTAAACATAAATACGAAACTATGATGTTGAACGCAACTAATGACTAATAACATGTCGTTCTAACACGTGATCATCCTGAATGTAGATAGGCAGGAGAGTGTTAGGGCCTACAGTTCCGTACTTAGGAGCTTGGTTCCTCTCTGTTAAAGAAAAGCAGGCGTTGCGAGCATTAACTAGAAATTGAAATTTCTTAAGAGTGCACAAAGAGGCCATTCTTTATCAGAATTTTAGTAGTAGCAGAAAATTCATAATGTGTAAAAGTTTTTCTAAAATTGTAATCAGTGATTTTATTAACGAAACGTTACCTTCGGTAGCGCGAGGCCTCTAGAGGCGCGAGGCCCGGGGCCGGCGCCCCGCTTGGCCACCCTTAAGGCCGGCTCTGCGTACAAATGAGTTGTGAAGAAATATGAGGCAGTGAATATCTGTGAAGTCCTGCGTATTCCGGCATACAAAGCCCAACATTTTGTAAGCTCTGTTAATTATATTCTCATAGTGAAAGTTGAAGGTCAATTTCCTATCCAGGGTGACTCCCAAATCTCTAGCAGTGGTAACCTGTGGAAGCTGCTCACCAGATATGGAATAGCCGAAGTCTGTTTGAGTTGGTTTTCTGCTGAAAGTTATTGTGAAACATTTACTGATATTGAGGTCCATGTCATTTACATCACTCCATCTTTTCAAGTTGTTCAAGTCTATTTGTAATTCATAACAGTCGTTTAGAGAGGTAATGGCTTTATAGAGTTTCAGGTCGTCAGCAAAATACAGAGCTTGGCTGTGTCTCAAATATGAATTTATGTCATTGATGTAGATATTGAATAAGAAGGGGCCGAGGTGACTACCTTGTGGTACGCCAGACGGGACAGTTATTTCGTCAGAGACGTAGCCATGTACTTTGACTGTTTGAGTTCTATCACTTATATAGCTGATGAGCCACTTCAACATTATACCGTGGAAGCCCAATGCTTGCAGTTTAGCTCCTAGAATTTTATGATTCACCCTGTCAAATGCTTTAGAAAAGTCTGTATATATGGCATCCACTTGTTGTCTATTTTCTAAGGCATTGAGTATAAATTGTGTGTAGATTAATAAATTTGTTGTAGTAGATAGACCCTTGCAGAACCCGTGTTGATCTTCTGTTATAACGTTGGTGATTAGGTTTTTAATTTTATTGCAAACAATGTTTTCGAATAGTTTAGGTATCGAGCTTAAAATAGAGATAAGCCGATAGTTTGAAATATCGGCTTTGTTTCCACTTTTGAAAATGGGTGTTATGTGACTGCTCTTCCACTTGTCCGGAAAAATACCAGAATTAAGTGACAAGAGGAAGAGGAAATGAAGGAGTTTAGCAAGTGACCATCTACATTCTACTAGAAGTTTGGGAGACACTCCATCGGGTCCGATGCCTTTGTTAGGATCTAGATTAGCTAGTCCTTCAAAGATATCAGATAGCTCTATGGTACAGTTCGAAATGTCTACATGTTGATTGAAAGTTTGTTCGTCACTAACGTTGAGATTGCTTTCTTTGAAAATGGATTGAAAGTTTTTACCAAACAAGTCTGCAATACTTTTGCCGTCATTAGCCTGATCGTTTGCTAGAAACATGATATTCGGTAGACAGTTATCTTTTTTCTTATTATTAATGAAATTCCAGAATTTTTTAACATAACATATTTAATTTAGTTTGAAAAGAAAAATCGTTGAAAACCATTTAGCAATGATTTTTGCTCATATGTTTGCGCATATTTCGTTTCCAGAACATGAATAGTTCATCTTCTAAAAGTAAAATAGTATATTACACTACTTAAGGGCAGGAAATTTTTCCTGTCGATGTGGTGTATACTATTTTTCGAAAGTACGTTACTACTTACATTTTCAATTATTTATTATAAACAATACACGTTCCAGCTGAAGCTCGTTGTGCTATAATAATAATAATATAATAATAATAATAATATAATAATAATAATAATATATTTACCAATAAAATGATATAAAATAGATATGAATAATAAAATAATATAAAATAGAGACAATATCAGTACAGCAGGTAAATACAGGTAACCCACAAAGGGATGAATCCCTGTGCGTGGGTATATAGATATCTCAACATACACATATATTACACACTATAGTATAGTATAGTATATACACCTATACAAATATATACTTACATTCATTCACACATACGTTATACATATATAAAACAATTTTTAAAAGAATTTGAACATAACATATAGGTAGGTATAAGTGGACCGAGGCAGCATATATCACATCAATAGCAACTATCAGAAGGATCAAATGTTATTATATTTATTTTTTTCATTAGTGAATTCATAAGTTATAGGTATTTTTCCTATCGATTAAGCTGTGAATTTCTTTTCTAGGGACAGACTGAAGCCAAACAGTAAATTTTTTTTTGAATAGACCGTACGCATTAATTCGTGTCAGTTCGGTAGGAATTTTAGCATAAAGAATGGGACCAAGGTAATTATAGCATCTTTGGGTTAGGGTTTTTTCAACTTTTGGTATAGCCGTTGTTTTGGCTTTGTGTCTTGTATTATAACCATGTTCTATTTGCCTGAATGTATTTCTAAACCTATAATGGTTTAGTATTATGCGCTGATAAAATAATTGTCTTGCATCAAACGCTCTAGTTTCTTTATATAGTTCCTCAGTTGAGTATGTGAAATTTTGAAGAACATAATCTTCAGAATCCACTTTTGTGTTATCTCTAGTTTTTTCAGGTGATTGTTGGTCACCCCTCCCCATGCTAAAATACCATAATTGATATGAGGTTTCACTAGAGAATTATAAAGGATTTCGAGATGAGTCTGGTTGAAAATCCTCCTCAAAAACTTGAACAGAAATATTAAGCTTCTTACTTTTTTGACTATATACTCGATATGATGGTTCCATTTCAGGTTATTGTCCCATTATAATTCCTAGGTATTTGATCTTGTTTGCAGAATTTATTATCGTTATCGTATTCAGAACAGACATTTGTAAAGTGTTGTAAGTGGAGAGTTGAGAAAACGGCATAAAAAATGTCTTATCTGCATTAATTGTGAGAGTTTTACTATTGAACCATTTAAGAATGGTCGGAAAGTCTTTTTGAACATTTTCTCTCAGTTCAAGCCACGTCTCAGCTTGATACATAACCACCGTATCGTCGGCAAAGCTGACTATATCTCCAGATACATCGAGTTTGAAGAGATCATTAATATATAAATTAAAAAGTAGCGGACCTAATACAGTGCCTTGGGGTACTCCATATGCCATAGTTTCAGCAGAGCTGATTTGTTCTCCCACTTTAACTCTATATAGCCTATTCCGAAGGTAGCTCCTCATTAGATCGTACGCAATTCCACGAAACCCAATTTTTTCCAGTCCTATTAATAATTTTTCGTGGCACACCGTATCAAAGGCTTTCGCTAAGTCAACAAATATGCATAAAGAAGGTCTACTTTGGTCTAATCTCTCATATATTTGTGTTGTTACGCATGTAATTGCATTCTCTGTTGACTTACCTTGCCTAAAGCCATATTGTTTTTCCGAAATTATTTTATTGTTGTCAAGAAAGCTGGTTATTCTCTTTTTAATAATCTTTTCGAATATTTTAGCTATGTTACTTATAAGTGATATAGGCCTGTAATTAATAACTTTTTCTTTACTTCCGCTTTTATAAATAGGTTTTATTACAGCGCTTTTAAAAGCTGTTGGAAATTTACCAGTTCTTATAGCTATATTTATTAAAAAAGCTAGTGGTTGCGATATATAACTGCCAATAGCTTTCAAAGTTTCCGATCTCAATCCATCCGGACCAGGGGATTTTTTTGATTTTAGTGTTTTAATGATCTCTCCAACCTCAACTTCATCCGTTTCAGATATGTATATTGAGTTTTCCATATAAGTCTGTGGGGAACTGAAGGTGGGGTCTTACAATCTTGGCAAGTTTCTTTCCTATAGAAGTATAGTGCTCTAAGAATGCTTCAGCCATCTTTCAATAATTTGTCCTGAATTTGATTTAATTTGTTTGATTTGTTGTTCTTTCGATGTATTTCGGATTTGTTAAGCTTTTCATGCATTTCCATAACCGGTTAGGACAATCTCTGTTCTCGAAGAGTTTTTTTTTGTAAAAATCAGCTTTATTTTTCTTAATTAATTCTTCTAATTTATTTTTATAAGTTTTGAATTCTCTCCTATAATCTTCATTACCCGGATCTTTTTGCAGTTTTTTATACATTTCATTTTTAGTATTTATAGACTTTACCATCGCATTAGTTATCCATTCGCTTCTTTTGATTTCTTTTCTACTCACTCGTTTTCTAGTAGTACACTCAGATATTCTTTTTTGTAAGGTATCAGTGAATTTTTCCGTACCAACATCTAAATCTATTTCATTATATACATGGTTCCAATTTTCATTTCTTAAAGCTTGAAGTAATTTATTTTCATTTAATATGAACCTGTAGTTTTTTCATTATCTTGTTTATTAACTATTTCGCTTGGATAATTGAGGTGAAGAATACATGGAAAGTGGTCGGTGATGTTTATGTGTAGAACTATCGGAGTTAAGAGACTATGGGGTTTCGAAGTTTTCACAAATATATGGTCTATACATGATTTACTATTTTTATAAACTCTCGTGTATTCATTTATCGTAGAAACATATCCCATTTCACTCAACAAATTTAGGTATTCATCTCTATATTCGTTATTGATATCTAGAATGTCAATATTTATGTCCCTAAAAATATATCAATGTCTGTTCTATTTTTTTTATTTTTCTATATTCAAACTAAAAAAAGGGATATTTAATCGATTCTTTTTTGTTTTATGGCACTGCTCCTTAGGGGCACTCTGCCAGTTTTCAGTGATTTTCTCAATCACCCTTCTTTAGGCATTCTGGTCGTCTCACTCGAAGTGATACCATAAATGCCCGTATTTTCTTTGTCCTGCTTGATGCTGTAACTTGATATATTTGTTCTAAAAACTCTAAAAATAACTCAAAACTTTCCAAGTATAAGTGTCAAGATAATTACTAGATGTAGAGGAGGTTATAAGACAGATAGCACAACAAAGGAATAGACTTTTCTCGCTCCGGGGCAACGGCGGAGCATTACACAAACCCGAAATGTTGCCTCGGTTTTAGAAGCACCCAGGTCATAGAAAGAGTAAGGATCTGTAAAAAAAAACAAATTTGGTTTTTATAACTTCGTTTTGTTATGATTTAAAAATTTAATTAGGAGTAGCATTGATTTCAAGCTCATGGTATATAGTATGCTTTGAATAGATAATGGTGTTGGTACACCTAAATTTTGAAATTCTTGGTATAAGTTCACATTCGGTATTTGGTTTATTGGACATTCTAAAATCATATGGTTGAGGTCTTCAACTTTTCCACATTCGCACAGTGGAGATTCTCTACATCCAATTCTATATAGATGGGAGCCAGTTAGACAGTGCCCTGTCCTCATTCTGATAATCGTCGTGATGTGTCGCCTGTCAATAAATGGGAATTTTTTGTACCATGGTATATGTGGAAAATTTTCCTGTATCTGCGAGTACCATTTTCCCTTGTCGTGGGTTGTTCTTTTCCAATAATTGCAAAATCTGGTTTTAATCTGTCTCCTAAGAGTAGGTAATATATCTTCTTTACCGAGTTTAATTTTATGAGGAACATTCAAATTTCTACCAATTGAGGCCAGTGTATCGGCTTTTTCGTTTCCCTTTATGTTGGAGTGTCCGGGTATCCATGCTAGGTGATAGTCCATCCCATTTTCATTGGATTCGAAAATCATTTGCTTGGTGGTAAGAGAAATTAAATCATTGGATGTTTGAACCTTGTTTTGTTTTAATTTATGAATGGCATTGAGGGAATCTGTAAAGACGATGCATTTTTTGATATTTTTTTGTAAACAAGTTCCAATGCCTGAATTAATTGCTGCGATTTCTGCATTGCAAATATTGAGAAGATCTGGTAAAAGAATAATTGATTTCAGGTATGTATACTCCAATCCCTGTTTTTTCTTCTGTATTGCCAATGTTGTTTTTGGATGCGTCTGTATATACGAAAGTGTAGGAGTCTGAAAAATTTTGGGTAACCTGTTTAAACACAAGTTCGTTATGCTGGTTTTGTTTTTTCATATTAAGATTGATACAAGGCACCGACCATAGCTGTAAGTCATAACCGAATTCAAAACATGGTAATTTTTCACTGTGATAAATATCATTTTTGTATGGGTTCAACATATTGATTGCCTCTACTAGGTAAGGAGTGGCTTTCCAGTACCAGTATCCCGAGTTTTGTTGACAGTGTAGTTTTAGAGTTGTTAGGTTGTTAATAAGTGAGTGATTGTCGTATGAAAAATTCGTCGTTATAAATTTACATGCCAACCATTGTCTCCTGTGTTCAAGAGAAATTTCTGAAGTTTCTGCTGATAGTGCATTGGTTGGTGTTGATCTCATGCATCCAGTAATCACCCGGAGGGCCTGATATTGTACTGTATCCAGTTGTTTTAGGTTATTTATCGGGGAAGGTTTAAGGAATATTGATCCATAATCTAAATGAGATTTAACGAGTCCATTATAAGCCATTTGTAGGGTAGCTGGATCTGCCCCCCACCACACTCGGCAAAAAGATCTCATAATGTTAATTCCTTTGAGCGCTTTGGATTTGATGTGATCTATGTGCATGCCCCAGTTTAAATTATGAGTGATGTAGAACCCAAGGTACTTAACATGATTTTTATATGGAATATTTTGGTCCTTATAAAATAACGGTAAAGGAGGAATTGCATTTCGTGATCTGTTGTCTTTGGTGAGCCAAATGCTTTCGCTTTTCCACCGATATTTCAAAATTATGTTTTTGCATCCATATTGCTATTTTGTTGAGGGTTTCATTCATTACTTCGCTCATACTTTGAATATTCTTACCCTTAACAAGAAGTGTGAGGTCATCCGCATAGGACAGTAGAATGAAATCGTCTGGTATGGCTTCGTACAATGATCTTATGTATATATTGAACAATAGTGGGCTCAATGGGGATCCTTGTGGGATACCCGTTGTTAGAAGCCTAGGGCCCCAGATGTTTTCATCACTGTCTTTAATGAATGTTTGTCTATTCCCGAGTAACCTAACAATAAGATTGGCTAATTTTGTGGTTTCCATTTCTCTGAGATACTTATATAATATACTAATATTAACGTGATCGTAAGCAGCTTTGATGTCTAAAAATACCGCCAATACCTCTTCCTTATTACTAAATGCTAGTTGTGTGTACGTGACTAATTGTGCAACATTATTATAGGTGCTCATTCCTTTTCTGAATCCCGTTTGGTCTGGGGAGAATGTTTGTCTATTTTCCGCAAACCATTCCAGTCTATTCTTTATCATGTTTTCTAGCACCTTGCCTATACATGAAGCTAAAACAATGGCTCTGTAGCTATTTACTAAAAGTGGGTCTCTGTTAGGTTTGACGAACGCAACAATTAGATATTCCCTCCATTGGTGAGGAATTTCTCCCCCCTCTAAGCAGTTGTTGAAAATTTCAAGCATTTTGTATTTAACCGAAAGTGGTAGGTTTGTTATCATGTTATAGGTTATGTTGTCTATACCTGGTGCTGACTGTTTTCTATTTGTTAGGACATTACTTAGTTCGTTGATATTAAATGGTTTTGAGTCTTCATTTGCTACTGTTAGGTGAAATTCCTGGTCAATATGGCATACTGATAAGTCATCCAAAATATTTAGACATATATTTCGATCTGGGAGGGTCTTAATAGGTTTTCCTTGATGAATTGAACTGAATTTTCTAACAGTCCTCCACACATGTGAAGGATTAGATTCCCTGTTCAAGGAGGAACAAAAACTCATAAACTTTGATTTCTTTTTTTGTTTCAGATATTTTCTGCTTACTGCAATTGTTCTCTTAGCAAGTAAATAATTTTCAATTGTGGGGTTGATTTTGAACAAATTTATTGCGTTTTTGCGTTCGTTGATTTTATTTGAGCACTCTGCATCCCACCAGGGACATTCTACTTTTTTAGAATAATTTATATCGCTATTTATTTTTTGTGGTATTGCAATATCAGCAGCATCGTTGATCACACCAACCAATGCACCATAGTTCATGCTATCTAAGTTATCCTGACATGACAGTATTATTTCCCTATGATATAATTCCCAGTCAGCTTTATTGTACAATCGTTTGACTATTGTATTATTATTTGTGTTTGTTTGTGAAACCGGTATACCTCCGTTGAGTTGGCAAACTGTAGGAAAATGATCGCTGTTGGCAGTCTTTCAGTACATCCCATGATGTTCTGTGCGCTAATTGACTAGACACTAATGTTAAGTCAAGAGGACTGGGGTTTTCATTCGGATTTGATAAACGTGTTGGCGTTCCATCATTTAGTATAACAAGATTGTGATTTGAAATCATTTCGATTATTGTCTTCCCGTTTCTGTCACAGTGAGAGCTTCCCCATAAAAGATGATGGGAGTTGAAATCTCCCATTAAGATCGAAGGGCCTTCAAGATTTTTCATAATTTGGTCAAAACATTGGGTAGATAATTTATTCTGAGGCGTTGAATAAATATTCATAATGTTTATGTTATTATATTTCACAATGATGATCTGAAAGTCTTTTGTTTGATATCTCATAGGTACGTGGACCTGTTCGAATTTTATGTCCCTCCTGACAAGGGTTGCTATACCTCCGCCATGATTTTTATTGGTGTTCTCCAACATATCTTGTCTATCCATGCGTACAATATTGTGATTTTTTATAAAAAATGTATAGTTGGGTTTCAGAAAAGTTTCGTTTAGTAAGATAATATGTGGTTGTTCATCTCGAATTAAATTTATAAGATTGCTTCTATTAGAATTAACGCTTCTGATGTTCCATTGTATAATTTTAAAATTTTTGTAGGCATTTTTTTTTTTTTTTCCTTTTTTTTTATTTGTATTAGTGGTTCGATGTACTATTTACGTTAAGTTTGAACCTACACTATCAATATCAGGAGGTAGCTTAGAAAGATGGTAGCTTGTGTTTATCAACTCTCTAAGCTTTAACCTGAAATCTTCTGGAAATTGCATAAAGTTAGTGTAAAATTCTTTTACTCTGTCGTCATTTGATCTATTATACGAGGCACTATTATTAGGCTGATTATATGTTTGCGATGCACTAAAAGGCTTTGATAAAATTGTTCCTTGTCTAGTTATGGGAGTGTGGGGCTGTGAAAGAAAACTGTAGATTGACCTGGGTTTGTCATTAGATTGTTTGGATGTTGAAGGGGATGTGTTTATTTCTTGAGAAGTGGATTCAAAACCTCTAAAACCTGATTCTGACATTAATCTTTTCTTTGGGGTGGATTTGGCCACCTCCCTATAGACCTTTTGGTTTGTACATTACGATTCTCGGCTACCGAGCGTCTTTGTTGAATACTAGTAGCATTGTTATCGATTGTCGGAATATTCCTTAATCTAGGGAAATCCTGGGGGACCACTGTGATATTAGATTCAAAGTTTGATCTGGATTCGTGAGCTTGCGGTGCTTCCTCGATTCCAGCATCATACGTTTTCGGTACCAACTCTTTTGCATCAAAATAACTAATGTTTTCATATGCCATTATGCGTTTGATCTCTTTTTGTCTTTCGTATTCGGGACATTTTTTGTATAGTGAGTTGTGTTCACTACTATGGCAAAATTTACATTTTTTGGTGCAAATCACCTCACTTTCGTGGGCAGTACTACAATTGTGACATTTAGAATTAGTGCTTCGGCATTGACGTTTGGTGTGCCCAAATTCAAGGCAGGAGAAACATTGCATAACTGGTTGGATATAAGGTATGACTGGCATGGACAAGTAACTCATTGTCACATATCTTGGGAGAATAACCCCTTCAAATGTTACAAGCAAAGTGGAGGTAGTTACATATTCTACTGTTTTGTCTTCTTTTACTACTCTTCTATTTAAACGTTTTGCATCCAAAATCTGAAAAGGGCTCTGAGTTACAGCCTTGATTCTATCAATTGACAAGTACTTAGACACATTTCTGATTATACCTTTGCAAGTGACATAATTTTGTGGAATATACATGATATACCCTCTATTTTTCAGACTCTCGTTATTCACAAATTTGTTTGCTGATTCTGGAGTACAAAATTCTACCCCAAGTTTGTTGATTCCCTTAATTTTTACTTTTTTAATGTCTCTCAATTGAAGGTCAAAAATTTCCGTAGCGATTTTTAAATGATCATATCTACCCACCTGGACTGTCTCCGCTTTAGCTTCAATCATTACCAAAAAAGGTCCAATATCAGTGTTTTTATAAAAACGTTGTTCGAAAGTTTTTTGTCTAGGCACATCACTAGGTTTTCAATATCATTTACCTGGTTTGTTGTTTTTGCACGTCCGTTTCAAGGTTATCGTCGTCCATTTGCTTATCCAGAACCTTTTCGTCGGGGGGTCGCCCCTAAACCAAACATATTCCTTCGCTCTTTATGCTACCCCTAATTTGTT
This sequence comes from Gonioctena quinquepunctata, assembly GCA_018342105.1. NCBI lineage: Eukaryota > Metazoa > Arthropoda > Insecta > Coleoptera > Chrysomelidae > Gonioctena > Gonioctena quinquepunctata. The sequence goes on along the minus strand of JAFIRS010000233.1, from coordinate 705,795 downwards.
TTTTTAACTCACCAAAAGTAGGAAAGGGGATTATTTAACACAGGAGTCGTTAGTAATCACTGATCCTAATCGAAGTTTGCTTTTTTTTGTTTTCGCCGATTGCTGACACACGTCCGAACTAGTCAAACATCAAGCATCGAATCACTTCGATAATTTCGAAATGATAGGTTAAATAACTTTTTATATATATTACCAAGCCATCATTCTGGTTCAAGTCACCCTGGTTGTATATGAGGTTATATGTTGGAATATCCAGTAAGATTGAACTATGAATGATGCGTGTTTCTGTGAGAACAACGACTTCAAAATCATTATTAAAATTATCAAGGGCTATTTTTAGTTCATCAATATTTTTCATGATACTACGGATATTGTTATGAAATATGCTGAATTTATTGCGGTTATTCGGTAATAGTTTTTTACATTGTGTTATATTTTCAGCTACTTTGGTGTTTACTAAACTAGGTTCAAATTCTTCTATATAAGGATCCATACTATTGGTAGACTTTATAATTAATCTTATTTGAGAATAAATTTTTTGATAATGTAAAAATTGTAAAACCACAACGTGGTATTTTCAGATAAATATAAAATTGAATCGAATAATTCACTGGTTCACACCACTCACATAAAAGTTTTTGTAGTAATAATGTTTTCTTTCTTTTTTTTCTAATTCATCTCACCAATCTGTTTCTGAGCTTGTCCTTTATTGGTAGCTGAATGTTTTCATCTTGGGTTTTATGAGAATGTCCAGTCGGTTTGTAACTTCGAAGTCCGGGATTAGTATGTCCCAGATTCGTGGGTGTTATTATTCTACTCGTTGTTTTTTTTTGCTCTGGTACGAAGACGGAATTTTTTGGAATATTACTTGTGCTCGGGTCAGGAGTGGAAGGTGCATTATTATTCTTTTCTTTTTTTTCTCGAGTTCCTCTAAGGTATGTGGTTTATTATCAATAAACAATTTATTTGCTTTGATATAACAATTCTCAGTGTTTTGTCTGGCTAAGAATAGGTGCTCTCTCAGGCATTTGAATGCGTTCTCTGTGTTCCTGTGAGATCGTTGGACACCGATACTTTAGTTCCTTTCAGTTTCCGGCAGTTTGTGAGAATTTGATTTTTTTTTAGGTATGATACAAACTCTATTTTTAATGGGCTACTTTCTGTGTTGCCGAGGTAATAAGAATTGCTGATATCTTTTTCTTCGAGGTCAATATCTAGGAGGCTTTTTACTTCGTGTGAGATGAACTCTATCGAAGGCTCTTTTGATTGTCTTTGGAGTCCGAAAATGATGATGTTATTCTTTCTGTTCTGTTTGTCTAGTTCTTCAACTCTTTCCTTCAGAAATCGATTTTCCTCCTCAAGAGTTTTAACTTTGAGCTTCAAATCTTCAATTTTCAGGAGCACTCTTGCTTCACTGGCTTCAATAGTATTTTTAAGTTCTGTTTTAGCATTAACTAACTCCTCAAATAGTATTTCCAGTGTTATTTCAGGCCTTTCAACATTTTTTCTATCATGTGTAACTTTTGCTCCTCGCTTCAGTACCTCTTTTGGATACTCACAAAGCTTAAATATTTGTCCTGCTCTTCGTCTCTCACTTTCTTGCGTGTAATCCCATCTATCTCGGTGTACATGAAAAATATTTGCTCCCGCTTTACGGAGAACGTGGTCTGTCAATGTCACCCATGCATAAATGCGAGACTTTCTACTTCAAAATCGATAGAGAAAGTACGTAGGTACTTTCGACCGAGGTATAAAGAAAATCTCTTTTATTTCTGAAGCAGTCTAATGTACAATTTTAAATAAAAAGAATAAAAACCTTGTGGTTAAAATTTTCGTCCTTCCTCAGCTCTTATATAGATTCGTGAGCAGGTATAGGTATACCTAGATATATTTTTCCATTTGGTAAAAAAGTAGAAATAAATTGAAATGTAGATTTTTGTTACTAATGTAACCTTTTAATTTGTCTGAAACTTCTTTGAGAGAATATCAATTATTAAATGTTTTGACATGCTGGCAAATTCCTGCTATCGTACCACTACTGACATAATTACTGGCAAAGCTTATTATTCTTGGCAAAGGCTAGGAATTACTGGCAAATTGGCAACCATGTTATGGGCTATCGCGTATTAAAGCGCGTCCAGTATTGAAACGACCCTTTGGTAGGTATAGAGGGGGAAAACACGATTGGACACGATTTGCGGTGCTACGGCGGATCTTCACCGGTGTCTTGGCATGAAGCGTTTGAAAGGTTAGGTTTGTTTGATTAATAAATAGGTAGTGCAGTTATTTATTCAAATTTTCTTATACAAATATATCTATATCCCTCTGGCAGATCTGTCGAAAAATATGTTTTGCGTTCAGAAGTTATAGGAGTGTAAGTTCTCTACTTCTCTTGTATCGCCTATACCAAATAATTTGGTACGCCTATGGAATTTCTATTATTAGCCATTGTTCGGGCATCTTCGAGAAGAATTGGTTGTTAGGTATCGGGAGGCCAAAGTGGTCGTTTCAATACTGGACGAGCTCTACCAGTGATTCGATTTCAAGACCGGTCTGGACAGAGCGGCGCCAGATTTAAGTAATGAAACAATGACATGTGTCGAGGATGAATGTTTTTACAAGCTTTTATTTAGCTTGCTTCGTTCGTATGTCATTCTGTCGGTCTTTCCGGTTCAAAATTTTTTATCCATTTTTGGAGAACTTGCCGACATTTGATTGAGCTGAAATTTGGCAGGTGTTCATAATTCCGGTGACAATACATTATGCCATTTTTGTTAGAGAAAAAAACAAAATGAAGGCTCTAAGATGGCGGACGAGTTTTGTGATTATGGTACGATTCGATTCAAAATTGGTATGTGGGGTATTCGGGGTCGGAAATTATGAATTTTATGTCAAAATTTATAAATTCAAGATGGCGGCTCCAAAATGGCGGAGGAGTTTTGATGGTTATGGTCCTATTCTATTCAAAATTGTATGTGGGTTTTCGGGTGGAATATGAATTTTTGTCAAAATTTATAAAATTCAGAGAGAAAAAAGGCTCCAAATGGCGGAGAGATTTGGTTATGGTCCGATTCGATTCAAAATTTGTATGTGGGGGTTTTCGGAGTCGGAGATTGTGAATTTCGTGACAAAATTAAAAAATTAAAGATGGCGGCTCCAAGATGGCGGACAAGTTTTGTGATTATGGTCCGATTCGATTTAAAATTGGTATTATGAATTTTATGTTTAAATTTATAAATTCAAGAAGGCGGTTCCAAAATGGCGGAAGAGTTTTGGTGTTATGGTCCGATTCTATTCAAATATTTCGGAGTCGGAGAATATGAATATTTTGTCTATGAAATTGAAATGGCGGCTCATGGAATTTTTGTTATAGAAACACAAAATGGCGCTCCAAGATGGCGGTCGAGATATAGGTTTATGGTCCGATTCGATTCAAAATTTGTATGTGGGGGTTTTCGGAGTCGAAGATTGTGAATTTCTTGACAAATTTAAAAAATTAAAGATGGCTGCTCCAAGATGGCGGACAAAGTTTGCAATTATACGAAACGCAAAAACGGGTTACTGTAATGGCTTTCAAAAATCATTTCGGCATCAGAAATCAATTTAAGAATGTTTGCATTCACAACCTCAGAAGGAGGCGCCGCCGAGAAAAAAGATACCAAATTGTTTTTCGGTAGAACCATTACCGAAGTTTTCGAACGGAATTTGGCGAAGAAATACGCGCGACTCGATCATTTTCTGTTGAACGTCATCGAAGCTATGTGTCCCCGTAAATGTTTGGTAAATGTGTGAAAATGGCCATTCAGTTGTTGAAGATTTGCCGGCCTTTTTTCTTAACCCTATCTCAAATTTCATATTGGGAAGAGTTACTTACGTATGTCACGTATCCAGTTCATATTCGATTGCTAGAAACTTCCTATGGGATAGGATCTCACACACGTTGGAAAATTATTTGGGGAAGAAATAAAAACCACGGCTATCCTATGTGTTAAATTGAAATATATAAGTTGTCTACTTATTAGACGATAAATAATTGAATAGTAGGTAGATAAGAAATTCGGATAAGAATATTTTCTTGTTTCGTACTTTTCACAGCGGGATTTTTTCCATAGTTGGGTTTTAGTTCTTCAACTTATTTTTGTATGGTTTTAGTGTATTTTGAAGTACATACAGCGAGATCACTTTTTAGAGAAAAGTTGTAGGTGCGTTAAAAATCAATGAATAAATTCTCGAGATAGTGTCGAAAAACCCTACTAATAAAATATGTAGGTTATTAAAAATAAGTTGTTTACATCAAAATTTAAGCAAAATTAAAAAATATATTACAGTATTTTTAACCGACGAAACCAAAAAGGAGGAGGTTCTCTAGTCGACGCGTATATTTGATTTTTTTTATGTATGATCACGCATAACTTTTTACTGAGACGTCCGATTCCGATAATTCTTTTTTTCAGTGGATAGGGTGTACTTCGAAGGTGGTCCCATTTGAATTTAAAAGATGAAATCAGGCATAACTTGGTACTGGGTTCTTGGATTTGAATGATTCTTTTTTTAATATATAGGGTATACCTTATATTTGGATTTCGAATGAAATTATTCACTCTTACGGGTAGAAAAATAGGGGATAATTGATTTTTCACTTGTGAACATTGGCACACACATACGTAGTTGACAATGACAGATCGCTACTGACATTATTTTCGTTCCACATCCGTCAAAATCATTATATTCTATGAGAGGATGGAATGATATACAAAGTAATGAAATAAACTAACCAGAACAACAAAAATAATTTATATTACAACAAATAGTAAAAGTAGATAATCATATTATTTAACTGGTAATAGTTGAAGTAAGGTGGGTAAGTAAGTATTTTGGAAGTAATCAAAAAACAAGTAGGTAGTAATTATTAGATTTTAGCCACAAAAAATTAAAAAATAAAAACTTTTTAACAAAAAATTAAACCGACGAAATACGGAACTGAAAAGTAAAAATAAAATAAACCTTCTTAATCTCAGTAACTAAGCTCCTAAACTAATGTAACTAATTTTGAGTCGGCGCCAAACGAACAATCAACGAACATCATTAAATTACTTCAAAAAAATTATCAGAATGTCACCGCGCAACTCGATGCCATCATTTTACGCCTTACCTAATTCATTTGCTTGTTTGTTTGGCGTCGACTCAAAATTAGTTACTTACATTAGTTTAGGAGCTTAGTTACTGAGACTAAGAAGGTGTATTTTATTTTTTACTTTTCAGTTCCGTATTTCGTCGGTTTAATTTTTTGTTAAAAAGTTTTTTAGCATTCACGTTGCAAATAAAGTATGGTCAATAAAAAATTTAAATTTTTCTCAATTTTCCAGGGGAATAAAAATTACCAATTATTAAAATTTTGTCAACCTACCCCAGATTAAAAAAAAAGGTTCTACGTTGTCTAGAAAAGATATGTTAAATTTTTATGCGCGTGAAAACGGAGCTCGGGCTGTTCTCCCCACCACCTGACCACGGCGCTCTTCTTCACTCCACTTCAAAGGGCTAGGACTTCATACACTTATCAAATGAATCATAAAATATAGGTCTTCATTAAAAATCTGTCAAAAATTCAACTCTGTTTATAAATAACAGAGAAATTATATCTTGGGTCCTATTCGTCGTAGATTATTTTTTTAATACGTGTTTTCAACCAGCTTTTCAATGAGCCTAATTATAAGCCTTTATCTCAAAAAATAATAAAGTTATTCCATTTATTTATATATGCATATATTTTTTTTTAAATAACATTTTTTCAACTTGATGTTCAACCTTTCAGGAATCAATTTCACTTTGTTAATCATATGTATCTAGATCCATTACCTATGACGATTGTTTAAATAAACGGTATTTCGGATAAACATATTCAATTATTCAAAACTACCTATCAAACCGATCTAGCTGAAATTTGGCACACTTATAAATAGCCTAATGCCCTCCTAACTAGGATGTTATACGTCACTTATAAAAATTATTGCACAAGTTATAAACATTTCTAAAATAGTGCAAACAAAAGGTTTATTAGGCGATTTTAACGCATGAGAAACTAAATTGAAGTTCTTTTTAATAGCTACAACTTTTACCAATACTGATTTTTCCGACTTTGATCGTTTTTTATAAAAAAGTGGGGCAAAACTGGCGAAATCGATCAATTTTTTATCCACAGATTGGGATATTTTGTGTGGCGAGCATTGAAATTGACGGACGATCTAGGGGAATCCCCCAAGTGCGAAATTTGGCGATAGCACTTGACGATAACAAGCAATGAGCTCTGATAATTTTTTATGTCTGGCGAGTTGTTTTTCAATTAATTTATTCGATGATAACATTCTGCACAGTAGGTTTTATTTTTTATCATTTGATTGACCTATACTTATTCTATACACATCCAAAATTATATATCAACTCTATTTTTGTGTATTCTGTTGCAAATCAGAATCATTGGCAATCTGCATTTTACAATTATGCACTTTCAATGTGGTCTTTAAAAAAACTTATTTATTTAAAAAAATAATTGAGTTTCTATTTGAAATTCAATATTTGTTGCCTTTTGTTGAAGTGTAATAGTGATAGAACTGAGAAATCTGGAGTATATAAATTAACTTGTGGCTCTTAAGTTTTCACATAGGCCAAACAGGCAGAACATTAAAAAAACGATTATCAGAACATAGGAACTGTTTCATCAATGGAAAAACAAATTCAACTTTTGCTACTCACCTCTTGACTGAAAAACATTGTTTTGTAAACGATTTCGAAATATTACGTACAGAAAAGAAAGGTTATATACTCGACCTTCTAGAAAGTCTAGAAATTAATAAATGCAAAAATTAGCAATTTTTGCTCAGTGACCAGATCAACTTAAATAATTCTCCTTTGTTGAATTATTTCTACTGGTAATGGATATAATATCCGTTCTTCTTGATCTCATTCCTTATGAATACCTAATGGATAATCCTTACTATCATCAATTCTCAATTAGATTCATATATAGTCCATCCAATATCAATTGCAGGAGCTGTTTCCATAGGGAGCGAATAAAAACTCACTTCGCTAACACGAGCGTATATGCGAAGAAACGGAACGAAAAATAATCTGTACTACTCGTAAACATTTTCCCTCGGCATATGGTACATCAAAAGAGCCGCAGTCAACGTGGACCAGAGTGACAGCTGTCGCTTTTCTACAACCGATTCGTCTGGGCCAATCGTCGGACATCGATGCTTGTATAGGCGTGTCTATACTGGAAGGTCATAAATCACGCGTTATAATTGTGTTTTAATAGCTCTGAAAGATTGAAAACCAGTAGCGTCTGTGGTCTTGGTGTGTGCCGATCGAAATACGTTTTAGGATATTCTAGTAACCTACATCAAACAATTTAAAATGTGAAAATTACTGAAATATTTTGCTAATTATTCAATTTTCTTCATTTACAATTTTTCGAATTGTTGCGCCGAAGTATATGGACCTGTCTTTAGGAATTGACGAGAATGTCCATCACAGACAGTTGTATCATTATTTTTATACTTTTCTTTCGTTGTCTTAATTTATGTGAACCAATGTCTTGTTTACGAATACGATTGATCACTCAATTGGGAACGAGTGCTCGCTTTCAAAATGCAACGTTAACATAAATCTTGACTCTATTTTCAGTATACAAATAACGTTTTATCAGAAAACACTAAGTAATTTAGTTGTCCTGTTATTCAAAATTAATCTGAGTCATGAATGTATTTCATGTTTTGTTTATCCTAAATCGTTTTACAAAAGCAAACTAGAGAACTAGCGTACCTACTTCATGTTATTCAATTTTTTCAAAAACATATTTTGTTCCAGGTGGCGTTTTATGAAATTTTAAATGGATTGTGGTTGAGGAACGGTCTGCAAATCAAGGGCCAAGCGATGACTTACATTCAATGCAATTTCTGCAACTCCATGGTCGATGCCGATCTCTATTTACTTCAGATTTGCTCAACAAGGATACCTGCTGAAACTTTTTTGAATACCGTTATAGATAAGTAAGTCTACTATTAATATTGCCGAAAAAATTTCTAAAATTGTTTCCTTCAGGTTTCATATTAAAGAATGGATGAGCTTGGCACCTTACCATGCACCACAGAATGCTTATCTAGAGGGGGAACATGACACTCCGATGTTGGAAAGTTTTCTTACATTTCTAGCGACACTCATCAGTGTGAGAACAAATCTGGGTAAGAAAAATTTAATTGTTCTTCGATTTTTACACGAATTTTAAATATTACAGATGGAATAAAAACGAATTTCAAAGACTGGCTATTTACATAAACAATAATCACATCTGATCAATTAGATGATAAACTAGTAAGCTTCCCAAATTTTTTGAATATTTCGTTAGTTCAATAATTTTCTACTAGTTTTCTACTACTCACCTCCAATGATCGGCTTATAATGCAAAAAATACCATTATCATTATTTCGAAACCATTTTATTTATGTTCTTGTGTAAAAGTTGAATTATAGAGGCAAAAATAAAATTCATTATTTTTATTATTTACCGCGGGTTTACCGCCTCAAACAAGATGTGAATAGAAAATAAAAATATATGTGATAATCACTTCTTGACAAATCAATTTATTCTCAAATTTCACTATTAATGTTTGTAATTAAGACAATTTCAAGAATGGTGATATCTGATGTTAATAAATAGTAATTTAACAAGACTTTTTCGAAAAGTTTTCACATTTATGAGAGAAAAAGAAGTCCGGATTTGCAATCGAATTAGAAAACTTTGAAATACAAAAAAGGACATTTTTTGTGGTAAATATTAATCATTTTATTCCATTTCCACTAGGAGAAAAAATAAAGAGAAGTTTGTTAAAAATTCTATAATTTTTCACCTATAATTGACACTTGTCAGTTGTTATTGTTTGTAGATATGATGTATATCCAATGTCAGTTGAATGGGTTTTGTTTAAATATATTTTTTCGAAGTCAGTTGAAAGTGCCGAAAAATCGAAAGAAACTTAATGGAACTGAATTTTTAATAATTTGTTATTTTGATTTCGCATCAAATTCCTCCCTTTTTTCCGGGCTTGGGACCAGCAGATGTTATCACTAAGCGATCTAAGATACAAAAAGTATCAGGAAAGTGTAGTAAAAATAATACAAGCATCACTGTTTATTCTGTGTTCTGAAGAATAATATAATAATGTATTTATTTAGCATCAGTGCTAGATAAAAATTACAAAAGTTGGCAGTTGTTACAAACATTATTATATATATGAAAACTGAACCTAAATAAATAAAATTTAGATCAGGTATGAAATTATAAAAATAAAAGATGACTAACATGATAAAATTCAGTTTTAAACAAATTTTCTCAAAAACTTTTTGAACTGGTTTAAATTATCAGAGTTTTTAATAGTCACAGGTAGTTTATTAAGCTCAATTAAGCCTTCAAATAAAACGGAGTTCAGCATTTGAGAGAGAGAAACAAAAACAAGAAAATCCAATATGCGTGGAAAATGAAACGCATTTCTACCCTCAATCATCATAAGGACAACCCGAATCATTCAGGGTTATGATTACGGATTGAATGGATGGCAAAAGGGAATATTCATATTTTTTCGATATCACATGTGAAATGCATTCTTCCTAAATATTCCCTTTATATTCCTCACTTAAGATTCTCCTAACGTTTTCTACTACTTCTTTGCTCAGATTGGGAAATTGATTGAATTTTCTTAACTTTTTATAAATGCCCAAACTAATTCTTTAGGGTTGAAAACTCAATGATAAGGAGGTAATCCCAGCAGTGTATGACCAGAATGTCTACAAAGTTCGTCAATGACGACATTATCTTTTTTGAAATGTAGATGTTGTGTATGTGGGTTGATTACCACAATCTAGTTAATTTGATAGTTGTTTGAATAAAAATTCAAAGTAACGAAATGAGAACTTTAATGTTTCTCTTGCCAAATACATTTTAGAACTGAGTAACAAACTTATCAAGAGCAGCAAAAAGGCATACAATTTCTCTTGCCAGATGGTAAAAAGGTTATCTAGCAGGTACTTAGACGACCCTTACAGGTTATAGAGAATAAACAGATGATACACTTGAAGTATTCATTGCTGGGAAGAAATTAACTGATTCAGTCTTTTTAAGGAAAAGTCATTTTGTAGGAAACAGTAGATTTTCACTATTTTTTGTAGTAATACCTCCTTATAGTGGTCTTTTGAGGAATATTAAAATTTTTAGAAGCCATAAATTTCAAAATGTATACTTTTTTGTCGGATTTGAGGATATTTTTAATTTTTGACCTGAGTGGTTCGAGGCATTATCCATCACAATAACGGAATTTGGTGGTATATTTGGTAACAGTTGTTCACTGAACCATTTTTCGAATAAAGATGCAGTCATGTCGTCATGACAATCTGCTGAACAGTTTTTTGAGTTATCTATACCCATCCATTCCAGATCCCATCATGACTATCAAACCAAGTCTCTCAAGATACATTAAATATCTTCCTGATGTTCTTTTATTTGACGTAAATAATCCAAGCCGGGGTGATCCATTATTGCCATTTTCTTGTGTTTGAAACCAAAGTCTGAAAGGATTTTGAGTAGTGTTTTCAGTGATTTATAGGTATATTCAGGTCGGATATTTTCTTTTCAATTAAGTCCAAGGTGGGCACAACGTTTTGTTTATAAAGATCATAAACTTGCCTTCGAATGAAATATCTAGTGGCCTCATCAACTTTTTTAATCTTTTTGCTTTCTTTTCAGTTAATGATCTACGACATCTCCTTGTTTTAGGATTCTGTAAATAGTTGAACGCCCTTAGCTTGTGAGATGAGATATCCTTCCAAAAAGTTCATAGTCGGATTTGTCCTTCATTTCCTTTTCAAAATTTGTATAGATAGTCAGTATAAGTCTTTGGGTCTGAACAAGCAGATCTTTGTTTTTAAATTAAAATGTTTCTTCAGTTTGTGCGTCTTGCTCTAGTTGTTCCTCATGTTCTTCGAATGGTGTCCAATTTGCCCTGTTGCACCACTACATACAGACACAAGCGTGATGGTAAACTCGGCCGCTTAAAGGAACATCCTTCTGTATTTATTTTCGTTGATTTCCTAATTTATTTTCAAAATGAAATAAATGTAAAGTTGTAAAGTACAAGCCATTTGCACCTAATTCGAACACTCTGAAAACGCAAGTTTATCTTCGAAACAAAATTAATAATGGGAAAGTGTCAACGTTAAAATAAAAGTTCAATTTAAATAAATATCTAAAGCAGCCGAGTTTACCTCTGCCCAGACACACACCACTATTCTACTAATAGTTTTATAAAAAGACACCCCAAAGATAATAAAAATATTGTCTAGTGATTTATGGTAATTTATGCAACAAGCGGTCAGCAAAGTTATCGACTAGTTTTTACGCGGCAAACGGTTTCCACTTAATTTGATCTACTACATACTTTATACTGGGAATCATATCTATTTATCTTTCCGTTTTCATTCATTATTAGACATTATATCATATACCCTATATTTTTTGTTGAAGATAAACTTATTCAACTGACATTGGAAATACTATATAAATTGGCCATTAGTCTGACTATAACAGTGTTAGTCCTGAACATTACAACATTTATGCGAACTTCAAAGTTGAGAATTTCTATGCAAAAGACGAAATATAGAAAATTAATATGAATTTGAGACAAAAGCAAACAAAAACTTCCAAATGTGACTTGTCGCACTTTTTTGGGATTAGAACTTGAAAAGGCTCAAATGAGGAAGACCTGAGATACTGATATCTGAATATCCATTTCTAACATTTTGTATTATATTAACATAAAAAAGGATTGTTTAATCGTGTACATCTGACCAATGTGATATTATTTTCAAATCATTTTGTATATGAATTTTGTTAAAATATTCTTATAACTAGTATATTGTATCAGCCTCAAATAATGTTTATGATCCATTCAGACTTAAATGTGAAATTGAATTTATGTAAATAAGAAATAATGTGCAGGTTTATCCGAAACTGCCCTAAACCGCCTCGAGATGGTTACCCTCCTCTGCATGGGCGATAAAACCCACTCTCAGCTCATGGAACTGATGCCAGAACGTTGCGGAACCTCGCAGAGTCGCGATTTCGAATCTTTACTGGCCGAAGCGGCGGATTATCGCGCTCCAGCCCTTGAGGCCAGCGGCAACATGCAGCAGGGCATGTACGTGCCCAAACCGCAGATATGGGAGAACCAATACGATCCCATACATGTATTGCTGAGAGCTGTGCACAGAAGAGATTTCCAGACGTCTATGGACAGATACACAGAATAGTAAGTGATGTAATAGTTGAATATCAATAGACTGATTTAAAAAAATGTGATGTAATTAGATCCGTTCTGTCCAGTATGCTATGAGATATATATATATATATATATATATATATATATATATTGGGATGAGGGACTTTCTTGGGTTTTGGATTAGTTTTTCATTTTGTAACAACTAGCGACTATTTTTTGCCATAAACGTTTCGCCCTTGGCCAAGGGCTTCTTCAGTATTTTATTATCATATTGTGTCCATTTTTGCTCTTGGCAAATCTATTTGATTGGGAAGGGTGTATTTGTTTTTGTTTTTCATGTTATCCCTGTTAACGATACGTTAGGACAACTCCGAAATTTCATAAATTTACTTATATTCAACAAACATTTGTAATTTTCTTTATTTACATTCTGTTCCTAAAAATCCTTGTGTTTTTCTTCATAATATAGAATTTAATCAAACATTTAAAATAAGGATTGAATTGCTTCCGAAAATGCATTTCTCAATATAAAGGTATTTTCAAAATAGTATGTTGAATGGTAAACATCATATTTTTTTAGTAACCCTGTTCAAATTCTTTTGGCAAAATCAATTCCCCGAATTTTCTATTTAAACACTCTTATTAATATATATTTTTTACCCCATTTTATACAATTCAGAAAAAATTGTCTTGTGAACAAAAGTGTTGAAACAACCTTTTTTATTTAAAAATATGAACACCTGATTTTATGAACATCTATAAAATCAGATGTGGAATCATCTGCGACTGAAAGATAAGCTTTAGTCTCTATCTTCCATCGTTCAAGATAACATAACGGATTTTAATGTTAAAAAAAAAACTAATTTCAAAGTGTCTCTCCAAAAGAAATATTTCTAACTTTTTTCCATATTTGCAAAGTGAGATTGCTTCTAGAAAATGTGTTTCCCATTTCTTCAGGTCTTCCTGATGATCGTGTAATAGATTTTCGTCAACAAAAATGTATTTAAGACCTAGTGAATGCGATGCCTCTCTTGCGTCAATGTTACAAATGATTTCTGATGAGTACTCTCTTTTGGAAAATATTCTTCTTTGCCTCATTTATCTATATGAGTTCTTAATTGAGACTGGAATAGAAAATCAAATAACTATCTGAATGAAAATGCAAATTTTCAATTTTAGATTTTTTCTTTTGAGTTAGGGTCCTTTCATAATAACTATCAGATGTAGTTCAATGTCCAGCGTGGCTTTAGCCGAGGAAGTAGTTGTTTTCTGTTAGACATTCACAAAAAATAACTTCAATTTTTATCGTGGATTTTTCAATTCACAGAAAAAAAAATCCATTCAATATTCAATTGAGAATGTTTCCCTTTTCAACCTTTTTTAGTTTCAAATTTCTTAAGTGGCTATCATTTTAAATTAATGGAGTTTACCCAGATAGACGAATTGAATATAATTTGTTATGTGAGGGGTTACAATTCTCCAGCCTTGAATCACAAAGAAAATGCACATCCATTGTTTTATTGCACAAACTATTACACAACAAGGTCAATAGTACTGAAATACAAATAAACTTCAATGTACCAACTTTCCATACAAGACATATGGAGACTTTTAGGCTTCCAATAGCCAGAACCAATATATTGTTCAAAGCGCCAATGTATGCAATGTGTCAACATTTTAATAAAATATCAACTATTGTGATATTCACTTTTTTTCTAATGCTGAAATAGTGATATCAGCTAGAGTACACTTAGGCCCAGTATTTTCACCTCCGGTTATACTAGGAATAAATTAACCAATGGTTAGAATGTGCTTTAGATTTATCAATAAACGTTAAACAAAAGCATATTCTAACCGTTGGTTAATTTATTCCTAGTATAACCGGAGGTGAAAATACCGGACCTTAGAATGATAAGATCATATATTTTTCTCATATATTTTTAGTATCTTATTAATATTTTCGTTTAGTTTTTTTTAATTGAATTTAATTTTTTTTTAATCATTTTTCTCTTTTTGTTTCTGCTTATGTTCTCAATTTAGACAACTGATTTGTTTTATTTTCTATATATACTTAATTTCAACTTGTATTGTCCTGTAAATGGCAATAAAGCTATTATCATTATTATATCTCTAAAAAGAGCCAATATTTGCATTGTTTTCAATGCTACTGCCAAATGTGTATAATATACGGATATTTTGCGATTGTTGTTCATCCATATTCAATTTCAACAAATCTGCCAGAAATATATTTCAGAAATTTTAATATATCTTGAATTCATTTGAAATTATATATACTTATATATATATATATATACTAGCTGACCCGACAGACGCTGTCCTGTCCAAATTTCTATGTTCCCTAAAATGTTTTTCCCGAAAACTCTCGTCCGCGTAGAATTTCTGTTTTTCTATGTTTTCCTTTATGTTGTTCCATCTAGACTATGCTTTTGACTCCTTCCGCTTCCTGTTGTCCCGTTTTCCTGTTATGCCATTTTTTCATTATCCCGTTTTCCCCTTTTCCCCTTATCCTTTCATCCCGTTTTTTCGTTATCCCGTTATTCCTGTTATCCCGTTTCCCTGTTATCCCGTTTTTTATTTATCCAGGTATTCCATTTTCCCGTTATTCCCTTACCCTGTCATCCCGTTTTTTCGTTATCCCGTTGTCCTGTTATCCCGTTTTTTCTTTATCCCGTTCTCAATTTATCGTACTACAATTATTATATTCGATTGCCATCTTGCAACCCTATTGCGGATCTGTTAATAAAATAAAATAAAAATCGCGATGGAAAAATAGGGGTTTGATCGTAGAAGGGTGAAAATTTAGGGTTGTATGTATTTTTGAATGCTGTATCATAAAAAAATAAAAACAAAAAATTTTGTCCAAAAATTTAAAAAAAAATGTCAAGGGTGAACAACCCTTATCACTTAGGGGTATGAAAAATAGCTAGTAGTCGATTCTCAGACCTACTGAATTTGCATATAAAATTTGGTAAAAATCAGTAAAGCCGTTTCGGAGGAGTAAGGTAACTAACATATATATATATATATATATATATATATATATATATATATATATATATATATATATAGTGAAAGATAGTCGTTGCTGACTAGTTAGGTGTAACAAATTTATTATTGGGGTATGCTGCATACCCCAATAATAAATTTGTTACATATATATATATTTATATGGTTGTTCTTCATAAAAAAAAAACACGCTATATTGTAAAACTTTTGCACTACAGCACAAGGCAGGCTAATAAATTGAAACCAGGAATCATCCCATGGCCTCCGTACAGGACCCCTTCTGAAGTTGGTCCAGCTTACGAAGACCCCCGACAAATTTTGAAATCTAGGGTATTCCATGCAGCTGTTTTAGTAATCCTGTACAAAGCCGTTAGGGGACATGTTTCAGAACATGTAATGGCCCTGGTGATGTTTCTACTAGAACAAGCTGTTTTGATATCAGCCCAGGATGATAACAAGGTGGGTAACTTTCTTTAACTATATATCAGGGCGTTTTCAAAGTTAAGGTATTTTCTTAAGAGAATGTAAAACCCCTTCAAAATATTGAAATTTACAAAAAATCCCTCATATAAAAGTTGAGAAATAATGGAGATATCATCAGTTGAACAGTTTTTTAAATGTAGTTTTTCGCGTTTTACCTTTTTTTTTAATGTGGTGGATATTCTTTATGGACATCTTGCGGTAGTGTGGGAGTCCCTGACTTGCCCACTAAAAATCATAAAATCAAAAAGAAGAACATGGAGGCAATGCGTTCTTTCTAAAGAACATGTCAACGGCATCGGTCTGAGCAAAAAGCCGAACGGTGGATATGCAGAAAACCAGAAGGAAAGCATAAATGTTCTCATCCAGACACACTTTTCTGGGTCTAAGGTTGTTGGAGACGAACTGCAAAGTGCTCAGCTGGAAGGGGTTGTCAACAACCCCAACAGAACCAGCAGGAGCCTAGCGGGGAAAATATTCACCACCCAAAAGATCAAATGGTCCATGAAGAGCTTTAAATAAAAATCAACATGGCCTTGAAATAAAAGAGCCCTTCTTGAAAAGGGTGGTCAAACCCAGTTTCATTTTTGGTCACATACCGAAAGCCTGGAGGGAGGCTGTAGTGGTGTTCATACCAAAGACTGGGAAACGTCCAGCAGACGAACCATAGTCTTATCGTTCCATCAATCTCACCGCCTTTGCCCTAAAAACAATGCAGAAAATTATAGACTGTTATATAAGAAGTGAAATCCCTTTGGACAGACTGCTTCACAAAAAACAGTTCGCCTATCAAGCAGGCAAATCAATAATTAATGCCCTACAATGCTTAGTTGAAAGCATTGAAAAGACTTACTTGTCCAAAGAAATGGCTCTATGTGCATTCATAGATATAGAGGGTGCTTTCGATAACACCTCACATGACTCCATCATCAGATCGCTAGAGGTCTGGAATATAAACATCTCATTGATTAGATAGATACATGCAATGCTGAAAAGCAGAATCATTGTAGCCGGTCTCGGGGATGAAGCGGTCAGAGTGACAGCAGAAAAAGTTTGTCCCCAAGGCGGGGTTCTGTCGCCTTTCCTGTGGTCACTTTGCTGCGGATAATCAGATAGTGAAGCTACATGAATCTTGAATTACAACTCAAGGTTACGCCGATGACCTGGCTGTCACTATTAGGGGCAAACATGACGAGATAATATCCAATCGCATGCAGACAGCCCTAAATATAATCGGAAGCTGGTGCGCAAAGGAGGGACTAAATGTGAATCCTAGCAAAACAGTGCTGGTTCCGTTCACAAAGAGGTGTAAGTATGAACTGAAAGCCCCAACCCTGGATGGAACAGAGTTAACTTTTTTCAATGAAATCAAATATCTGGGCGTCATAATCGACCAGAGACTAACATGGAACAGTCATATTAAAAATATTATTTCCAAGGCTACAGCGGCAACCTGGACGTGCCGTAGAGTTTTTGGCAAGACATGGAGTTTGCAGCCGAAAATGATATACTGGTTATATCAAACCCATGGTCACCTATGCCTCATTAATATGGTGGCCAAAAACCCAACAGCACTCGGCACAAATCATGCTGCAGAAAGTGCAGCGGTTAGCCTGTCTGGGAATCACAATATTCTCGTGCCCCACTGCAGCACTAGAGGTAATGCTGAATCTTCCGCCACTGCACTTGTCTGTAATGAAAGAAGCGGCAAAAAGTGCATTCAGACTGCACCAGGCATCAAACTTTAAGGCTGGAAATCTGATGATTCTGTAAAATAGTCCCCTAAAATCCAGATACAAGCCATCAGATATTAGGCCAGCTAGGTACGACTTTGAAGTGAATTATAAAGTGGTTATATATAAACAACCACCATATATTGACAACGAACAGCCCTCAACTAGGAAGGTATACTGATGGTTCAAAAATGGACGAAAAGGCTGAAGTGGTAGTAACGGGTCATAGTTTTTGGCTTTCAAAATCCCTAGGCAAAGCCCCAACAATTTTTTAAGCAGAAACCAATGCTATATAAATTTGCGGCCAAGAATGCCTTGAAAGAGGCTTCAGGGGGGCAAAGATCTATGTCCTATCAGACAGCCTACAGCACTAAAAGCTCTAAAGTCACACACTTGTGAGTCTAGACTGACTTGGGACTGCAAACTCTCCCTAAGACAACTGGCTAGGAACAATCAGGTTACTGGATGTGGGTACCAGGTCACAAGGGAATCAAAGACAAGGAAGGCGCAAACACTCAATTTTCTCGCCCGGAACCCTGATACGCTTCACAAGGAGTCTTGGAATCCCGGGTCTTGAATAGATTAATGGTAATGTACAAAAGACATTACAGGTCGAGGTACGGAGAGGCTGAAGAGCCATATCGACCCCCTACAATCTACATCTACCCACTAAAACATCCACCCAATAGGCTCGTCTGGCTGTGGTCTCCAGTGACACTTGAACCTTTTGGCCTATTGTATCTTACCTGATAAGAATACAGGTCCGGGAGATCTCAGTTGATCTGCTACACAATAATAGCTCTCCACTCATCCTTCCCAGATTAAGGGCCACTTCGAGGTCCCTCCTAGCAACTGCAAGTACTGTCGTGGCTACCTTGCAGTGTTGGAGGTTCATCTGGATGGCCTTTATCGTTTGTTCAGTACCCTGGAGAGTTATTTTCCGATCCTGTAGAACGCTCAGAACCGCATCCTCTCCAGTGTCCTGAAAGAAACCGAGAAGGAAGAGTTGTCCTCATTCCCTTTCGGTATTTTGGCTCAGTGGTAATCTGTTCCTATGAGTGAGAGAGGTGGAATGGGTTGGTCCACAGGGCTAAGGCTGGTTACTCCGAGATTTCACCCTATTTCTCGGACGCTCCTTTTCTTTTGAGTCCCTGGTGCATTACAACCCTCGCCATGGCGCTCACAGCTTGGATTTAGGTCTGTTTGCCAAAGCCTCATTAGTCAAGTCGCGGTCATCCATGTGCCAAAGCGAATGTCCGCGTACTGACCCATTCACCGCACGGCCGCGGCCCGTTCACTCCATAACATGTGAAGGTGAGGTTGGACATTAAGGGGCGCGCTTTAGCTTACAGCATACCATTTTCTGATAGGCCACTGAATGAGAAGTTGATTTGTTAATGTGTATTGAGTATTTCAAAAACAATACCAAACATTGAAAACAATTACCTTGAGTGCATTTCATTTACACACCAAATGATTCCATTGAAAAATATCCCAAACTCGAATGTTCAAATGTGTCATGATACGTAGTGTTCAAAGGAGCAATGAGGGGACATGTGGGAATGCCCCACTGAAGTATGGAAGAAGATAAGGCAGCAACAATTTTATCTATACCATTAACGAAAGGTGCATGTATTACAGCCTCAAAGATGTCCCGCAAGAGTTGAATATTGTCAGTAGCTTCTAAATAAAAATTATAATTGTTCAAAACACACACGAAATAAAATGAAATAAAACGGGTGGGAAATTGTTGGCGGGTAAATATTTACCGATTATAGTGACATATACCAGGATCGTTATTTAGGTGATTTTATATAAAATATGCGATTATATATGTGACTCTGTGGGAAAAAAGATTACAGCTTTCTTCTTGATCACTGAATATGTTGGTATGTGGCCCATTGTTTTATATAGGGAGAAATTTGCTCAGATTCTATGAATCTACAGTCCCAGTGATGTTCTTTCAATAATCTCATCTTGCAACTTTTTCCACATATCCATACATATATTATTTAGTGTCAAAACATTGAATGTCATCAATTGTGAAACTATCAAAGATGCTCCGAACTTAAACGGTTAGTTTCATTTTAATTTGAGATATATTTGCATTATTTGAAAACAAGTGAGTAACTATTTTGGAACTTGAAACTTGGAGACCAAAATGGAGTTTATATAAAAAGTAAAATAAGAAAAATGCATTAAAATAAAAAATATTTAATTTTTCATTAGGGAAATAGCAAATACATTATATTATTAAAAAAATAATATTGATAAAGAAACATTTTTCTTTCAGAAATCACACAATGATAATTTCATTATTTACAAAATTAATTTTGAATATATACACTCAAATTTGAATTTGAAACTTGGGCATTCATTACACATAATAATAGAAAAAAAAACTTTAAACAACTATTAAACATATTTGTCAGACTTATGAATCTTCATATAATCACTATCATTTTTAATTGACCACTACCGAGCACAGTTGTTAAATATTGTATGAAAGTGCTTTTTATATACTCCAAAACTACCTAATATTAATTTTTAAGAAACAATATTTAAAGGGGGAACATTTTGTAGGATGCTTATGATGGGGGACAGCTTTATAGAAAGGGAAACTGTCCCCCTGATGGGGGACGAATGGTCCCTTTATATCAAGATATAACATTTTATGTAACCAACCTAACAATGTCTGTAGTTTTTACTGTTATCAAACTGTTCATTTTTGTCTTTGTTTTAGGATACCAAAATGTGTTCCACCGCCCCAACATCACAAAGTCAACTGAACGATATGGATCTAGCTAATTGGTATACTGCAGATTCGTTATTCGACAATTTGAGAACTACAATAAATCGAGTTATCCTGACTCCGGAAACACCGGATCCAGACTTCTCGCCGATAACTTACAGCTCAGACAGTAAGTGATTTGAGGAAAATTTTTGTCTTACTACTTTTCCATTTTGTCTGAAAAATATAAGGCAATAAATGGTTAATTCAAGTTTATGAAAGAAACACTCTCGATTTTGGGAAAGAACCCTAACTTGAACATAAGTGATTTTCTCAATTTACCATGAAATACCTACAGCAAATTATTATAAAATAATGTGATATGAGTAAATAATAAACATTCATGAGCAAACGGCATAATCAAATCTGTTTACCATTGCAATATAAATATGTTTATGTACCATAATCTAATATTGAATTGATTGTCTTGAATATATATATACATATATATATATATATATATATATATTGTTATGAAAATCGCCTTTTGACACGATAAAACTTCATTTCTAACTTTTACGCAGCTCTAGGCACATGAAACATGCTGTACATAGCTTGCTTTCATTTGGGATATTAGAAAGAGAAATGAAAACCATTTGTTGGAATGTTCGCTTTCTTCAAATGGAAAATTTCGCAAAAATTCGGAAGGGGATTGGATTCAAATAAATTGGCTTAATGATTATGCTTATAATCTCTACCTGTGTTATCCTAGGTCATAGTCACGACAGACACCGTCTCTAGGTAAAACCTCAAAGTGATTATAAGATAAGTGAATTAGTTATTTGGCTTCTAAACTTAAGATTGCTACAAGTGTAGTATCTTTTGCCACAGACACGACAGTCCCCGGCACTGGAATTTTAATGTTTTTTTTGCGACTAAATGTTCGTAAACTTTTTCAAATTCAATAATTTTTCCGAATGGGGATTTCTCAGTTTAATTTCGGAAGGGAGATAAAAGTTTATATTGTATAAATTATATTCATAACTAAGGAGACTCTTCCAAACGAAATTAAACATGATTTTGTTTAGATTTAGAAATGCTCATTTCCAATCCCATGTCTGGAGATTTGTTTTGAATATTAACGGCGCTCTGACGGAGCCGCCGCCGTTGTTCATTGATATCATGCAGGTGTCTTTTTCAATAGTCAGCGTTATTTTCTAAGGGTCGACGCTGAGTAAATTTAGACAAAGAAGCTTTGTTTTTTTCGAATTGAAGAGAATTAGTCTGGGTTCGATATTCACATCGAGCGTTTCCACAGCGTTGGTTTTTAAAAAAGGCCAATCTTATTTCTTGCTTGTTTTTCGGGTCTGACTGAAAAGGTGAAGAAGTGTCAGAAGAAGAGGATTAGTTTCCGCCTGACAACGGCGAAGGGCTATTTAGGGGAAGAAAGAAGATTTCCACACGTTTGGTATGCGAGGGACATCAGAGAGTTCTTCAAAGATATTCTTCCCATCTTATCATCTAGGAATTTCCAGATCGGTGATTTTCTACAAGTCCTGAGAAGCTACTCCAGGAAAATAGCTGAAGCAAGAAGACATCTAGATCTTTCCTTCTTCGCTCTCTATCAGGCATCAAGTCAATAAAAGGGGCCCACGAATCTAGAGATTAATTTGTCCCGGGGCAGGTTAGTTACTACGAGTCTATTTTTATTGGGATCCTTGCCTGTCAAGACATCATTAGGGATTCCTTGAGAATTCCCGACCAAAGTGAACCTCTTTGGACCTAGAACAACAATTCGCGTTTCTACTTTCCACAAATCCTGCATCGAAAAGGTTACCTTCCTGCATCTTGTTTTGGGATAACGAGTTAAAGTTAAATATTTCTAGTTAGGCGCGATTCACTACGCTCGTTATCCACCCTAGTTTTTGAAAAAAAACGTGATCCTATCTCCAGTCCTCCCAGGCTGGTCTTGCGGCATTTTTTTTTTTTTCCAGTAATAAGAATAACATTGCACATTGTTATTCCTCGCGAAACCCAAAATTTATGTCTGAAATTCAACACGTCTGTTAGACGACGAAAAAACCAATTTTTCTAATATAAATTTCACTGGCATTTGGTATTTGCGGCTATGGAAGAATAAATGAAAGAAATCAACGAGTTTCAAACACGGCTTTTAATTATTCGAACTCCAGTAGGCACGACTAGCCAGAGTCGCTTGCCTACAGACAAACAGACAGATTGTATATAAACGAAATGGGATCGCGAGAGGCGAGTCCACAGAGAGTGAAAATTCGGGAAAATCTCCCTTCGAGATTTCCCAAAAATTTGTCAGAAAAACCCTCTTTGGGATTTTTCAATGATTTAGAAACTGAAAAACCCATAAGCTGTACAAATGTAAATTGACTGATTATCGATAATCTTACTGTATAACATTGTGTTTGTTAACAAGAGATAACTCTTAGCAACAATAAACATATTCTCTCTCTCTCTATAATACATTTAAAAATGCTCATAAGATTTATTTCAATCAAAATGATTTTTTATTCTCAAGCGCTTTGAAATATACAAATTTTACACGAAATACAGAATTTTATTTTTTCGGTTTGGAATCGTTGTGTACACAGCAGTGGTGAATTTTTATAATTTAATTTTTCCTCTAGGTGAATTTGATTGGGATGGATCTGAAATGGACACAGAAATGGCTGACATAACAGTTGATGAAAACATGCTAATGCTGGGTGAAGGTTCTTCCAGTTGGACTGATAACCAAGAATCAGAAGGTAAGGAGGTGATGGTATTTCGACCACCTTCGGCGGGTAATCAATCTGCCCTTGTGGAATCTCCTCTGGGGAACATTCTGGCGTTGCCTTCTTCGTCTTCCACGTCCCAAGCCATGGAGGTAGACAACCTCATGAGCATAGCTTTGGCTGTCGGTAATCTGGGTACGTCCTTCTCTTTGCAGGAGTTTTTGATACAGTTATTATTTGGACATTCACTGAGTGACTTGAGAAGATAAACATTTTATATAGTCGAAGATAACTTGTTCAAAGCTTTGCATAACACATATTCTTCAAGATGGCTACCAAAATGTTTTCTGACTTTTTTCCTTATGAGTCTCAGATTGAAATAATAACCTTATAAAAAAGGACACTCATATTATCTGAACTAAAAATAAATTCCAAATTGAAAACCAAATTGTCACTAAACTTTTAGAATGACGACTATGGAAAGAAACATTTAAAATTTCAAATTGATACCAATTTCAGCAAATGAAAACATCTTCAATATTGCGACAGTCTAGAATATTTTTCTATCATCATATATCACTGATTGAATCTTCTGTTAATGAAACAAAACATATTTCAGAATATGCCCCAGTTATGTTTATAGTATCTATATCTCGTTCAGAATCACAGCTTTGTTGTTGATCATAAAAACTGCATGAAACTGTATGGACATTTATAATAAGAATTGAAATGAACTTTATTATTAATCCCAAGAATCTCGATCGAAAAGAATGTTATATTTTTAAGGATTTGCACGTTTTTGTACAGATCTGATATAAAACCTGTGAAAACCTGCCACTAATCAGAGGCTTATTGAATCAGCATATATTATTTATTTATTTATACGCTATTTATAAAAATAAAAAATCATACAAATGCCTAATTCTATCATATCATATTCATTGTATATCAGCGACAGTTCTTACTAAATTCAACATTAAATTTTTTGTATTTGCTAATATTCCTAATACTTAAAGGTAATAAATTGTAAGTCTTTGAGGCTAGATGGTAAGCAAATCTTGCATGTACATTTTTATTAGGGTTAGGTACTTTCAGCAATTTGTTCTTTTTTACAAGCTTTATATTAGCTTCACTTGTATGTTTGTTTGTAACCGACTCCTTTGGACTTGATTTTCACCCACTTCCAGACGTCCGAATGATTTGAAATTTGGCAGGTGTACATAATTCCGGTGACAATGCATTAAGAAATTTTTGTGTGAAAAAAAACCAAAATGGCGGCTCCAATATGGCTGACGAGTTTTGTGATTATGATCCGATTCGCTTCAAAATGGGTATCTGAGGATTTTCATGGTCGGAGATTATGATCTTTTGTCAAAATTGAAAAATTCAAGATGGCGGCTCCAAAATGGTGAACGAGTTTTGTGATTATGGTCCGATTCTATTCAAAATTGGTATGTGGAGGTTTTTGGAGTCGAATATTATGATTCGTGAAAATTGAAAAATTCAAGATGGCGGCTTACTGTATATATTGACAACGTTAAAATCTTTGAATGACTTCTAAAATCGAGATTTGACTATTAATACAGCTGTACACATTAATGATTTGGAAAATAATAACAGTTACTAATAGTAATCACGGAATTAATAGTAGATTAGAACAAATAATAGTTTAAAAAATTAAAAAAACACACTTTTATAAATAAATCAAACTAAACAGTAGAAAATAAATAAGAGTTTAAAAAACTAATAAACACGCTTTTTATAAAAAACCGAACTAAAAATAAATGAATAATAGTTTAAAAAAACTAAAAAACACACTTTTATAGAAAACCAGACTAAAAAATAGAAAGTAAATTTTAATAAATTTGAATTAAGAATAGTGTACAACATTTTTATAAATATGAATTAATAATAATGTTAATAAGAAAAAAAAATATTTTATTTAAAAAAAAAGCGTGGGGTGCTTTTTAAGATTAAGATTGAGGCCTTTTTAAAATAAAATATTTTTTTTTCTGATTTACATTATTAATTTATATTTATTAATTTTTTTTACACTATTCTTAATTCAAATTTATTAAAATTTATTTTCTATTTTTTTAGTTTGGTTTTTAATAAAAGCGTGTTTTTTAGTTTTTTCAAAAAGAATCATACTCTCCGACCACGAAAACCTTCAGATACCAATTTTGAAGCGAATCGGACCATAATCACAAAACTCGTCCGCCATATTGGAGCCGCCATTTTGTTTTTTTTTTCACACAAAAATTTCTTAATGCCCTGTCACCGGAATTATGTACACCTGCCAAATTTCAAATCATTCGGACGTCTAGAAGTGGGTGAAAATCAAGTCCAAAGGAGTCTGTTACAAACAAACATACAAGTGAAGCTAATATAAAGCGTGTAAAAATGGGGTGATTCCGTCATAAACAGGTGCACAACAATTTTTTTAATGAATTGATGTGGAGGAATATTTCATTTTCTGTAACAGGAGTTGAAAATAAAGATTTATTATTAATGGGAGTATTATTTAATGAAAAATCGTGGTGCATATTAATTTTTTCAATCATTTTAGTGCCTATACTAGTAAAATATTCATTATAAAAATTTGCCATTTCTTTATTGCTATTGAAAGTTTGTCCATTATAATCGTGTATATCTGAGCTTATTGTACTTTTTTTAGATTTTTCATTTGTTGCCTAAGAAATTACTTGATATACTTTTTTCATGTTATTTTGATTTTGTGTTATTATGTTTTTATAGTAGTTATGTTTACATTTTTTTAAAAGACTACTTAGTCGATTCCTGAAGTTTTATATTGTTCTTCTAAAGCTTTCGAGAAATTATTACACAATAATTTTTTTAATTTATCTCTTGTGATAATGGACCTTGTAAGACCTTTTGTAATCCAAGGTTTAATTTTTTTAGGATTTTTTTTCCCTTTTAATTTTTATTACTGTGCATTCATTTATCAAATGCTGAAAAGTGTCTGTAAAAACATCTATTGCTACTTGAGCATCATTTGCTGCAATGACCTTGGTCCAGTTTTCACTTTCTATTAATGATAAGAATTTTTCGGTATTTATTTTTTTTATTGTTTGAAATCCTTCATTTTTATTTTCTTGGATCCGAGCAAGTGTCTCTATAAAAAATAGCCGTTACAGCATAATGATCTGTGATACTACACGTTAATATATACGATTTAACACTTACATTTCCTACATGTTTCTGCTTAATAAATATATGGTCTATGCAATTAGATGTCTTTTTAGTTACACAAGTCGGCAGTTTATGTGAGGTAAAAATCCATGTCTAGCCATTACAGATATATATATATATATATATATATTTATTGGTATTTACATCTCAACCAAAATGTCTATATTAATTCTCCTACAAGCAATTGAAAGTGGATGTACTCTGGGTTTAATTCAAGGTAATTATCAATCTCTTCTAAAAATGATATTATATTAGATAGATCGATTTGGTCAGTATAATGCAATAATTTGAAACGATGTACCATCAACAGTAAAGCACTTAATGTAACTCCACAGATAACAAAGTTTAAAACTAGTAATCATGATATTCAAATTTGTTTTATAAAATATTATGACCCCGTCATTTTTATTGAAATCAGCATTGTTATAATACGTTTTATAACCCGGAATATTAATTTGCTGTAATGAATCCTAAAACATTCACTTAAAATAACAATATTATAATGTATATTATATGTTGACAAGGTAACTAAAAGTTCGTATATTTTTTTTAATACTTCTGATATTAAGATGAAAGATACTAAAAATACTATTGGCGTTATACTGGCTGTTTGGAGTATCGATGTATTCACTAAGATTTCTTCCTACAAGTTCAAAGTTTTCTAGAACATCTTCTGCTATGACCATTCTGGGGTATAGGTACGTTGCTTTTCTTTGAAGAATTCGTTTTTGGTGCTCCAAACTAGGACAAAGCAAATCACTGGCATAATGTTGAGTATTGTATGTAGTTTTATATTTTTCATTTGAAGTAACACAGTTTATACAACATTTAGTTTGTTTTGGGCAGTGGCTTTCTTCATGTTCCTCCTTACAAATTGGGCAAGCTAGTTTATTGCGGCAATCATTGACATTTGAAACATCTCGGCACATCTAGATATTCATAGACTGAAAGTCGTCCCCATCCAATACAAAGTTTTTTTATCATCATAATCTGTTGAAAAGCTGTTGCGGAACAAACACAATAAATGGTACTACAACCTCTTTTTGTTTTCCTAATATATGTTGTTTTAATATTATCTTGTATGTCATTTTGTTCAATGTTGCTTTTATTTATTTCGTCGGCAGACATATTCTGTGTGAAATTCGCAATTTTAATTCCAGGTTGTCTCATTTTTGTCAATTCGATTTCACAAACATAGTTGTGAAACTGCGTTACAATGTGTTTTAACGGATTGGAAGAAAAGTGCGGAAAACAATCAGTATACTATTGCAGTATTTCTTGACCTTCAAAGGGCATTTGAAACTGTAGATAGATGCAGACTGATTAGAAAGATTGAAAGCGTAGGTATTGATGGAATAGCACTAAACTGGATCATGATCAATTCAACAGAAATCTTATGTGGATGCAGTAAAAACGAACGGGGAAACCAATAATGAAAGAAGAAATAACTATCCAAATATTGTAATCAAACCTAAAGTAAAACAAGATAGTACAATAACAAAATTTTACCTAAACAAAAATATAAACCCTGAAGGTGGCAATGACACAAGTAAAAGAAGCAAAAGATGGATCCGTAATTATTTCATGTCAAACAAAAAAGGACATTGATAATTTGGAAGAAGCTGTTAAACAGAAGTTGGGTGACAATTATATATATATATATATATATATATATAATATATATATATATATCTCTTTATTTAGTTGAAAAACTAATTCATTTACAATAGTAAATACATTGTCACATTATAAATAAAATTAAATTAACATGAAAAAATACAAACAGACTGATTAAAAATACATACATATAGATAAAAAGTTACATAAAAAAGTCATACACAATAAATAATATACTAATTTTTCATCAAGTAATCCTTCAATCGTCTTTTGAATGTATTTATCGAACCACTCTCTTTAATTTCTTGTGGGAGGTCATTAAAACAATCTACTCCTTTATAAAATAATGAATTATGTGTACTATTTTTTTTATATTTTTCAACCTTTATGTTGTTTCTGTTTCTTGTGTTATACTCATGTATGTCAGCCACATAAGTTAATTTATTCTGTAGATATACAGGTGAATATCCAATTTTGATTTTAAAAATAAAGATTAGTGTTAGGTACTCGAAGAGTTTCTTCACTGGTAGCCATTGAAGGGTTTGCAACATATTTGCTATCGGTGTTATCCTCCAACATTGTAAGATTATTCGCATAGCACGATTCTGCATCTTTTGTAGTCTGTTTATTTCATTTTGATTGAGAAAAAATAGAATGGTAGAACAATAATTTAAATGTGGAAGGATTATGGAGTTGTATACTAATAATTTAGACCACTGGCTGAGATATGGGGAACATCTTCTTAAATAGTTGATTTTGTAAGCTACTGTTTTGATAATCTGATTAGCATGTTCCTTGAATTTTGATTTACTGTCAATAGTTACACCCAAGTACACGAATTTGTTTACCTTTTCTATATCACTGTCATTCAATCGTAGAAGTAGGTTCTCATTATTATGCTCTTTATGTTTCCCTAATAACATCCATTTTGTTTTATTTTCGTTCACCTTTAGCAGATTTGCACAGCAATATCTATACACCCTTTCAAGACTAGCGTTCATGGTATCAACACACTCATGTACATCTTTACTACTAAAGTACAGTAGGGTGTCGTCGGCAAATAAGTGAATTTTACATTCTTCTGCTATGGTTACAATGTCATTTAAATATATTAAGAATAACATGGTCCCAAAATAGACCCTTGGGGTACTCCTATATTATTTTGCATTTTATCTGAATAAGCTTCATCTAGTTTCAACCTTTGTTGTCTTTGGGCGTTGAGTTGTTTATCCAAGAAGTACGTATCGGGTTTCAGAAAGATTCAAAAATAATAATGTACTCAGAAAAATATTAAGAATATACATATATATTTTATAAAAGTTAACAAAGTATTTCATCCGTTCTATATGCGGATAAGATGATACAATATTCAAAGAATAGAGTGTAGTTTACTTGAAGTTATTTTTTTATCAGTCTACAAATCAAATAGATTGACTAAAAGCAATAGTGACATCAATTGTCAAAAACGACTGGTAATAATTATCTTTTGAAAACTTAGGGAACATAAAATTATGGAGATACATTTAAAGACACATTCACATTATAAATGATTCAATTTGCCCAACCATAAATACAGAAAACATGTATGAACTTACTCCAAATCAGCAGGGTCGACACTTATTCCACTTGAGATGGTTTTTAAACTACAATTAGTTTAATTGTATTATTATTTTGATTAATCTCGCTGAAATTGTTCATTTTATTTTTACCTCGCACTGTATATTAGGTTAGCGATGTATGGATACTGTTTTCTATGAGGTCATGAACTATCGATTTGAGGTTTTTCGTTGACTTATCTCGTTCTTGAAGCGTTGATAAATAATAGGTAATTTTGAAAAAAATACTGGAGTACTCGTGAATTCACTTGGTTGTTGTCATTACTCGGATTAACTTGATTTGAATATAATTTTTCTTAATGGCTTCTTAAGTTAACTGCAAGACGACTATATTCTTACTCTTCTCATCTTTATTTCACTATATTGTGATCGAATGAAATCTAACCTCATTTTGAGAGGAACATATTACCGGAGCAACGTCTATGTAATGACCGACTTTTTGATGGCGAGCGCCTCGTGCTTTTATATAATTCGACCCTAACCATGATTCATTCGCGGAATACATTCCCACACTAGTTATCTTCATCCTGTCAGCGGCTCAACAATTAATGGCTTGTTTCTGTCATCAAAAATGTATAAAACACAGACTTATGGTATTTAGTAGTCGGAGTGCAATTAGGCGAGCTGTCAACAACTATTAATTTATAGAGACTTTGTTTACCAAGAAATTCTTTAGATATGGGTAACTAGGAGGTGACGATTTATTAATAGCTCTATCGAGAAAAAGGGTGATTTTTTTATAGTAATTTTTAAGTGCATTTCCTTGTCTGAACAGATGATGAAGTATTTTTAACGGGCATGTGCTTATCAGCTTGGTAGCATATGTGTGTTTTCTATTTTTAAACGGCCTCTGTTCATCCGTTTGTCGAGTATTTGACTTTGGAATTTATTTTCATTCCTAGCGGATTTTGTTTTCTGGCTATAAAGTTCATATTTAGTAATATCGTGTTGTTTCTTATGAATGAAAGTTTTTCTGTAATTATGGGGCATGATATTAGGAACACAGTTTCATTTGTTATTTTTTCATTATGTCTGTAGGCATATGTTTACTAGTCAATGGAATATTTTTATATAATTTTTTAATATCATTATTATTATCATACAAATCGACCACACTCAATTCACTTTTCAATAATGTTTCGTTAATATATCATTTCAATATATTTGTTAATTCAAAACGATTCTGAGACATAACTCTATTCACATTTTTATGCAGTACTTTTTGTAGGAAATGTATTTATCTTGATTTTATCAAATAGGTATTTTTGCGTTAAGAGTGGCTGTTGATGAGTTATTTTGAAAAAATTAATAGCAGGAGCCTTTTGTCAGCCATTTTGAAATTGTTGTGGGGTCGCAATCTGATTTACCGATTCTTGCCAGATTTCAACAGCCAAAAAACAGAAATGAGCATATTAGCTAAGGTTTGAAACAGACTCCACTATGTATAGAAATAGGAGTAAGTGAAATAAAAATACAAGCCATTTTATACAACAAAGCAGTGATTTAAGGAATAACCTTGAGAATGACAACAATGACCGAACAGAACATCACAAATGATAGTCCGCCCCGTTCTTTGTTTTGGAAAATATTTTGGATTTTATTTGGTAATTATGGAATTGGACAAAAGAAGTAAAGTAAAAGTTTTTTTTAAATAGCAACAGCAGCTCGGACTGAACTGACAATTAGAACAATTGACAAAAACATTTGATTGTATCTGACAGTTGAGGTTAGAGACTTGGCAAACGCGCATTCAGTCATATTTAGCAAGATTTTTAAAGATGGGATCTTCAAGGTCAAGTTATCACTTTTACTAAATTTGAAACACTGAATAAATAAAAGCTTTTGATATAATGGTTTCAACTATTAATGTTATTCCTTATGTCTTCGCTATTACTAAAAAAAGTTGACAAATCACCATAAACCATTTAAAAGTTTATATAATTAATCTTTAAAGTAAATTCTCTGCTACATTTTCATGGCATAATTTTTCAAACAATTTCTAAATTGTGCGATAAAAAGTTAGGAGTGGTGTTAGTGATTTAAGGAGAGGATAAAGATTGCATCTTTATTTTCTTTTTTTCTATATATTGAATTTTAGTAATATTTCCAGATACACCCAGTCCTACAGAAACCCCTGCATTACCTCCACCTGCACCTCGTCCAGCTCTGATTGCTGGAAATGAGGTCGGTAGGACAGTTCCAAAGGTCCAAAGACCAACCACCTCCAGTAGAGAATTGGTTCCTACAACATCACAAGGTCACAGAAAACCCTGCACATCTAGAAGAAAACATGCTGTAGGGGTAAGAACATATAAAATATTTCTTTTATAATGTAAAAGGAAATCAAACACAAATGTATCGAATTCTTAATAACTACCTACCCGTGTTTATTATTGGCCTATAACTGTAAATCAAGTTTTTTTCATCTTTACTAATAAATGTCACCATTTCATCAATTATAACATTTTGCCGCAAGTTCAGATTGATTTATTTTACATGAACATTAATCCTTGGGCCAGTTCTCTAAATCCATTAGCAAGATTGAAATTCGGTAGAAAAATAAATATCTTTTCTGATGACACTACTGTAATATATAGAGGGATTAATTTACAAGAAATAAAATTAAAATAACACTTAATTATAAAAAATGATCTTTTATGGTTATAACCAAAAAACAAACATCCATCGATTCACAAGATCCTATAAACTTAAATTAAATTCAGAATGGAATGATGATGAACATTTATCCTGGTCAAAGCACATTGAATTATTAAGGAAGCAAATTGCCCCAATAATTAGACAAAATAGGAAGTCATTTATCTTTGAAATATTCGAAATAAATATACTTTTCTTTTGTGTATTCAAAGCTCCCAATATTCAATTAGAGTTTGGGAATCAGCTTAAACCAATAAAATTCATATAAATTATAAAGAACCAACGATTGATTTATGTAAACCTAGGAACCTACTTGGTATTAATTTGCTATACAGGGTGAAAACTAACTTGTTGCACTCTGAGTGACGGGTGTATAATGTAAAATATTGAAAAAATAAAAAAATGTCAAATTCAACCAAATTTTGAGAACCACTGTACCCCTAACCTCAGCTGTCCTGTTCAGAGCCATAAGAAAAACTGCCAATTGCGGCCGAATGCAATGAACATTTAAATATGTGGAATTTTGAACTGATTTTTTTAAATTTAGGAAGACAGTCTGAGAATGCTTATTAGCATTCGTTGCAGGCTACCGGCGAAACGTATTCAAACTGTGCGTTAATTTTACACTAATTAAAACTAGCAAACCTCGTTATATCCAAACTTAGTAGATGAAGTCAGCATACTTTACAGCACTTAAAGTGAGTTTATACAGAAAGTAAAATAAAATAAGAAATAAAATAAAGTAAAATAAGAAGTAATAATTTTCAGAGTGTTTATAGAGCTGAGTAAATTAATGTAAGAAGTAAGAAAGCTGTCAATCGAAATTTGGGATTTTTTGTTGTTACCTCAAACTTCAATGATGAATACTCGAAAATTTGGTCCCCGTTATTGTTTATTGAGTAAAATATAAGCCATTGTTGACAACACTACCAATATTATAAAATCTAGTCATTCAAAGACAAAAGAAATTTAAAAAAATGCCAGTGATTATAAAATCTAGTCATTCAAAGACAAAAAAATTTAAAAAATGCCAGTGAACACACCGCTTTTCGTTATGAAAACAGAAATATGATGACGACTGCTATTTATATCATGTCATGTATCATCCTATCTCGTCAATTTGTCTAAATTATTCAATATGTACATATGCCTAACAACTTGTCAAGTAAAATAAAATAAAAGATAAAAGTTAACCATCTTTTATTTTACTTCTTATTTTATATTACTTCTTATTTTATTTTATTTCTGTATAAACCTGTTATGGATGTTTTGTAGTTTTAACTTTTTAAATTACTTTATTTTATTTCTTATTTTATTTTACTTGCTGTATAAACACACTGTTAATACACTACAATTATCAAAAAATTATTTTTAATAGCACAAAGTTTTCATCGCCCAGGAATTGTAAACAAAATGACAGGTCACGGCCATTTTGACAATTGGAGGTGTCCAAAAGCTTTCAACGGTTATTAGAGGTGATAGACGGTTGACAGAACTTCCAGCCATTGCAAATAATTGAAGCCCTTTATTTTCCGCTGGATTTATTTCAAGCTGTTCAGAAATACGTAATTTTACATTTTCTGGCGTTTATTTTGTATTTTACTTAGTAACCTATCAGACAACAGGTGAAGATAGCTCTGAAAAATGGTATTTGTTTGTCCTATGAAAGTATTTGGAAAGGCCGCGTTTTGAAAAATTTGAATTGCAATTATGCAAAAACTAATGATCCAACAGCGCCTGAGTTTTCTACAGATGAAGTACATATGAATCACTACTATGTCGCGGAGAGCCTTATCTACAACTTCAAAAATGGCAATGTTATGAATTTTAAAAAAAGCAGTTTTTTTCTGTTACTAATAATCCGATTGAGTTGTGCCAAAGCTCATTTCTTTCGCATTTTGTTTCTCTACAATTTGTCCATTGAGAGCATCGAGATTGCTTCATTAGTTTTCATGTTACAAGCGAAAAACGAAAAAAAAAACAAGATTTTTTGCTTTTAAGTGTTTATAAAAAATTAAGCAATGATAGTTGTGAGTCGGATATGATGGCAAAGTCGGTTTCCTGGTACTATTTTTCTCATGAAAAAATCTCCTATGATTGGCCTAATTACGAAACATCTGAAGGGCTTACAGAACAAAGTGATGAAATGTATTTTCCATCTACCTTTTTTAGAACTCCTCAAAAATATCCTTAAACCGAAACATTTGTTTGAAGCATGTTTTTTGTGGAGGAATACTCATTCTTGACACTTTTTTTGGGATTATAATCCCAAAACATTTGCTTTTTATAAATTCACTTCATCAATTAACTCTTTCGCTGCTTCAGACAAGTATACTCGACAATCAGTTAAGTGCTCCAGACGATTCAACTTACGTTGAACTTTTAGTTTGTCACACATAATACATATTCAAGTAATGTGGGCATGGTAATTTGTTGGAATTATATAGTTGATTCTCATTTGTACATCCTATTTATTTGGAACACATGATTTTAAGTTTCTTGTTATGGCGTGGAAAGTAACGAATAAATAATTAAAGTTAATATTGCCTAATATTGTATCTGAATGCTCCAGACAAGTATACTTTGTCTATTAGTGAAGCAAAATTATTAAAAATATGCAATTTTCTAGAACCATTTTTCAGTGAGATAAATATTTATAATTTATAAATTCTACTAACAAAAAATTTCAGATTTTGAATTTTCTATAAAGGAATAATTACTTTCAATGAATTACCAAGTAACATAATTTGATAAAATACAAAATTACCACAAAAAATCACTTATTGTATTTACAAATCATTAATTCATTCCCTCTTTCTATTGATCACATTTATCTCTTTGAAATATATTATAATTGGTTAAATGAACCTATCACTATCAATGATTTACTAGCATGACATTTTCTTCAAAAAAAAAACAGTATATCAAGACATTATTCACACTTACTATATAATTTTCAATTATTGTATTGTACAACATTGAAAACACTACGTGCAGCTCTGGCTTTTCTGGTATCTTTCAATGTTTATTCGAGCTTCTTTATAAATCATAAATCTTTTGTCTTTTACTATTTACAACCCTGAATAAACGTTATTTTTATTATCTGTATCAAAAATGTTATCATTATAAATTATAACAATTATTTCTTGTGTCTACAAAAATTGTAATTTTTAGGGAGCGAATAATTATCCTCCTTCAGTAAAAGTAAATGAGAGCATAATCTCTTTACTGCTTCGCCTTCATTCACAACTTTCTGGAGTACCTGATAGCTATAATCAAGATGAAGCAGAAGAAGCCTCTTCTTCTGGGAAAGAAGCTCCTATTGGTGATGGACCTTATTTTATTGGTAAACTTTTGAAGAAGATATCGGTAGATAGTAGCTGCAAAAATTGTATACAGGTAATAGCACTTTTATTTTTTTCAACATATTACACTGTTTTGAATTTGGAAATTGAAATAAAACAAATGTAATTTGTTAAACTAAGATTATAAACATCTCGAAAGTATGCTCATTCCCATATTCAACGATTCATCTAATGTTACAATGCAATTTGTAATGATAATAGCTGGAAGAATAATCAAAGTTGGGTTGATTAATGAAAAATGTGGGGAATGTTTGAGAATTCAAGTGATCGCTGGAAAGATAAAGAATTACCTTGAAGGGTATAATTAGAAGGAAAATGTAATTTTCATTTAATTATTATCATTGTTCAACATTTAACTTTAATGTACTAACTCATGTTTTTTTTGGTTGAATAATGTTGTAATGCAGTAACAATTGTGAGCAATAATCTCAGTTCTAGTGCGCAATTTTCAGAAACTACCTATTGTTTCAGGAAACAAGAATGAAATTATGGCCCTCCCAAGAGGAACGTGAGGAAGCAAAGAAGCAGCGTGAGACTAAAGAGCGCGAGGATCGCCGAAAACGCGCCAAAGATCGTCAGCAAAAACTAATGCAAGAATTCGCCAATAAGCAGAAGCAGTTCATGGAAAGGTCAATGGAAACGGAAGAAAATACCGAGGAAATGGATACAGAAGTGTTGGTCAAACAACAAGAATACGATTGTGTCATTTGCAATCAGAGTACTCCCAGTACGGAAGATCAGCCGATGGGTCTGGTTGTGTTGATACAGGTATGCATTTTTTTTAAGAAAAATGTAATTTCACAATTGAAAAACTTCTCAATTGTGGATACAATTCCTTCAGTTGCAAAGACGTTTTTCAATCCCATTTCGCTTTTCATTGAAGTTTATGTCTCATTCATTGAAGTTTTTGAATCTTTCATTGGATCAGTGTATGGAGAAAAAAGTTTTTCTTTCACTGAAAATGTCTTTCAAATCCAAAAAGTTCATTTTCAAACTACTGAACATTTCATCAAAAAGGGGAATTATATCTTACTACTACTAATTATATGACCTCAAAACTACTAATACTTTCTTGGTTATTTTTCCCCAGACACTTTTAAATATCAACACATGTTATGAAACACTTTTTTTTATTGTACTAAATTCAAAACTTGTCTGTTTTGCAACAATATGATAAAATTATTTCACATTTTAGAATGCCAAACATCAAAAGTTTTAGGAATTAGATAACGGCCCTGATTTTTTAATTACCGGAAATGTTTCTGTGGGCTAAGAAGAACACAAGAAGGGACATTTCCTTCAGTTTTCAATATTTTTCATTGGAAAAGCAGGTCAAAGTTCTAACTGATGTAATATTTTACTTTTTATGTATGAATGTGTAGGGTGCTGATACTGAAAACAATATATTCTGTTAATTCAAAATTATTGTCTGAAACTCCACTGAAATATCTACTTACAATTCTTTCCCAGAAATTGGTGTGTTGTAAATTTCGAAAGCATAAGTGCATTAACGTAGGTAAATATTCTTTCTCAGAATAACTTTCCAATAACGTTGAAAATAAATGAAAAAGCTACTCGCACGCAGAGTATTCCGTAAACGGTAAGTTTCTAGAAATCTATAAGACCGAGGACTTTCATTACAATTTTCTGGTTAACTTTAAGCAAAGCATTATACAGTATCGGAAAACATTTATATGGGGGACGGACAGAAATCTACACGAGCAACAAGGAACGCAATGATATGATAATACCACATAAACAAGAGAGACGCACTGCTGTGCGCCCCTCCTGTTACCTCACCCGACACATTAACTGACCACGTGGCAATGCTACACAGCGCACAGCGAACTGACTCATTTCTTGTTGTGACGTTGATATCCCTTCCTCGAGCGAGTCGAGGAGAAATTGTAATGCTCTCTCAACATATAGCAAGCTATTCCTTACGCTCTCATGAAACCACCATACCCAAGATAAATACTTTCTGATACTGTATTATCTGATAGGTAAGGTAGATAAGAGAGGGGAAGGTAAATATCTAGTTACATCACACATGCACTCTGAGTATGAGGAAAATACTTTTCTTGCGTGTTTTTGCCTCCTGAACACGAATCCGGAAGGAAAATGCGGCGGTCTCATACTGTTCCCGAGTTACAGCACTTTTTTAAAATGAAACTAACCTCATTTTTAAGCACCGTTTTCTCGCACAAAAATCACTCAAAATGCCTCCTTTTTTTAACCAGCATAAACAATACACCCTAAATCACTTATTTTCGGCACAACTTTGTACAAAATATCGTAATTTTTATCGAAAAAATCCTCCTTCTTACAAAGTTGCAAAGACACAAGACATTTAGTAACTTTGCCTCATTTTTCATGTTGGCAATAAGTGAATCACCGCCCACAACAATTGCACACATAAATGAAGGGGAAACTATTGCTCACATTTGAATTCGAAAAGTTGGCGGTGATTTATTACCAACATGAAAAATGAGGCAAAGTTACTAAATGTCTTGTGTCAAAGGAGCGAAAATTGTTCATTTGCAACTTTGTAAGAAGGAGGATTTTTTAGATAAAAACGACGATTTTTTTCGATAAAAACGACGATATATTGCAAAGGTGTGCCGAAAATAAGTGATTTAGGGTGTATTGTTCATGCTGGTTAAAAGAAGGAGGCATTTTGAGTGATTTTTGTGTGAGAAAACGGTGCTTGAAAATGGGGTTAGTTTCATTTTAAAAAATTGCTGTAACTCGGGAACGGTATGAGACTGCCGCATTTTTCTTCCGGATTCGTGTTTAGGAGGCAAAAACACGTAAGAAAAATATTTTCCCCATATTCAGAGTGCATGTGTGATGTATCTAGATATTTACCGAGGGGAATAGTCTATTTTTGCATATTTTGTAAAATATCAAATATGCTATTCAAAATCATGAAAAACATAAATTTAGGTTCCTTATACCCTTTATAACTCTAATTTATGAATATTGTTAAGTGTTAAGTGCAAAATAATAAGATGTATTATCATGCCAAATCGCAAGTTTCTACGCCGTATGGTTTCTGACAAAATCGGCTGTGACAGACGGATGCTTGAGTGATCTTATCAGGGTTCCGTTTTTTCCTTTTGAGGCATAATTCTAGATGAAACTCTGAAATGTGATCATCAGATTTATCATAATACTTGAAAATACATTGAATTCACAAAACATTGATTTTTAATGTTAATTTTTCATCATGTTCATCAGGCAACCAGTGTCATAGGGAATAGAAGAAGGTACAGTCAACCAGAAAGGTCGGTTCTACCAACCACTGAGGATGAAAGGGAGTTTTTGAGAAGAGACGATACCCTATCAGCAGAGTTTGATAAAAGAACATTTGAACTTGACGGGCATTTTGATCCGGTAAGTATTTATACTATTTCAAAAAGATTGTTGCTTGCCACACGATATTTGTAGTATGATTATAATGTACTTCTCAAATTCTTGAAGGACTTCTGGAAATGACTTCTCAACTTCAAGATTGTCTTTACACCATCTGATTATGAAATTGGGTATATGTCAAGGTTTTGTCAGCTACATCCTGCCAATCTAGTATCAAATTAATACTATAAAATGAACCATCTAGAATCATTTGTTTCAATCTTATATACAGGATGTAACATTAGTACGTTAAAATATTCAAGTGACGTATTCCTGAGACAATTTTAAGAAAAAAGTCTATATAAACTTGTGTCCGGAAATGCTTCGTTTCGGAGATACAGGGTGTTAAAATTTAATTTTTTTTGTTCGCTTTTTTAAAAAAAACTTTTGCAAAAAATAAGTTATTTGCACAAAATTTGGTACCCGGGGTTTTTTTGACGCAGGAAATCATAATTTCGTATTAATTTTCATGTAACATCTAGAGGGCGCTGCGTACGCTGTCATTATTTATTTCAAATTGCCCTGACATTTTTGACTGTGAACTTTTGGTACTTTTCATGAAAAAACCTTATTCTCACACCTTTTCCAAGTAAAAAAGGGACACTTCCTCAACAACGCTGGAGGTGATTGTTTTCGAGATATTTACAATTTTCTATATCGATGCATGTTACTTAGCTCCGAGGGCGCTAAGTGAAGTTGCTGAGAACATTACAAAATCTAAGTATTTGGTAGGTCTCGTCAAAATAAACTACTTTTTTCCTATGAAATGTTTATCGAAAAATGATTTGTTTTCGAGATACAGATTATTGAATTTTTCAAAACATGGTTGGTTCTTGTCATAAGTTATTTGCAACTGCAGTTATTTTCATCAAACTTTAAACACAGACTTCTTTCAAACTGAGCATTATCAAACGGCTTAATCAATCCAAATTAAAAAAAATTGTCAGGTTTAATTATTCAATTAGAAAGTGATACATTTTGGAGTTTGTAAAAAAACAATTTGGAGAAGTACTATGTTATTTATTAGGCAATTAAACATATAAAAATTGAACGAAACAACTATTACAACAACTGTTCAAAGTGACGACCCCCAACAGTAATACAAGCTTCTGCTCTCCTCATCAAAGAATTCCGCACCCGTTGAAAAATGCCGGGAGTGTTTCTTATCGTTTTGCAGCAGGCTATGATGTGATCCCTTAACATTTCCTCGTTTTCAATGGGGCTAGCATAAACTAGTGATTTTAGGTGTCCCCAAAAGAAAAAATCGACGGGATTGAGGTCCGGTGACCTCGGTGGCCAATGCTG
This sequence comes from Gonioctena quinquepunctata, assembly GCA_018342105.1. NCBI lineage: Eukaryota > Metazoa > Arthropoda > Insecta > Coleoptera > Chrysomelidae > Gonioctena > Gonioctena quinquepunctata. The sequence goes on along the minus strand of JAFIRS010000233.1, from coordinate 665,567 downwards.
AGTGCCTCCTCTCGTTGGGGATATGCTACATCTAAGAAATTTCTTGCTATCAGACTAAAATGAGCAGGGGCTCCATCGTGCATAAACCAAGAGTGATTTCGGAGACCAATGGGAACATCTTCCATAAGCTGGGAAAGCTCGTGTTCCAAAAAATTTTGGTAAGCATCTCCATTCAAACGTAAGGGGAGAAAATAGGGCCCAATTAAATAATCCCCAATTATGCCTACCCATACATTAAAAGAAAATCTGTCTTGGAAATGAGTTTGCGTTATCGCATGTGGGTTATCTTCCGCCTAGATGTGGTTGTTATGGAAGTTCATAATACCATTTCTTGAAAAATTAGCCTCATCTGTAAAGAGAATTTTCGATAAAATTTGGGGATGTTGTTCGACTTTTCTTCGAAGCCATTGAGCAAATTCGATACGTGGTTGAAAATCACGTAGCGTAAGTGCCTGGACACGCTGAATATGATAAGGATATAATTGCTGTTCCTTTAAAATTCTGTAAATGGTCTTGTGACTCACATTTAAAGTTTGACTAATTTTTCTTGTACTTGTCTCTGGATGTTCACTAATTTCTTCGAGAACCGCCTCCTCCAATTCCACAGTTCTTGTTGTCCGTGGCCGTCCTACTGCAGAATTTCTTTCAAAGCTTCCAGATTCGGAAAGTCGCCGGAAAAGATTCGCAAATGTCGCTGCACAAGGAGTGACGCCTTGGGAATACCTTTCCTGATAGTCTGGCCTCGGTTGAATTTCCGTCAGCCAAGCCGTATGCAAAAACCATATCAGCCATTTCAGCATTCGTAAAGTCGGGCGTGGTACCAAAAAATCACTTCATAAACTCCGAACTGTGAATTTGTCAATGAATAGTTAAAAATGTGACAGCGAACTTATATTTTTATAAACGAAAGTTCATAGCATTCTCGATTTAATTAACTTAATTTGCAAGCGGAGAGTAACAAAAATTATTGAAATCAAATTTGGCTATACTGATTAAGCAGTTTGATAATGCTCAGTTCAGAAAAAGTCTGTCCGGGTATACGGCGTATAAAATTTGATGAAAATAACTAAAATTGCAAAAAACTCATGACAAAAACCAACAATGTTTTGAAAAATTTCAACAATCTGTATCTCGAAAACAAATCATTTTTCGATAAACATTTCATAGGAAAAAAGTAGTTTATTTTGACGAGACCTACCACATACTTGGTTTTTGTAATATTCTCAGCAACTTCACTTAGCGCCCTAGGAGCTAAGTAACATGCATCGATATAGAAAATTGTAAATATCTCGAAAACGATCACCTCCAGCGTTGTTGAGGAAGTGTACCTTTTTTACTTGGAAAAGGTGTGAAAATAAGGTTTTTTCATGAAAAGTACCAAAAGTTCACTGTCACTGGGCAATTTGAAATAAATAATGACAGCGTACGCAGCGCCCTATAGATGTTACATGAAAATTGATACGAAATTATGATTTCCTGCGTCAAAAAAACCCCGGGTACCAAATTGCGTGCAAATAACTTATTTTTTGCAAAAGTTATTTTTAAAAAGCGAACAAAAAAATTCAATTTCAACACCCTGTATCTCCGAAACAAAGCATTTCCGGACACAAGTTTATATAGACTTTTTTTCTTAAAATTGTCTCAGGAATACGTCACTTGAATATATTAACGTTCTTATGTTACACCCTGTATAGTTCTGAATGTACAACCAAAGAAATTATGGTCTTAGCAGCCCCTATACATTAATACAGATGCTAATAGTACAAATGTTGATTATTTCAACTTACTATTAATAAATTCAAGAACATTTTATCTAGACATATGAAAAATAACTGAGTTGTAATTTGTAGGATAGCTTATACTTATTTTTGTGATGTGTCTACTAAGATTGTCTTTAAAAACTTGTGAAGTAATCATATTAAATTTATTCAGCATTTATTTTTCTAAATTTTTTTCATTGTAAAAAATATAACATTTTGAATTTTGATGCTACTTGAAGTTGTATTTTTGAATAACTGTACTCGAATTATTGATTTTATTCCAGCAATCCTGGTTCCTTTCGGTCAATCTCGGCTGGGATGGAGGGGTTCATGTGCAGACATGTGGTCACCACCTCCATTTGCATTGTTTAAATTCTTATTTAACTTCATTGAGATCACAACAACGGCAGCTGACCCTATCCCCGGAGAAGTAAGATAATTTATTTAAAAAAGAAGAAGATATACTTTAATTTTCTGATATTTCAGAGGCGAATATTTGTGTCCGTTGTGCAGACAGTTGGCAAATTCTGTTTTACCTCTATCCTCCCAATTAGGCGACAAAACCCAAATGGTACGATCAAAACCAAAAGAGAGCATGTCACAAGTTTTGGAAGAACTTGGAAATTTCTTGAGAGAGAACGACCAGAAACCGGTAAGCTAACCTTCTTGATGTTTGTTCATGAATTGATTAATTTGTTTACACGCTTTATATTAGCTTCACTTGTATGTTTGTTTGCTTGTAACCGACTCCTTTGGGCGCGATTTTGACCCACTTTAAACGGTCAGATTTCATTCAAACTTTGTAGATTTATCGAGGACCGATGACAATACCCTAATTTGATAAGATTATTCCATTTTTTAATTTGCAAAATAAATAATAGTTTAAAAAAACTAAAAAACACGCTTTTAAAAAAAAAAAACTAAAAAATAGAAAATAAATTTTAATAAATTTAATTTAAGAATAGTGTAAATTTTTTTAATAAATATAAATTAATAATAGTGTAAATTATTTTAAAATAATAAAAATAATAGTTTAAAAAAAATAAAAAACACGCTTTTATAAATAAACCAAACTAAAAAGTAGGAAATAAATAATTGTTTAAAAAAACTAAAAAACACGCTTTTATAGAAAACCAAACTAAAAAAATATAAAATAAATTTTAATAAATTTGAGTTAAGAATAGTGTAATTTTTTTTAATAAATATAAATTAATAATAGTGTAAATTATTTTGAAATAAAAATAATAGTTTAAACAGTATTAAAAAACCACGCTTTTATAAATAAACCAAACTAAAAAGTAGGAAATAAATAATAGTTTAAAAAAACTAAAAAACACGCTTTTATAGAAAACCAGACTAAAAAAATAGAAAATAAGAAAAAAATTTATTTTATTTTATAAAAAGCGTGGGGTGCATGGTATCGCCTTGGCCAACAATTACCTGTGATCTGAGACATGTACTTTATAATTATTGATACCATGCACCCCGCGCTTTTTTTGAAATGGAATTTTTTTTTTTCTTATTCTCTATTTTTTCAGTTTGTTTTTCTATAAAAGCGTGTTTTTTAGTTTTTTTAAACTATTATTGGGTTTCAAAATATAAGGTTATTGACTTCTGTAGCTTTATGCACTGGCCACTTCAAATCTTATTAAATTTCCAAAAAGTAGCCATAATCGATTATCAATTTCACATGGGTTTGTCACAATTATTGGGATATATATTTTTTCCTTGTATAAATTGAGATGAAAAATCAAATAAAATGCTGTTAACTTTTGCCATGAAAAACTTACAACGAGTTTGAAAGGGAAAGTATGTTCGGGCTCATTTATGTATTTTTCAACTTGTAGCCATTAGGATGAGGTCGTTTTGTGGATCGATTCCTTTTTATTCGATGGCAAAAACGGTTCCAACCGATAAAAATGGAATCTGTTTAACGATGGACCTACGAGTTAACAAAATCTCTTTAAATTTACTGGAAGGACGTACACATTTGATCTATTTACAGATTTCTTCTTTCCCTGACTATCAACATATTTGAGTTAATAATTAAGTACATTTTCCTTGAAAGTTCGTGTAGCTTGGTATAATTTTCCTATGTACCTGTGACAACAACTCCGTTGGAGACTTGAATCACATATTCTTTAACTGTGGTAATCATACACAAGAAACAATACAATTATAAGCATTGTTACTTAAGCTCAATGTTCTCCCACCAGTTAATTTGACCCATCTCCTCAGCATCAATTCAAAAGACATGAATGATATCCTGATAAGTTTCTTGAGAAACACTAACACACATATTTAAGTCATGCATATCAATAGTCTGTGGCAAATAAAAACCTAATGCCTTCTCCTCCCCAAAAAAAATAATGTTCCTATGACGTTGGTTGTTTTTTTTGAGTTAAACCACCAAATTAGTTTTCAGACATGATCATGATCATTTTTAAACTTCTTCAATAACTTTTATTGCATTTGTTTTTATTTTTCATTTTACAGAGTACATCTGATATGGCTGAAGCAATTGGCAAGGTAATGGAAGACATGACGAGTAGTACGCAACTGAAGCAGATATTCAAACCAGTCAGCGAGAACTCCGTTCCACAAAGCTTGCTTTTGTTTGTGACATCCATAGCGAGGACGAATCTGGAAGTGGAGTTGATTCAGAGAGGGGGATCGCTGGTTTTACCTTCGAATGATACTAATCCTTTGTTGCCGAAAAGAGACTGTATTGGTGAGTTGTGAATATATTTTAAAGACAAGGCTTTATTTCTTTTTCTGTTGGATATTGTGGAGGGAAAATTTTCACTTTTATTCGGATAATTGTTTGATTTTTTGAATCCAGCCTTTATTGAGAACTCGTATAGATGAATGAGGCAAAGAAGAATGCTTCCAAAAAGAGATATTAATCAGAAATCACTTGTAACATCGTTGCAAGAACATATTTCTCGGTTCCACGATCATCAGGAAGGCTGAAACAATGGGAAACACATTTTCTAGAATAAATTTCACTTTGCAGTGATGGAAAATGAGTGATTCTGGATGTGTTTCTAATTTTTTTCGTTTTTCCTGATGATTGTAGAAGCATGAAATAGGTTTTTACAGAAAAAATTAATTGGAGTCGTAATGGATATGATGCCGCCACGTTTGCATCATTTATTAAATTATGGCCATTTCAGGTAGTTCTGCCACGAGACAGTTGAATAAGAAAATTATTTTCTACGGAATCAAAAAATTTTAAAGGACTTTTAGATTTGAAACGCGAAAAAAAAATTTTTTGAAGGGGGGCCCTTGCCCCCCCAATCGATTCTTCGTTAAGGAAAGTCGGCGACTCAAAAAATTGATGTCCCCGAAAAGCGCAGCAAAAAAAACATTTCAGACCCGCCCCTTCACTAGAAATCATACGTCATGGGAAAAAATTATCGTTTTTCGATAAAACTTCAATGGACTTTTTTGTAGTACTCTTTTTGAACTTTTTTTTTTGAGAGAAGGGGGAGGGGTATCGTTAAAATCGATGGGGTCAACAAGGAGGAGTTTTTTTTCGCGTTCAGACCCTCAAATGGTCCCCCGTCCTTCTTTAAAAGGTCCCCTGGTACAATCCGCATTTCTCTACGACCCCTCCCTTTAGGCTGTGCGCTTCTCGTGGACTATTTTGATTAACAAGAGTAGTTTTTATTATATCTGTCAAACTAGATGGTCAATCACTTTGATTTTTTTTCACAATATCTGTGATGTCCTGCTCTAGCTCCTCCTCGTTTTTCATAAACTTCTTAATTTTAGTACTATTGGTAGAATTAATAATGTGCTGTTTGCCTATGCATGGTCCATATGTTACGTGTCAATTGAGTCAACTTCAATTATATATATCTCGGGTTCGGGATGGTGAAACTTGTTAAAATTTTATATAGGTGTTGTTCACATGTTAAACATTATGTATTCCAAATTTTAATAATTTCCTAATTCAACTGTCTCGTGGCGGAACTACCTTCAGTGTTTTTTCCTTTGCAAAATCCATATTGTTGTAACTCAAAAAACAAACCACTGTCCGAATGAAACTATCAGAAAACAAACAGTTATCTTAATAAAAATACAAACTTTTACTCTAAATTTTTTCATTCAATATCTCTCGGATCTAGTTAGAAATCTAACGTTAACATAGTGTTGGGGAAGTAGTTGTTTCTGCTAGATCTTTTATTGTAGATTTTTTCATTTCTGGAAAAAATATTTTTCCGATTTTTAATTGAGAATATTTTCCTTTTCAAACTATTGCTATATCAATTGAAATACTACTTTTGAGTACCAACTGATGGAACATTACGGAAATTATGCTTTATCTTTATGGCCAGGAACAAGATTTTGTCATTGTGTTACTTAGAAACAACTTCAATTGGTCTTTTTTTCGCTACATTTGACAATTAAATAAATATTGAGAAATGGTAAAAAAAAATATTGAATAGAATTTATTTATTTATTAGAATTTTGTTTGTTTTTTGGGTAACCTTCCACAGTCTGAAAATGAAAATATAATCAGGAAAATCTATACAAGTGTAGAAAAGGCAAACTAATTAGTTCACCCCGATAAGTTATTGCGTTCACCAAATTATATTTCCTATAGAAAAATGATTCAATTAGTCAATAATTTGTCGTTTTCTGAATTTGCCTATAAAAAAAAGTTTTTTAAAATTCAAAAGATACTTCTCTATATAGTTTTTGATTGATGTTTCGGGGACTATATCTGCCCCCGTTCTCAAAATCTTCTAAATCTCCAAAATACATGTCAAGAAACGTTATTCCTCCACAAAAAACCGCATTCATTCAATAATTTGTTTGTTGCTTTGGTTAAAAGTCAACCATGTAGAAAAAACTGAATAAGTTGGAGATTTAATAGTAAGGTTTGAACCGGAGTCATGTCTTGTCATTTTCCTAACACATGATCAGTCTATCAGACCTATTACCTGATAGTCTCACCCAGGGGCGCACCCAGAATGATCTTAGGGGGGGGGGGGGCACACATAGCTGCCTGCGAAAATTAGCACCGCAGGCGTTTTTTTAAGGTCAAGGTCATGGGAACTTTAGAATTACGATAAAATGCTATAACAATAGCAAACTTGACGATGGATTTTTTTTTCAACAATGGAAAACGCATTTTAATGACAGGAAAGGATGATGGACGAGAGATGAGTAAAAATGAGTCAAATATAAAAATATATTTCAATATTCATAAAAGAAAATCAAGCCTTCTTGGTTCATTATCTTTTAGAACTGCCATCACATCCTTCAGGTCAATGTGGATTTCCCTATGAATATTCAAATGTGCCAGTCCATTTAGCCTATTTTCACTGGTTGTATTTCTCAAATAGGACTTCAGTCGACGTAATGTCGAGAATGACATTTCCGGTGAACTAGTCGATATCGGCAGAGTCGCGAATATTTTAAGTATTATGAAAACATTAGGATATATATCTGGATTACATAGATTCAATGCATCAAGTGCATTTTTTTGTTTTTGTAGATGACTTGTTTTGCTGAATTTTTGGTACCACAGACACAGTTCTGCCTCCAAAATACTCCTTCTGAAATCCTGGATATCATGACTATAAAACTCAGCAAGGCCCAAAAAGTCCTAATTTTTTTATGCAGATGGAAAATTTTCTGTTGGTAGTAATACCATGAATTTTTTAAGAATTGACTTATGTTTGGCGAATCGATCTTCCAAACCAGATAAAAGTGAATCAACCCATGGTATGAAAACTGATTTTCGATAATGATCCATAGCACTTTCAGCGGGTACGTTAGCTCGATTTGTTTGCTTTGAGGCCAATCTTGGGATTTTGATTTCAATGTCAAACATATCAGCGATCTGTTTGGCTTCATCGAAAAAAAAATTGAACTGCGCTTCAGCATTTTCTCGCACGTATTTGATAGTGGATATTGTTTCTTCGGCTTTATCCATCGCAAATGCAAGATCTGAGTTCTCAAGTTGAAGGATTTTAGCTAAAGGAACACTGTATCCGAGAAGCTTCTCTGCTGAGAACAATGAAATGATGAACTGTGACTGGGCCAGAGACTTAGCAAAACAAACGCACCTGAACTGGAATCTTTATCTTTCCACAAAGATATTTCCTGAAGTGCCTAATTCGCGGGTTTCAACAATTGCACCATAATCATGACAGAATCATGCCTTTGAAGCTTTCATGGCACATTTATTTTCAATTGGGTTATCCAGACTGTGAGAGAATAGTGATCTGCGAGAGATAAGAACTTTGATTTTAGTCAAAATATCAGTTAGCTTTTCGAAGTTTGGGGGGGTCGTGCCCCCCCCTGGGTGTGCCAATGGTCTCACCAAAGGTTTCCATATATAATTTTCGTTTTCAACAATATTTCATATGAAATAATTTTTTGTAGTGCCATTGCTCCACGTTCTTGCTGTTCACGCTAGAGTAGCTAGAGCGTTGGCAATGTGGCCAGCTTGGATGACCTTCCAACAGCTCTGTGGTCTCCCTGCCAAAGTACCTGTTACAACGTTGGCGCCCATTGAAAGAGAAGTTCCTTTATTGCTAAGAGATCCGTCAGCTTTACTGTTGCAATTTGTATTGTTATTGCCTCTGCACTTGGATCAAAGTAAGTATGTTCAATGGTTAAGATTTGTGCAAGTTCTTGAAGATTTCAATTAAAAACAAATTGCATTTTTTTGAAACAATGTTTGGTTAACCTCAATTGAATCTAAGACTTTTGAAATCACCTCTATTTGAAATACAACACATAATTTTTTCAACTAAAATCATTCACTCACTGTAATTCAGTTCATTTTTCTATTATTCACATGAATTTGTTGCATATTTAGGATTTGCTTATTTACTAGTGCACCTAAGTGAGTGAACACTTGTATTGTGCATTTGAACAGATTTTGTAGCTACAAATAATTATTTCTGAGCCAATGTTGATGGATGAAACTCCAATAAATTCCAGTGATATAACTACTACTGTATATATATATGTATAACTATAGGTGAACTAATTACTGATCAATATTGTTTTCCAGAATTCTTATGAATTTGGGATAGTGGTTACATATATATTCTCTCGACTTACATGAAAATAATCTAACATTTTTCAGTTCTCTAATATCAGATTGTATTTTGTATGGTGAGAGGTTGAACGTTTTTTTACATAGAGCATTCTTAGGTGGTTATTACATGCATTTCTTGTTGATTTTACACTATCATTCTGGAAGTGACTTTTTGTGATTGAAGCGATTTACAAACATTGAGAAAATAAAGTGATCTTATATTGAGTATTTCATTGGAGTACAGTGTGTGGTGGGAAGCCGCTTTTCTTCCTGTGAATAATTTTCAGAATGTAATTTTGAACAACATTTAACTTTTGTAGGGAATTTTGTAGAGTCCTCCCCAAACTAGTATACCATATTGGAACAGTGATTCTGCTAGTGCCTTATATATGATTAGTAGCAGTTTCTTCGGGAGAAATTCTCTCAGCTGATAAAATTTATATATTAATTTCCTTACTTTCTTTGATAGATAATCAATGTGATTCTCCCATTTTAGATATTGGTCCATCATTACACCCAAGTACTTTATTTCATGTTTCTCTTTGATTTCTTAGATATAGTAATAATAATTAATAATTTCCCTTATAACATACAAATGAGGCGAAAAATATGAAAATTGAGTAACTACAAAGTAGAGTCAGATGTCCACCCCCAAATGACAAAAAAAGTTTTTTTTTTTTCTAGCTTATTTCACCACGACAGTCCAAATGGTGTATAACCTATTGTACTACCAGGTGGTGGCTCAAGTTTCTTGTGGCCTAACAGGAGCCGAGAGGCTCAGGGCGGCTTCAGGCTCCACGCCCGGACAAATTAATAATTTGAGCGATTCTTTGAATCTTATAAATGAATGTTTGGGTCACACGGACTTATACATGGAAGATGACAGTGACAGTTGTAGTAGTAAACCGCAAGTTAATATTCTTGCTCTGGAACAACAGGTAAGTTATTCTTTGGTTTTCTGGAAGTTGTGTGAAATATATAGGAACAGATATATTTAAAATAAATAATAGGTTAAAAACTAAAGAACACGCTTTAATAGAAAACTAAACTAAAAAGTTGAAAATAATTTTAAATTAGTTTGAAATAAGAATGCAGTGATTAAAACAAATTTATTTCATCGTAAAAAAGCGTGGGGTGTTTGATGTCAATTGTTGTTAATATTTCAAGGACATATATTGGTAAAAGTAGAATCATCATGAAAATATCTTAAAAAGCACCCCCGTTTTTTTACGATGAAATAAATTTGTTGTTAATCACTGTATTCTTATTTCAAACTCATTTAAAATTATTTTCTACTTTTTAGTTTAGTTTTCTATTAAAGCGTGTTCTTTAGTTTTTAAACTATTATTTATTTTCAACTTTTTAGTAGAGTAGTAGAGGCAATTTTTCACCTCTCATGAAGAACTGCAACATTCCAGTTTTTGGCATACAGCTAGCATTCTCCAGAAAATTGAAAACCATGTAAATTTTTATTTCAAAAAGAAATCTTAAAAAATAGATGAGTTATGAACAAAGAAAAAATTCATTCCCCACCATGTCTATGGATTCTATTAAAACAATCTGAGCAGATGATGAGATCATTCCGGCAGCATGTACGGTATGTTCGGGTTCTTTTCAAATTCCCTGCAATGTGCCTTCTGTGAGTTTGCTTCGTAGTTTTATAAAAAAAAATACAGGTTTCGGTTTTTTATATTTTTTGTTCCCAATTCAAGACGTGCACGATGCTTTCATTTCGGCATATTGTCTCGGCGCAATACTGAGTTTCCACAGCGCCAGCTTGGTCCACATGACCAAGATATTTTTTCGTTAAATTTTCCTCGTAGGAGAGGAATTTTGAAAACAAAATCCATGTGAGACATTACTACACATATAAAACTATCTGCGTGCATCGTGGCCTGAAATATATTTTTTTTACTAATTTAATAATAATAAACCGGGTGACACAGGATATCGGGCCACCCCTGTAACTTCTGCATTCGTGAACGGATTTTTCTGAAATTTGGTACAGTTATATAAGCAACCATTTCGGATTTGATCACATTACAATATGGCGGACTTCCAGTTTTTCTGGAAATTCCAGCAACTTTGTTTTTTCAAATGGAACCCCCTGTATATTTTTATATATTCAAGTTCAACAGGTCAAAAGTCCAAACCTTATGTCAAATGTCATTTTTTGGAAAAAAAAACAAATTGTTTTTTTTATTTTACCTCGTGGATAAATGAGATTTGGTCAAGGCTATTCACAATGAGTCGCACATAACAGAAAAACATAATTTTTTATGAAAAAATATTTTTTGTGTCACTTATTGATCAATCAATGCAGTCACATCACATTTTGATCAAAAACATTTTTTCCAAATGAAACCTCTATGGGCCTCCTACATGTCGCTCTAGAACATACATCCAGGAAAAAAATTACATATCATTTTTGTATTTCGGTGCAGTAACAAATTGAATACCTTCAAAAATCTACAACTAGTTCATGAGTTTCCTTGTATTCGAATAATTTTTCGACTTAGTAAGCTGTGGAAAACAACATTTCTGAATCTTGTCACTAATTGTGTTTCCCTGACATCTTTCATCTCAACTCTCGAAAACCTATAATTTTCATTTTCCATTTCTACTAATTCTCGGAAGTAACTAATTTGCGAGAGTTTAGAGGAAAGATGACAGCGAAACACAATTAGTTGACAAGATTCAGAAATGTTGTTTTCCACAGCTTACTGAGTTGAAAAATTATTCGAACTGCAAGGAAACTCATGAACTAGTTGTAGATTTTTGAACGTATACAATTTGTTACTGCACCAAAGTACAAAAATGATATGTCATTTTTTTCCTTAATTAATGTTCTAGAGAGACAGGTAGGTGGCCCATAGGGGTTTCATTTGAAATAAATTTGTTGTTAATCACTGTATTCTTATTTCAAACTCATTTAAAATTATTTTCTACTTTTTAGTTTAGTTTTCTATTAAAGCGTGTTTTTTTGTTTTTAAACTTATATTTATTTTATAATTAAATACTATCATCTAATATAATGTATAAAATTGTATGTATGAGTATATGAATAAAATGTCTTTATTTTAATTATCCTCGGCGAAGTCCAGTTAAGACTGCTCTCTTAACCGAGTACCAGTTACAAATAAATTATTTCATACAGAAAAATGCCTACATATATATAATTAAACAGTCACGAGACTAACAGGTAGGTTGAAATAAAAATGTATATAATGCATAAAGGGAGATCATTAATATAAACCTATTATTACAACATATAAAAAATGTTGGAGAACCAGAAGGTATTCCTTACAGGCTCTTTTAAATCCACAAGATGATTTGTTCTTGATAGGTGTTGGTATGGAGTTAAATATTTTTACCGCAGAATGAGAAAATGACTTTTTGAATGCAGCAGTTTTATGCCTGGGTTGGGTATTACAAGTAGATTTCTATTTCTGGTGTGCCACTGAGCCACAAGTGTAAAGTGTTTGTTTACTATGTTAAAATAAAACTTTTCTTAGATACCCAAATAATAAATAATTTCTTCTCAATCCCAAAGGTACAAAATCCAAAAAATGATGATCAATGGAAATTTTTCTGCTTTTCAGGTTCAGAAGCTTTGCCTTCCATTCCTCCGGATAGCATCTCTTCTGAAACACCATCTCTACCAGCAAGAGCTCCCCGACATCCGATCTGCTCAGAGCGAATTTGTCCGTCTAGTCTATTACCTGGAACTTGTCACCGAGTCCATGGATTGGGGTTGCTTCAATGCTTCTGTGGCACTCAACTGGCCGCAAGACACTTCGATGTCGACTGCTTCGCCACAGTCTTGGTGCGATCAGTTTGCCGCCTTTGTGGGCAAGAGTCAGATTGCCGCCAGGAATTTTCTGGTCGATCAACATATTCTGTGGCACCCGCCAAGGTTGCTGCAGTTGCCCAGAGAGTATGAGAAAATATTCACGGTAAATATTTCGTTCTGCATTTCCCTTTTTATTGAAAGTCATACAGAGTAATAAAATTAAGGTTTGAGAAACCCTAAATCGAAATTCTTTGAACAAGAGTAGCTTTAGAGTCGGGCGACGAAAATCAAACAATTATTTGACAACCTATTTAGATTAAGAAAACGAGGCTGCCACAAATTTCGACTTGGGTTCACTTAGAAGGGGAACTAAACAGAAGTGGATTCAGAATAAGAGTTGCTACACTTCAAATATTTAGGTAGTCGCCATTTTTTTTTAATGGAAATATGTTATAATATTTATTTATTTATAGAAACGGGTAACCCTTTTGTATAAAACAGTTGATTATTACATATTGATCATACTTAAATACTAATACATACCAAACTAACTTAAGTATATTAATCCTTAAACGGCTAGCGTTACCATATGGTGAATATCTAAGTATACATTTTCAATTGTTTGGTGGTGTTTTTAGTAGTTTAAACAAATGAATTGTGTCGAAAAGGGAAACATTCTATAGATAGATAGATATTTATTTAAATAGGATACCCTAATATGCATACATAATTTCATATTATAAATTTACAAATACAATTTGATAAAAATCAGTTACTAAAACATAATTGTAATATATAGGTATTATCAAGAATCAAATATAAGATGTAAAATAAAATGTGATTAATAAAAAGACAAATAATAAAGTGACATTAGCTAGTAATAAAAATAAAAATATAGCCACAGGCAAATGATGTAAAGTGCCACAAAACAACTAATATTAGTGTTGGCCATCTCTTGATAGAATGTATCATAACAATTTCGTTTTGAAGCAATATATCGTATTATATTGTTTTATTTCCTCTGTTGATTATATTCATTCAATCCTTTGAAAAATATAGATTTCATTGAACTCTTCAGCTTTGTCCTATTGATATGAAAATTATGTATGGACCGTGTATTATAGTTATGGAGTTCATTGTTGTATGTAACAAATTGATTGAAGTAATCAGGAAACATATTCCTTGTGATTTTAAAGACAAATAGCATGGCCATATAATATAGTCTTTGATCTACTGATTGCCATTTCAATGTTGCAGCATTGTTTTTATTGGGGTGTATCTGTTGCAATGTAAAATTACTCGCATTCCTCTGTTCTGCAATTTTTGTAACATTTGGATTTAATTTTTTTGTAAAAGATATAAAATAGAAGAACATTAATCAAAATGTGGCTGGATTATCCTACCTCTGCCTTAACTTTGAATGTAAACTTTTTGTTTGTTTGAATTTATAGAGTTAATTGTTTGAATATATTGAGTTGGATTGTTTGATGTCTTCAGGTATAATAAGCCCTAGTATAATTGGTTCTTTGAACATACAGATTGTTTCTTCTGGTGGTGTAATGAAGCTGCCTTACCTGACTCAAACAGAAAAAACTCAATAATGATAATAAATGAAGATCAATCTGGATAATACTAAGAAACCAGCTTCTCAGTCCATTTCAAGGCAATTATAAAAAGTAATTTCTGCGGGTCAATTCTCAAATCTCGGAACGATAATTGTCGTCTTTGACAAAAGTCGAAGAAAAGTGTCACACAACTTTGAAATTTCGTATTCTCAAATTACTGTCGACTTCAAACTCGCCCTATGACAAATTGTGTTTATCAGACATAGTGGCAACATCGCAATTTCAATATGTATTCCATATTCGCCTTCAAAGTTTTTGTAATTTAAGTTATATGTCAATATATAAAAACAATAAACAACAAAAAACGGACATTAACAGAATTGAAATGGAAAATAAATCAGATGAGAAACCAAGCTAGACGAAAAGCACTACGTAGCCAGCAGAAAAAAACAGCACTCATTGTTATGAAATTGATCAGTTGTGATGCAAGATCTTAAGTCGAAAGATTTTTTTTTCAATTTGGTGCTGGACATTTCTTCAAAAACATTTTTATAATAATTCCTCACCCTTTGTCGCCGATTTTCGAAGGAAAGTTGAGCATTTTCCAAATTTTCTATGGCTAGTAACAGTTCTAATTCCCGTGTCATTATAATAAAACAATATATTACTTTCAACACACAATATACGTTACTTGAAAAAACCATCAATATCACGCGACATGAAAATATAGAAAACTTCAAACCATTCGACAATATCTCTACTGAAAAATAGGAGAAACTAACGAAAGCGACATTTGAGAATACACCATACAAATATTTATTAGACATTTCCGGTACCTGCGACTTTGTCCGCGTAGAGTTTGTTTTTTCCCTGACTCTGCCCGCTTCTTAATTTGATGCGCTGCTGCGCCATCTATGGCAAGCCAACTTTAAAAAAAAAAGGTAATTAAATATATCTTTCCTATCGTCAGTTATAATCGAGAGTGCATACAAAAATTATGATTTTTGCAGTTTGTCCGAATTGCCCTACTTTCCTTTGTAATTGTCCGGAATTTGTTTTCCTGAAAACTTTTCCAGGACTATAACGAACAAAACAAAAAAGAATTACGCATATCCATTGTTCGAACCGTGAGTTATGGTCTTGAGTTCATACCACAATCCCATAGAAAAACACATTTTCCCGAATTTTCTGGGAAACTTTTACAATTTTCCTTTACCTAAAAACCTTCATCGGACTATTACGAACATAAAAAAAAAAATAGCCAATCTGGTCGAGCTGTTCTGTTATGCGCTTACCAATAAACAGAGGAATTCATTTTTATTAATTTCAGTTTATAGAATCTTTTGAAATGATGGATGGTTGTTTTTTTTGTTATAAACATACTAGCTGGTACCCACGACTTCATCCGCGTATAATTTGTTTTTTTCCTATGATATTCTTTGTGTTGTTCCATCTAGGTTATGCCTGTGACTCTGCCCGCTTCCCGTTAACCCATCCTGTTATTCCCTTTCCTGTTTCCAAAGTTCATGCTAGCTATCCAAGATGGTCGACAATGAAGAAGTATTGTCGGACAGCTCTGAAAAAGCTGAGATTGAACACTTTATGAAGTGCTGTGAAAACAAAAAATGTGGAGTAAAAGTTTGTATAAACTGTTTCGCGATTTATCATAAAAGTTGCAAGAGTGATATGCTGTGAAAAAACCGACAACACACAAGATCAAAAGCAATTCAACGAGAGCGAAAAAGAAATGCTGCAGCTAGAAATCAGGTATTTGAAAGAACTACTGGAAGAAACAAGAGATAAAAACAATATATTGAACATCAATAACAGTTTATTACTGGATAAAGTAGGGTTATTGGAAAAAAATTACAGAAGAAATAATCAAACTGTGGAGGATAATAAAGGCGCAAAAAACGTAAACATAAACAATTCGAACGCTAGACCAGGAACATCAAATGAAGGTAAGCCAGTTACAGAAAGCTGGAATAAAATAAACTCAACATCAATGCAGATGCCTAACTTCCAACGGGATTTAGTGCCTCAGGAGAAGATGTCGCTCCTAAAACAAATAGCACAAATGGCATACTTATGGACAAATTGCCGCCAAGACACTTGTAAACATTCGACACAGCGGTGCGATAACCTATGATAATCCGAACAACCAAGCCAATTTCGTGGCAGTCATGATCGAAAACAAAACAAACAAAATAGAGTATACAAAGAACATTGGCACAGGTCCTAGCGATGATATTTCCGAGTTCTCAGGACCAGAGCGAAAAGTATGGCTTTATTTATACAGAGTGAAGAGGGCTGCTACAGAAGAAAAGATAAAAGATTATATTACCAAAAACCAGGTTATATAAATGGAGGTGTGTGAAAGAAATCCCAACCACAGAAGATCGACTACTGAAGATATGTAGTAACAGCACCACTATCGAAAAAGGATGAGATGTACAAACCAGATTTCTGGCCAAGCGAGTAGGTATTAGAAGATTCGACTTCACAAAGCACAAAGACTTTCTGAACCAACTAGGTGGAGATTTTTATAGAAAATGAAACACACGAGGCCCAGCAGAGCAAAGAACACACAAAAAACACAAAACTATCAGCGTGATTCATCAAACGCACAATCTATTGGAAATGCAGTAGATCGAATAGAAAACAGTTTACATATTCAGTCAAACTGTAAGGTATTATGCCTAACCGAACATTGGCAAACAAAAGACAGACTGGAAAATATATCTATAAACAACTTCCAACTTGCTTCTAGTTACTGCAGACCTGAAGGATATGGTGGAGCAGCGATCTATTTACACAATACAGTCAAAGGAAAACCAAGGGAAAAATTATCGAAGTGTTCAGAACAGGGAAGTTTTGAATGTGCTGGACCGAAGTGTGTGTTCGAACAAAACATATATCATTATTTGTATTTATCGACCTCCAAATGGAAACATACCAATTTTCTTTGAAAAATGGAACAACTTTTAATAAGAAGTTTCAAGAGAATACTAATATAATTTTAGTCGGCGATATGAACATAGAAATGAGGGATGAAAATAACTTGAAAACCGAATTTATATCGTTGATGAACTCATTTAATTTGATTCAAACTATCCATGAATACACAAGAGTAACGGCACACTCGAAAACATGTATTGATAATATATTCACAAATCTAGAAACATGGAACACAGAAGTATTAGAACTTCATATCTCAGACCATCAAGCTCAAAAAATTACCTTTGAAATTGAAGCATATTGTAAAATTATACCTAAATATTGTAGATTTTTTAGCAAGACAGCTAAAGATAACTTTAAGCTGAGGCTTAACGAACAAGATTGGAAAATGGTTTTTGATGTACAAAATAACGTTGATAAACAATGGGATACATTCATGTACATTTTTCATGGCATTTTCTGTGAATGCTTTCCTTTAAAGCTGGTACAAAATAAAAAACATAAACACTTTCCACAAAATCAAGAAGTAACAGACTGTAAAAAGCGTTTGGATATATTTTTGTCACTCAGTAAACAGAATCCTATGTTTCGTGAGCAATATAAAAACTGCAAAAAAGAATACGATGAACTTCTCAGACAACAGACAACTCAAGTCCCAGCACTATACAGAAAGGGTAAATAAATCTGATAATAAGAAAAAAACCATGTGGGCCATCTGTAATGAAATAAACGGAAAAAAGTCAAAAAGGAATGAATGTCAAATTGATGGAGAACCTGAAACTATAGCTAATTAATTTAATATATATTTTAATGAAACAGTTTCAGAAATGCTTGAAAACCTGGAAAACGTCCCATTTGATGTGAGTTTGCTGGTGAGAAATGACAGGTCAATGCTTCTCAGACCGACAACACCTGAAGAGATCATTGAACTCGCCAGATCTCTCAGGAACAAACACAGCAGTGGAGATGACGAGATCCCATTGAGTATTGTTAAGTTGGCGGTGTCAGAAATTTGTGAAATTCTCTCATTTCTCATCAACAGCTCATTCAGACAAGGTGTATTTCCCAAAAAATTGAAACAAGCTCTTATTAAACCTCTCCTCAAAAGAGGGGATCCTCAGCTAATAGAAAACTACAGGCCCATCAATCTGCTACCAGGCTTCTCAAAATTATTTGAGTTAGCGATGTGCTCTAGACTGACTTACTTTTTGAATGTTACAAATTTCTTTACAAATACCCAGCATGCATATTTGAAGGGTAGGTCGACCCAAACCGCCATTTTCCAGTTCACCAAAAGTATTTTAGATTTAATTGAGAATAACAACCTAGCACTAGCCATTTTCCTAGATTTATCGAAGGCATATGACTCGTTGAATCAAGAGTATCTGTTGGAAAAACTTGAAACTTATGGAATCCGAGGAAAAGCACACAACTGGTTTCGATCGCAAGAGCCCAAAGGGTAACAATCACAAAGGGTGGGGTTTCAAAAATATCAGATTTATTGATTAACACAACAGGAATTGCACAGGGGAGTGTAATAGGGCCGATTTTATTCATAATTTATGCACCATTGCCCAGAACGTAGAGGAAACTGTAGTAAATTACGCAGATGACACAAATTTAATAATTGGTGCTGAAGAAAGCGTCTATCACGACACATAGTATCTTCAAGAATAAAGTGAAACAACTTCTGTTGAATCTGGAACCATATGATTTGAAACAAATCACTAAAATTATTGTTTTTTATTTGACGTCTTTTCTTTCAATGTTTGTATGTACCATACATATGTATATATTGTGTTGTATATAGAAATGTTTACATGAAATAAAGAATATTATTATTATTATTATGCGCTGCAGCCCCATCTATGGCGAGCCTATTTCAAAAAAAGAATCAACTTCAACCAAATATGTCGTTCATATCATCAGTTATGATCGAAAGTGCATAAAAAAATTACGATTTTTGCAGTTTGTCCCGAATTTTTTTTTCATGAAAACTTTCCCAGGACTATAATGAACAAAATTTAAAAAAGAATTACACATTTCCATTGTTTGAATCATGAGTTATGGGAGTTTTCCGGGCAGCTTTACAAATAAAAAAATAATTGACAAGTCGGTCCAGCCATTCTCAAGTTATGCGCTTACCAACGAACAGAGGAATTCATTTTTATTTTACCACTGTCGCATGCGACATCGAATTCGAAATTTGAGAATAGACCCCCAGATCATATTTAACTATATACTGAAACATTGAAGCTATGGCTAACTAAAGATAACAGAATAGTTGGAAGGAAATGTAACTACATTATTTTTAACCGACGAAACCAAAAATCATTAAATTACTTCAAAAAAATTATCAGAATGTCACCGCCCAACTCGATGTCATCATTTTACGCCTTACCTAATTCATTTGCTTGTTTGTTTGGCGCCGACTCAAAACTAGTTACTTACATTAGTTCAGGAGCTTAGTTATTGAGACTAAGAAGGTTTATTTTCTTTTTTACTTTTCAGTTCCGTATTTCGTCGGTTTAATTTTTTGTTAAAAAGTTTTTATTCACTTTTTAGTTGGTAATTTTTTAGCTACGTATTTTTAAAAAAGGAGAATGTTTTCCTATTCCAAACATTTGCTCAGCTATAGCTTATACATATTTTTTTCAGTATTATCATGAACGACCTTGCAGTCAGTGTCAGTCAGTAGCGCAAGAAACAAGCATCTGCTTATTGTGTGGAACCATAGTCTGCCTCAAACAGAATTGCTGCAAACAGCAAAACGTTTGTGAGGCAGTGTCCCATGCTGCGGAATGCGGTGCGGGAACAGGTGTTTTCCTAGTCGTCACTTCAACATATATTATTGTGATCCGGGGACATAGGGCATGTCTGTGGGGCTCCTTGTATCTGGATGATTTCGAAGAAGAGGATAGAGACTTGAAGTGAGTATTCGGCATGTTTTACATTGAGTAATGAATAGGGTTGATTTGATGACTTTTATGAAATTGTCTTCAATGGGTATTTCACAAATTTGTTGGTGCATTGTTAACTGCCCTGACATATGTCATTTTTATATCAATTAAGAGGAACATGTTTTTTTCAGGCGTGGAAAACCTTTATATCTGAGCAAAGACAGGTACCAGCTTTTAGAACAACAATGGTTGGCTCATAGGTTTGATCATACAAAAAAGACATGGGTGCAGCATCGAAACGCTCTGTAGAACGCTTCCAATCACTAACTAGATTTTTATTAAAATGCAATTTTGAATATATCTCCACGAAGTTTAAATGGATCAATATTTGTGTGAAAGGTTTTTTTTTCGATATTCAACTTGTACCTAATGCCCGAAATTTTTAATACATGGGGAAGAATGAACATAAAATTGATGATCCATTTGAATTAGTTTGGGGGTATATTCTGTTCATGTATATCTATTATTTTATGAGCTGTGATAATTCAAGAATCCCTTAACACATTGATATTAAGTAAACTTTTCAATTCCTGTTTATCTTTATTCTTGCATATTTTTTGTCAATATCTGTATATTTTCCATGTTTATTATTCTAGTCTATTTCGTTCGTGACTATAACTAATAATGTGTCCTATTTTACTTAGAGAAGTTGACATTATGCATATATTAAATTGCTGAAAGAATATTTTTTATTCGGGGTGTTTTTATATACAAATTATTTTTGGGTAAATCAAACTGTATTCATTAGACAATATGTTTCTCTAAATAAGGAAAGCAATTTTTTGTTATCTTAGCAATATATTTGGAGGTATATCTTTTTGTATATAATTGGTATTTTTAGCAAAGTTTTTGCAATACTTTTTGTTTCATGTAGTCTTCAATTGAACCTTTTTCAAGAATCATTCTAAAATTTGTTGTTGAATTATGTACTTAATTTTCCATAAAAATAGAAGCATTTGGAAGAATTATTGTTTGCAGAATCGGATATTCCATTACTAGTCAACTAAAAAAATGTTACTAGCTCAGTCATGATGTAATGGATGTTTTTGTATATTAGGGACTGTTTCATGTTGCCACAAAAGTGGAAGGATTTTTTTTCAAATCGACTGTGTGAAATTGATAATCCACATGGGCCTTTCAAGTTCTGTTGATAAATATTGTACTTTATTTATTGTAGAAAATGGTTTATGATCAAAATAAAAATGTGTACTGTTCAATTGTGTGGTTTTGATCACTGCAAAATGAATAAATCGTAATATTCCGCTTTAAGTATTGATTTTGCCATCCTAGATTACCCACCTTCCAACAACTAGGTTTGGAAGAACTTGCCTTTTAATTTGTTATAGCTAAAACTAACCTGAGTAAGGACAAAAATGTAAAGCTATTTTTTATCATTGACATTGTCAAATGATTTATGGCCCAATAGGCCGTCGACAGTCGGTCCTTGGCAGTCGGCTGCTTAGGGAGACCCATCCACAATGAATCAACTTTTATTCAGTACAGTGGTGGTATTCTATTGGGCGCCATTTGAATTAAAGTTTAGTTATTCTCATATACAGTATCGGAAAGTATTTATCTTGGGTATGGTGGTTTCATCAGAGCGTAAAGAATAGCTTGCTATATGTTGAGAGAGCATTACAATTTCTCCTCGACTCGCTCGAGGAAGGGATATCGACATCATGACACAGAGATAGGAGAGTCAGGGCGGTTAGCTCAGGACGTCAGTATCATACCAGCAGCAGTCGGGAGAATGTGTGCGCTGCAATGAAGAAGAATTAATTGACGATAATTTCACATCAGATAATTTGAACAAATTAAACTGAATTATTGATTCAATTTAATCTGTCGGACGACAGGTAGATCAAAATATCTTTGGTGCCGTGGTGGCCGCGAAAACAAAAGAAAATTCTTAAACATAAACAAAAGCAAACGATATTTCTGTGAGACAATAAAAACAAAAAAACAATTATTTCTTGAATGGAGAGAAAAAAAATATTTACAAGAAAAGACAAACCAAATTAAATATTTTGTGTACGGAATTATTTCATTAAATGTTCGAACAAACCACCATTTTGGGCCAAACAATAGCCGAATCTATTGTACAATTCTGTTCTGGTAGCCGCAAGGGTAACTGGTGTTACCTGAGCACACAACTGAATAATTTTTGCCCTCAGTTCATCTAAATTGGTGCCACGTTCGAACTCATGCCGATATACCTCCGATTTTAGCATGCCCCAGAAATAAAAATCGAAAGGTGCTACATCTGGTGATTGAGGTGGCCAGTTGATTGTACTTCGCATACAAATAAACCGATCGGGAAATAATTGATTAAAAAATGTAACCACCGTGCCTGCATTGTGGGCAGGACAACCATCTTGTTGAAACCACACGTCGTAAAAGTAAATCGAAAGAGCGCAAACTGCAGGAATAATTTGATTTTGCAAAAGTTGCTGCATTTAAATTCCCTTCAATAAAAAATGGGCCTATGACGTGATCGCCTAAAAGTCCCGTCCACACATTTAATTTTCTTGGGTACTGTGTCCTCACAGCAATACTCAAATGTTTATTTTTACGAGACCAATAACATACTACGGATGGGTTGTGTTTTTAATGAATTGAGAAGGACGATTCATTGGTAAATAACACCTTTTTTAGAAAGTCATCATTTACACAAAATGCCCTATTGCATTTTTCGACCATCTTTTCACAAAACTCCATACGTCTGAAATGGTCTCCAGGTAAAAGTTCTTGTGTGGTCTTGACTTTGAAACAATGATAACCGTTTCTCTTCAAAATATTCCTTACAGTTCTTTCATTCAAATTCACTTTGTCGGCGATCTGTCTACTCGAACAAGGTGTCGTTTCTGCCAATGCACACACTTGTGTTTCTCTTATTTCCTGTTCCTCGGGTATTTGTCTAGGATGCGGTGGTGGATTTATGGGACATTTTTTGCAATGTGCTGCCACACACCCAAAATTCTGAAATTTATTAATAATTGAAAGGACAGTCGCTTCCGTAGGTACAGGTCTATCTGCAAAAGCCACTATGAATAGATTTCTAGTATCTTGTACAGAATTACCCCCAAAGTACCACTTAATGATCTGTACTTTCTCTGCGTATGGTATTATCATATCATTGCGTTCCTTGTTGCTCGTGAAGATTTCTGTCTATTCCCCAGATGAATTGTTTCCGATACTGTATATATTTCCTCAACAAAAATTACACTTGTTTACAAAAAAAAAGATTTGTGTTTACCCAAAGATAAATTATACCGAATTAGTTTTATGTCTACACCCTCATAACAAAAATATACTAAACGTATTTTTATCATGTCAAGTTTTTTAATATACCCACAAAAAGTTTTGAAGTAATGTTGTTTTGTTCCTGATATCTAGTGTGTCATTCGTTAAAGTCGTATTTGAATAATTGCTAGACATTTAATTTGTTTGTAAAATGTCTTTAATTAGAGTGTAAATTAAATCCAAACAACTTTTGCTATGTTTGTGGTAAAATTATCGTAACAAAGACTAAGAGACCAATCACAGAAGCAGTAAAAGGGCGTACTTACAAATCTTGGTAAAGAATCTTGTCAAAAAATGGGTTCTTGGAGTTGTGTGTGAAAATTGTAGAAGTATAATAATTGGGCTTCAGAAAAAAAAATTGTAATTTGGTGTCCCAATGTTGTGGAGAGAACCAACAAGTCATGCTACAGACTGTTATTTCTGCCTCACAAAAACATTTGGTTTTAACAGGAAAAACAAGTAGCATATATAATATCCTGATGTTGTGTCTGTTACAAAACCTGTGTTGCATTGTGATGCAGTTCCTTATCGGTCTTTGCCAAGCAGCCCAAGCGGAATTAATTGAACCAGATCAGATGGAGACTAAAATGGAAGAACCCATTTCAAGCCAGACCACTAATTCTGACGATGATCTTGGTGGATGTACTGATTTCCCGTAATTAATTAAATGACCTAGTGAAAGACCTGCAGCATTCAAAAAGTAGTCGGAATTGCTTGCTTCACGGCTTCAGCAATGGAATTTGATAGCACATGATACCCAACTGACTGTTTACCGCAGACGAAGTGATCAGTTTGCCAAGTTTTTGCAAGTCATGTTTCTTAAAAGCCGAGTGCCGTACGAATCTTGCGCTGAAATATACATCTGCAAAACTTCAGTGCGATGCTGACCTCGCCTTTCTCGGTTCTGAGAAAAGAGGTGGTAAAGAGCGCATGAACTGAGATGACAGGTTTACATCAGACTCCCATCTGATCTGTTCTATTTATACGTTTTTCTTCGAAATACAGGATATTCGGTGTTGGGTTGTGTGTGATTATTATTATAAGTAGATTTAGTTAGTTCAAGAATAGGTCTGCGAACGAATTTTGACTGCGAAAGAACTTCCAGAAATGGCAAATATGATAATGTAGGGTCAGGAAGACGATTTTCTTGTTTATTCCAGTAGAGAGAGTGAAAAGGATATTGATGAATCGGAGAACGATGATTTCATTTCGAGAAAAGAGAGTAATGACTAGAATCATCCAGACCTGTAGTCAGATGTTTGTTCCAAAAATAAAAAACAGCGATAGCAGATACCACTGTCAAACATGTAATGTCGGCTTCGAAATATATCATACCAAGAAATTAATAATGATAAATGTTATTTATTGAACCAATGTTACTTTGATCCAATAGGCACTCAGTGTCTAGGTAGCTGTCATTCATATCCTAGGAGATGAAATCTAAAAAAAATAATTGTAAAATGTACTTAACCAAATTTCTGAATAAACCTCGAAACCTCTGAATAAACTTCTTGGTTTGCAAGGCGGGTTACACCAAATATTGCTATTTCTTATGTTTATGGGACAGCAGGGCGAGGAAAGAGCACTATATAAAGAAAGAATGGCCTGTACGAACTGAATATACTCCAAACAAACAGAATGTCAAATACATGCCTTTGATTATTATTTAAATACATGCCTTTGAATATTATACTACATATCAAACTAGGATTGAGGGAAAATTTTGTTAAGGTAGTTCCGCCACGAGACAGTTGAATTAGGAAATTATTTTCGACGGAATCAAAAAATTTCAAGGGACTTTTCGATCCATCTTCTTATGGATGACAAGCAAAACAGTGATCTCTCTGAAAAATTGATAAAAACTGTTGATAAGAAGTGCAATTATTGTAAAAAAAGAGTCCTAGTCTCACTAGACTGCAACAAGTGTTCTGCCAAATACCACCCAAGTTGTGCAACGCGAGTGAAAGTCGCAAATGTAAATGGTAAATTTCTGTGTTGTGAAAGCATTGAAAAAAGTGAGGTTATATTTCAAAAACAGAGAAAAAGTAGTGAAATAACCAAGGATATACTGGAAATGGAGGAGAAAAAGCTCCGAGCGATTATTAAGGAGTCATTCCAACAGTTTTTTAACCCAGTGGAAACCAAAATGGAAAAAAAAACTGAAGGACGTCGAAGAGGCTGTGCAGTACATGTCAAACTCCTTTGACGAACAGAAAACCAAATTTGATGGTTTGCTGACGGAAATTAAAGCTATTAGAAGTGAAAATAAAGACCTAAAGCACCATATACAAGCATTGGAAACAAAATTGGATGATATTGAAACAAAAGAGAAAGCATGCAACATTATAGTGTCGGGGGTACCAAAGCAAACGGACCCAAACACAAAAAATATTGTTATCAAGATAGCAAAAACAATGAAGATACAGATGGATAGCAACGACATTTTGAACTGTGTTAGACTTCAAAACAAAGATGATGGGCCGATTCTCGTCAAATTTGGAAAAGTACAACTGAAAAAGGATATTCTCAAAACTATTAAACAGGAAAAAGGAACAACAATTAGAAAATGTGGCCTTGAAGGGGATGATAAGAAAATCTACCTCAATGAAGATCTACCATATAATAAGCGAGTTCTATTTAAAAAAACTAAGGATGTGAAAAGAGGTAAGGGATACAAGGCAGCTTTTTGTGTAAATGGGGTAGTCTATTTAAAAAAATCTGACCAAGACGATCCAATAAGGATCAGAACGGAGAGTGATCTTTTCCACTAAGCATTAAAACAGATCAAAGTATTAATAAAAAATTATTATAATTCACAGAACTAAATGATATACTAGATGAATATAAAACTTGTAATACCTATGAATGTAGCAGTTTGTCAAATATTAGTTTTTTTGATAGACATGAAAGGGATATTAACTTAATTCATGTAAATATTAGGAGTATATACAATAATTTTCATCAGTTTTTGGTATTTCAGGAATCTTTAGGAAGGGAATTTGATGTTATTGTCATGTCGGAGACCCACAGAGTATATAATTTGTGTGATTTTAGTATCCCTGGATACTCTATGTATTTCAATAATAGTACATTAAACAAGTGTGATGGTTGTATCACCTATGTAAAAGATGAAATTTGTGTAGAAAGTCAGCTATTAATAGAAAATAATTTGAAAATTCTTAAAACCACAATACAAAAAACCATAAGTTTGTGGATATACTAGCAACATACAGAGGTTTCGCTATATCAAAAGAGGAATTCATACAGGATTTAAATATAATACTACAAAAAATAAAATATGAACAAGATAAAGTTTATATATTTGCTGGTGATATAAACATTGATCTATTGGACATGGATATAGATTCATCAAATAATTATGTAACGGTCATGCAAAGTCATGGTTTTTTTAGTGGAATTAAAGGGGCAACAAGAAAAGTAAATAATTCTAAGTCGTGCCTTGATCATTATTTTATTAAATGTAACAGTGGATTATTTCAAAAAATTAATAGTGTCATTTTAGAAGAAAGCATGACCGACCATGATCTCATTTTATTGAATATTCCTTTAGAAAGCAGCATTATACAAAATAAAAAAGAAAGGTCTTATAAAATAATAAATTACGAAAAAATGCAAAAATTGTTGGGCAGAGAGGACTGGGAAAGTGTATTGCAATGTCTAGATGCGAACCAATGTACGGAGATATTTATTAATAGGCTTAAAGATATTATTGCACAGTCTACTAAAACAAAAATAATAAGTAATAGAAAAATTAAGCGGAAAACTTGGATCACAGGTGGATTGTTGATTTCAATAAGAAAGAGAAATAAACTAAAAAAAGAATCACTTCAAGTGATAATAACGTAACCCTCTTAATAAGGTATAAAGAGTATAGAAAAACTCTTACTAAACTCATTCAAAAAGCTAAGTACTTATACTATTAACAATTAGCCGAAAAAAATGCCGGAGATCCAAAAAAACTTTGGAACGTAATAAAGGAAGCCACCAATGATCGAGTGGAAAAAGTAGAAATAAGGTCAATTAAGGATAGTGGAAACGTAGAATAAAATGACAAAAAATTAATTGCCAATGAATTTAATTCGTTTTTTACCAGCATAGGAAAAAAGCTAGCAAATAAAATAACAGCTTGCAACTATAGAAATGGTGGTCAGCGCACAATGAATTCATTTTTTTTAACCCCCAGCACAGAAAACTAAATTTTAGAGCAAATCAAAAAATTAAAAAACGGGGTTAAAGGTGGTGAAGACTGCATTTGTTCCAACATAATAAAAAAATTCAAAGAGCAATTAATTAAACCATTGTATCACATAGTAAATACTGTTTTTGGTACTGGAGTGTTTCCTGAAATTTTAAAAACTACAATAGTTATCCCACTGTTCAAACAGGGAGATAGGAAATCAACAAATAATTATAGGCCTATTGCGCTAACAAGTTCTATAAGTAAAATAATAGAAAAGTGTTTAAGGCAGAAGATATTAATCTATCTGGAAGAGAATAAAATATTGCACCCTAATCAATTTGCCTTCAGAGAGAACAACAGTACCGAAAATGCTCTTTGCAGGGTCACAGAGGGAATGCTAAAAAAATTAGATGAGGGTAAAAAAGTGATAGGTATATTCCTTGATCTGCAGAAGGCATTTGACACGGTGGCGCACCAAATTCTGTTGGAACGGGTAGGAATTAGAGGTATACCAAATAGCCTGGTTAAATCATACTTATCTAAAAGAAATCAGAGTGTAATCATCTCAGGTGAGGAGAGTGACAAACTAGAGATGGAATTTGGTGTGCCTCAGGGTACAGTGCTCTCGACACTATTGTTTAATGTTTATATAAATGGTCTTATTATATTATTATTATTATAATTGGATGGGATTTTCTGTTTTGCAGATGACTCTGCAGCAATAGTATGTGGGGAAGACTGGGAAACGACAAAAATAAATGCTGAACTAGCATTGCACAAAATTAAAAAATGGCTGGACTGCAGTTTGCTTTCTCTTAATATAGAAAAAACAAAGTTTTTAACTTTTTCACTTTCCTCTCGAGTAAAGCCGAATTTTTATAATCTAAAATTGCATAATTCTCAATGTGATCTAGAATTACGATGTAAATGTGATAATGGGATTGAGAGAAAATCCTCGATAAAATACCTGGGAGTAATCATAGATGAAAACTTTAGTTGGAAGGAACATATTCAATATGTAACTGGTAAAATTAGAAAACTTATTTATAAATTCTATGAGTTAAGAAACATTTTATCGTTTTCATCTTTAAAAATGGTCTATTTTTCACTAATAGAGTAAATAATAAATTATGGTATTGTAGTCTGGGGGAGTACAGGAACAACAATTATGTCTAAGCTCATAAATGCGCAAAAGTGGATTATAAAGATAATGCTCTTTAAGGAAAAAAAAAAAAACATTTATTTTCTAAACAGGAAGAACCCAATTACAAGACAGTTGAAAATATGAAGCAAGTTTCATTTAGAAATAACTAAGCTAAATATATAAACTAAAACTAAATGGTACAAATTACATGTGTGGGAACGATAGAATAAGCTCGAAATTGTTTATTGGGGATATGGAAGTGATTGTTTGCTATACAATATTTGTTTTACTTTGTTTTTAAAGGAACTTATTGATTCGTTGTAAATATCGATGTTTGTGCAGACTTCATTTGTTTTTTTGCACATTGAGTGCAGAGGAGATTTAACGAGAATATTTGTGTTGGTTTTTTTTAAGTAGAAGCAAGTTTCGTACCTGCTGTTGATTCGTGGAACATGAAAGTTCAATTGTGTTAACAGTTCGGGGCAGTCTATTAAGTTATGTACGAGTTTGTAAATGAACAAGCAGGCATAGTATGTTCTACAGTTTTCTAGTGACAGGAGTGAAAATTTATTCAATAACATATTGTTGTTGAAACCTTGTGGAGGGTAGACTCCGTCTGTCTTGAATGACAAGAAGAAAAGATATCCTACAGAATCTGTATATATAGACAGCAAACTGTTATGTCCTAATCAATTGTATGTAAAATCAGTTTAGATTCATGCTAAAAAACACATACTACAGGGAGGATTTAAAACATGGTGTAAATACAAGAAATGCAGCTAATAATAATCTCTTTCTATGCAATCCTAAACATACATTATGTCAAAAGCATATTTATTACATAGGTCCAAAGATTAACAATAGTCTACCCCATGCTATAAGAAATAGACCATACCATAAAGTAAAAAAGGAAATTGTACAATGGATAATTGAGACTAAGTACACTGTAACCTTCATGCTTTGATGGAGGAAATAAAAACATGTTTTTGTGATTGTTACCTCAGAATGATATTTTTTCTTTTTATATCTTAGGAATTTTCCTAAAGTATTAATTTAAGTTAGTTTAGTAAATTGCTAAATGTTGTACCCTAAAATAAAATTGAATGTGATAAATGTAAGTGGGTGCACACACAGTATTCAGAATACCATCGTGCACCGAATATAATTTATTTATTTTTATATGTGGTTGTTAAGAGATATTATCAATAAGATATGTAAAATATATTGCTGTTACTAAATAAATAAATTTGAAACGCGACAAAAATTTGTTATAGAAAGCCGGCGACTCAAAAAATTGGTCCCCGAAAGGCGCAGCAAAAATAAAAATTCAGACCCAGCTCCCCCCCCTTACTAGAAATCATACGTCATGGGAAAAAATTATCGTTTTTCGATAAAACTTCAATGGACTTTTTTGTAGTACTCTTTTTGAACTTTTATTTTTTGGGCGGAAGGGGGTATCGTTAAAATTGATGGGGTCAACTAGGAGAGGTAGTTTTTTTTCGCGTTCAGACCCTCAAATGGTCCCCGGTCCTTCTTTAAAAAGTCCCCTGGCACAATCCGCATTTTTCTACGACCCCCCCCCCTTCAGGCTGTGCGCTTCCCCGTGGACTATTTTGAATAACGAGAGTAGTTTTGATTATATCTGTCAAACTAGATGGTCAATCACTTTGATTTTTTTTTCGCAATATCTGTGATATCCTGCTCTAGCTCCTCGTTTTTCATAAACTTCTTAATTTTAGTACTAACGGTAGAATTAATAATGTGCTGTTTGCCTATGCATGGTCCATATGTTACGTGTTGAGTCAACTTCAATTATCTTGGGTTCGGGATGGTGAAACTTGTTCAAATTTTATAGAGGTGTTGTTCACATGTTAAACAATACATATGCCAAATTTTAATAATTTCCTAATTATTCTGTCTCGTGACAAAACTACCTTAAACACAAAAAAGGATTTGGTTTTGCCTATTTAAAATCCGTGTTTCCTCATCTCTCTGATGCTAAACTAAAAGAAGGAATCTTTATGGGTCCTCAGATAAGAAAGATATTTAAGGATAAACATTTTGACAGTCACTTATCCAGTGTTGAAAAAGATGCTTGGCATTCTTTTAAAGTTGTTAAAAATTTCTTGGGCAGCAATAAAACAGGATTATGAAGAAAATGTATCCAATTTATTGAGGAATTACCACAAAATGGGAGTCAACATCAACATGTCCTTAAAAATTCACTTTCTTCATTCACACCTGGGAAGCTCAAGTGATGAACATGGTGAACGTTTTCATCAAGATTTAAAGTCGTTTGTAGAGAGGTAATAAGGTTTTTGGGATAAAAGTATGTTATCAGATTACATCTGGTCTTCCTTGAGGGAAACTGACCCTAACACATACAGAAGACAGAGTAATTTAAGTAATTTTTTTTTTTTTCAAGTTCCAAATATATAAAAAATGTAAAATTTAAATATTTCAAAACATTTACAGCCTAATCTTTTTCACACTTAATATCCAACTAGGGGCTGGTTACGCTACCAATCCACATTGGTTTCAACTTTGGGTAAAAAATAGCGTAAGTTATTTTTTTATTAGATGACACTAATACATATTCAAACTGAACTAATATTTTTATTTTAGACACTTTTTTTTTCTAATTTTGATGTCATCCTTTTTAATTCAAGTTAAAATTATATATTTAAAAAAACTGAAAACACGCTTATTACGCACTCAAAATTAAAAAATCATTTTAATATTCAACTTTGCCAAAAAGCATGGGGTGCTTTTTGGGTACGTATCTTTAAGAAACATAAAACTTTTAGAGTAAGATCCCAGAGCCGGCAAACCTATTTTATTTCAGCAAAGCTGAAATTTGAGACGGTCAACACCGACTTACTTTTGATGAAATTGAATAAGTATGGGATTGATCAAAATGTATTAAAATGGTTTGAAAATTATCTCGCATATCGAAAGCAGTTAGTTAAATACAATCAAGTGGCCTCCAGTACTTCAAATATAAATTCAGGAGTTCCACAAGGGTCAGTATTGGGTCCATTACTATTCCTGCTATTGAGTGATTTTTTTACAAAATAAAGATACATTGGTAATACAAATAAGTAGTAAATATATCATAGTTTTATATACATATAAGCACCTAGGTCTTAGTAGGACCTGTATGTGCATACTAAAAATTAAATTAATTGCATTTAGTTATTATTACTATCTAATCTAAAAGTCAAAATACCTAAAAGTCAAAATACCTGTGTTATTACAATAGAATAGTGCTGTGGGGCTGGTGAAACAATATGTAATATATAAAGTAGTAGCAGAGATCAATTAAAGTAGAAGGTTATCCTTAAATAATGCTTGAGTATTGTGAGTAGTTTTTTATGATATGGATCTTACATTTTTCCGAAAACAGTTTATAGTTACCTATGTTTCTTATTTCTGGTGGCAAAATATTGAATATTTTGGAGCAAGACATCTTGTAAATCTCATTAATGACATTGTGATGCATGTTAAAAAGTGTAAGATCAAACTGTTTGCTGATGACACTATGTTGTATTGTGCTGGGACACCTAATGAAATCACAGAATGTTTGAATGAGGACCTATCAAATATAAATAAATGGTTATGTGACAACAGCCTCAAGTTAAATGTTAGTAAAACAACATTTATGTTGATAGGTAGCAAACATCGCATTAGACAACTGTCACTGGATATTCATATTAATATTGTCAGCATTGAGAGGGTTACAACTTTTAAATATTTGGGAGTGATACTGGATCAAAACTTGAATCTTAATGCTCACTGTAGTTATATTCAGAAGAAAATAGCCACGAAAATTCATCTTTTATATAGATTAAATAATAAAATAAGTCAATATGCTAAATCAACAATATATAAATCAATAATAGCACCTCACTTCTCTATTTTGTAAGCAATGAAAATCTTGATAGAATACAGAAGCTTCAAAACAGATCCATGAGAGCAATACTGAATTGTAATAAACATACACCTGTGAAATACATGTTGGAAACACTGTCTCTTATGTCTGCTAAACAAAGGATAACATTGAATATGCTATTGTTTATTTATAAAATTAAACACAATATGTTGCCAAATTATCTGAGTGAAGAGTTGACCTACTCAAGTAGTATTCATACACTCCACTAGAAATAGTATGGGAAATTTTTATATCAACAGAGAGTATATAGGTTGTGAATCTGTTTAGTTCTGGATTGATTTTATTCAATAACTTACCTATCCACCTCAAAAACTGATTCATTGAATTTATTCAAAATAAAGTGTATGGCATATATATTTGTAAATGTACCTATTTTATCTTGTTTATACGATGTGACTTGTCTCTTTTTAAAATTATTGTTGTATCTTATTTATTATGAAGTGACTGTATCTATTATGAAGAGCATTATTTGCTATAGTTATATATATATATAAATTTCAAGTATGAATAGTGTGTTATGTAGTTGAGAATGTATGCGTACTTGCTAGCTTGAAATTGCGAAATGATTTGGTTTTGGGATGAATATTCAAAACAAATCATTTCTCAATTTCGATGGGAAAAATAAATAGAAAATCGACAGGCCTGGGGATTCGAACCCTTGCCAGTTTTTTGTATCAGAGCTTAGATCTTGCGCCTTAGACCGTTTGGCCAACTGGACGATATTCATTGTCAAACGCATTACAATACTTCAACAAAAGTAAGAAAGTTTTGTATGTATTTCAGCTTTGCTAAAATGACGTAGGTTTGCCGGCTCTGGGATCTTGGACTATTAATTGATTTAGACAAGACATCCCACCCTTTTTGGCATAGTCATTGAATATTAAAATCATTTCTTACGAGTGCGTTAAAAAACGAGTTCTTATCCTTGGAGAGACTTCTAGGGAAAAAACGGAAATTAATGCTACAAAGAAAACTACGTTGTCAGCTGGGGACAATATGGCCAATTGTAATCATTTTATTAATATTTATAATTAGTTTTTACCATACATATTATGTATCGAATCCAAATGAAATTTAATCTTCATAATATGTACAGAGATTATAATAACAGTGAAGAAGTACTCCAAGTAGTTTAGCCTCAAAATTATAACAAATTTTATTCCTGTATTTTTTGCGACTGGTGGTGAAATTTACTTTTCATCGCCACTTGTGAAAAATTTTATTTTTCGCAGCTAGTGATGAAAAGTAAATCATTTGATAACGTCGAGTTGTGAAAAGTATCACTTCAAATGTCAAAATTAGTAAAAGATAATTCCATAACTTACGTATTCAAATTAAAATGTGTCCAATATTGGATTGTGTCGTCTGGTTAGTTTTTTAATTTATGAATCACGTTATGGAGTAAGTGAATCAATTTGAATGCTTTTCAAAGGGACATTTCAATAAAGTCAGATTTGAATAAATTTCAACATTTGTTCCAATATGTATGGAGCTTGAACCAATATTTATCAGATGTTGGAGTAAATTGTTTAAATGTATAATGAAATATAACAAATGCAAAAAATATTCCATGATATCTCGGATACAATTGTTCAACACTTTTTCAACAGTTCAGCAAGGTGTTCATTTCTTCCAGTAGGTTCATTATATTGCAATGTATATTTTTCGTTGTTCTCATGTATTTTATTTCAATCTTTGTATAGTTGTTTCTCCTATTCCCCCTGTGGTGATATTGCATAAAATATATTTGTTCAAAAACTCATATGACATGTTTATCTATGATTTTTTTCTACTTTCTGAAATCTTATTTGACATTATTTGTAGAGTTTAGAGTACCAAAATTCAATCAAATCTTTATTAATTTCAAGTCTTACTGACAAATTGTATAGAAAATTTAAACGTCGGAATCTGAAATGATTTTCGAAACAACCACTCAAGAAATAAAGTGCACATTACTGCAACCAACCATTCCTGTAGCAAAAAGGTCATTGGACATTGAAATAACATTCAAAATTGAATTAGTCTCAGTATCAATTTCTGTGTCTAGTTTAATGTTGTAGGTATTCAATTACTATTCAAATTGAATATTTGATCATTCTCGTATTCACGTTGTGGAAGAAAAAAGGAATTGGCATTCCAGAATGCCATGAGAAAAACATCAATTCCTGTAGTGTTTTATTTACCACCAGATACATAAAAAATAACACATCAATGTAATTACAAAACAAACTCTTTAGTCACTTAATAAGAAAACACACATGAGAAATATGCTGCTAATTACATTCAGCAAGAATGAATATCTACCATCCAATTTGATAAATTTGAGTTTTAAATCAAGGTTCATATTCAAACCTTGTAGATTCAGCTTAATGTTTATGATGCAATCAAATACTTGTGGATTTAATATGGTGCATATCTCCTGGAAGGTGATGGTCCTCTCATTCCAGGCCTGTAAAAGAATACATTTGAATCAAAATCCCTTGAAAGTTCATAGTTTCTGGTAAATTCTAAGGTTCAACTAGACACTTAGAGGAAAAAACATTTCGAAATGAAAATCAAACCAACCTTCTGTCATCAAACGAATCCCTGCTAAAATCCTCGTACATCCTGCTCCTGCTCAGGCCAGTCATACCCCCAGATGGTGGAGGTGACCGTCTGCTGAACATACCATAATCGCTTCCTGCGCTGCTGCGTGAGAATCCACTGTCTCTCAAGCTGCCGCTCATACTGCTCGATGGACCTCCCCTCAGTCCAATAGATGGCATGGGTGGTAGTGGCTCCCGGCGTGGAGGTAATGGAGGGGTCATGAAGTCCCCCCTGCTGCCACGCATGCCAATGTCACGACTTGGTGGCATGCCAGAGTAGCGACGTTCATACATGTCACGGGAATCATCGAAACGCCTGTCATAGTATCCATCATAGCTGTCCTACATTGAGCACAAATATCTATTAGGATGAGCTTTTCAAAAATGCAGATAGGAGAACACAATTTCTTTACAAAAACTAATATCTTTAAAAAAACAATCGTTTAGTTGTGACTATTTCATGTACTTTCTCCTATCTACTTATTGGGTTATGAAGTGATAATTTGATGAAGTGAATTCATACATAATTTAGTTGTGACTATTTCATGTACTTTCTCCTATCTACTTATAGGGTTTTGAAGTGATGATTTGATGAAATGGATTCATACATAATTGTATGTCGATGCCCTGATAGATTATTAAATTGTAAAACAATGAATTGATGGAAAATATGGAACTGCCATATTTTCCCATAAGTTCAATTCTCGAAGAAAACATGCCACATGATATATGTACTTCATACTTCAGTCAAATGAGACTGTCAAGTCTGATATATAAAAAGTACCTTTAATTACAGTCAGTCTGTGTACAATAAAAAATTCCACAATAAAAAAACTATGATATAAATATACAGGCAAAAATTTTGCGTTTTGTTTTAATATCTTGCCAAGTAGAAGATATGGCAAGATTGCTGCAACAATGTGGAGAGTTAATTATACTGGAATACTGAGAATGTTATTTTTAAATGAGCATTTATCATGTTTTTCTGACCTTTTTCCTGATTTGCCTGAAGTAATAAAAAGTTTAAAAAAAATATCGCGTACCCCAAATCGACCCATCATTCGGTCGCGCAGGAAGGGTGGTGGTGGCGGCGGAGGGTATGGGTCTCTTCCGAACATACGGTCACGGAATCTGTCTGGTCCCATGCCCTTAGGGCACTCCTTGGACCAGTGACCACCGCGTCCGCATCGATAGCATTGCTCCGGATCACCCATACCGGGTCGTTGACGAACGCGACTCGTTGATACTTGCACCTTCATTGGTTGACCGTCCACAATTTGACCGTTTAGTTCTTTAATTGCTTCGTTCACGTCGCCCGATGACTCTAGATGTACGAAACCATAGTTTCGAACAATGTCACACTCCACCACGGTGCCGAATTTTTTGAAAAGTTCGCGGATCTGCGGAGCCTTTGTGTTATCCGTCAAATTTCCAACAAAAATCTTCGTCGTTGGTGTCTGGGGCGCTTTCCGACTCTTAGCAGCTTCACACTTGATTGGCTGTGTGTTCAACAGGTGTCCGTTTAGATTTTGAATCGCTTCGCGTCCTTCCGACTCGTTCTCCATGTGGACAAATCCGTAATTCTTGACCACGTCGCATTCTACGACTTTTCCGTATTTTTCAAAAAGAGGACGAAGATCTCCTACAGCCGTTTTCTCGGCGAGGTTTCCGATAAATATTTTGAATGTGCCCGCGCTGCTAAAACCCGGCATACTTGCGACGGCGACTTCCGGTTACGGCCTGAAACTCGTGAAAATGAACATATATGCAAAACACGGCGTCAACCACAAAAACCTTGAAAGACATCGGTTTTATCAAATAACCAAATACATAATCGTTACCTAAAAGCTCATTTTGTGATTAAATCATCAAGTACCTATATATTTAAATGTTTACAAATGGGGTGAATGTGCCTTTTGGCCGACCAGCGCCAGTTCTCGACCATTTTCGCATAAAACGCTCCAAAATAAGAAAATTATTGGACACCATGCAAATTTAATTTTACTTCTACTCTCTACAACATTTTGCGCATGTTCTATAACGTTCCCGCCAAATTTCTGTTTAAAATAGTCAGCCATTTATTGTATAATTTATATAATAATAATATAATTTCTATAAGTGTTATGAAAAGTGATAAGATCTGATTATTTTCTTAGGATATATGAAATTGATTCAATAATATTATTCCTAGGAATAGTATTCTAAAAGCTGCATAAGAAAGCAAACCAAAAAAATAATTATGCATTAGGAACTAATTTATACAATATTCGAATAAGAGTATTTGTAGTAACTTACTTACAATCTGACCTAACATGTATTTTTATTGACCAAAATATTGTACCAATAGTTTGGTTAATGTTTATATACACAAATTCCCAATTTTCCTTCCAGTTCATCCTTTGCTAATTTGCTAATATAAACTGAAGTTTGTTGGATTTAAAAAAAGTACCCAATGTATTCTTCTTCTATTAGTTTATTATATGCCATACTTTGTTTTGACAATTATAAATAATCTATTTTCTCTAAAATGGTTCAGAATATATTCAAAATGATTACAGATGTTGAAAGTTGGGTTCACGCGTGCTTCAACATTTATCTGAAATGGCTAGTAAGTTCGGGTGCAGCAGATCAATAAAATATTCATTTTGGTTTCGGTTTTCCAAAATAGATTGGAAGTAGATAGCGAAATACATTGATTAGATAGGGATTGAACTAGTTTATTACAATTTGTTGTTACTTTGAAACAAAGTTGTCTAACTGGATTACAAAAGGAATTATTTCCTGTTCTTGACCGGGCGGTCGAAAACCGGGTAGTGTTTTTTACAAATCCTTTTCTAACTTATAAGATGCAGATATTTTTCGCTTATTTTATGAAAAAATTTGGTTTATTAATAAGAAAGTCTGGCGCAAAGCCTACCATTTATGATATTTTATGCATTTTCAAATATTCATAGTGTTTTTTTGTGGTTGAGAGATAGCTTGAGGAAAGGACTATTGTCGACCATTAGTTTTATGGTGATCTAACTACGCGTTTGTATGTGTAAAATAAAGAGCTACTTATATTTTTTGTAAATGCCATCTACGAATAGGTATGAAAGATACAAGTAAATAAGTACATAATCGATATCAAGTACTTTTGGTATCGGTGGTATTGGTGAACCGACATTGTACAGCACACACCCAGTAAAGGATTTGTACAAACCTGTGCAAGGCACGAAATTACTGGAATGAGTGCTGTAAATGTGAACATCAGGTAAGGTACACTGGATAACGCGGAGGTAGGTGCAGAGGGGGTACGGGCCCAAGATCTCGGTGACTCCCACACTACCTCAATGAGGTGTTCATAAAGGATCCCCTCCCCCAAAAGTTATCAGTGGAAAGTAGCAGTATCAATACTCATTTGCTCCAAAGATATGTTGTAATAGTGTGCGTCCAGACTATGTGGAGCGCGGAAATGTATAATTACAATTTTGTAATCACTCACCATTGAATATTCAATATGTTTTGATTGACTCAAACACTTGGATTTGACATTTCCGTGTTCCGCATTGTCTGATAGCACACTAGTGCAGTTGGCAGCTTCATATTCCATTTCTTGAGTTCTTTCATTTGTAGCAAAGTGTAGCACCGATCTACACTGATGAAAATGAGCCTCTCTTTTTTTCCAACACAATACGGCATATAGTTCCACCTTTGTTTATGCTACCCCACACTATTTTACCATCAAAAGAATCTAATCTAATGTCTCATTTTTCATCTCATATCATTGCATTTGTTATCAATCAATCAATCTATTAGTTAAAAAAGTGTTCAATTACACCACAGGAGCCTACATTGTAACATACTAACTTAGGTAACACGTCAGATGAGCTTAAAAAAAGACAGACACAATCTACATAACATTAAAACTAGGCTGTCAGAAGCAAAAAGCAGTATTTGTACACAGAAAAATAGTATTTGTAAACGGAACAGTTGCACAAGTTACAATTAATAACACACACTGTACTTAACAAGACATGTTAAAAGCAACCATTTTTAAAACAATCGGTTAGAAAATTTCATTTCTGTAGAAATTCGTCAACGGAGTAGTGTGCTTTCAGCACAAGATGGTTTTTCAGCTTAGCTTTAAAGGAATGTAAGCTAGAGGCAGATTTGATATTGTCGTCATTATAGAGTCTGACACCAATCGATCCCGGATGATTCTGCGACACTGATAGTCTAGCGAATGGTTGTTGTAGTTTATATTTATTTCTAGTAGAAAGTATCAATTAGCAATCATAAGATAAGTTGAACTAATCATTTTACAATGGTAGTGTTAATACATACAAGTAACAAGAACAAAGTTGGCCAACTTTAACTTCTTTACAATTGAACCAAATTTTCTTCAATGCGCAACTACCATACAGACGACCGTGGATTGGTCAGTGCGATGACAAAAGCTAACCTAACTTTTCTCAAATTATTTTATTGTTGCTTACAAAAAGTTCATTTTGCCTGTTACAAGTAGTGACACAAGTAGGTATCGATACTTTTCATTCAATATCGATACCTACTAGGTATCGTTTCATCCCTATCTACGAATAATGTTCAGAAACAAGCAAATCCAGAAAATTTTAAAAGGGAAACATTCTCAATTGAATAGAATTATTTTTTCTGTAAAATGAAAAATCCACGATAAAAATAAAGTTATGCTGGTGAATATCTAACAGAAAACAATTTTTTCCCCAGCTAAAGCCACGCTGGACATTGAACTACATCTGATAGTGGTTTTCTGTTTTATGGTGGATTTATGCAGCACCAATTAACAATTATCAAGTAACAATTATCAATTAACAATTAGCAATTTTAAGTTCAACCATCATCCTACAATGGCCGTGTTCATGCAGACAAGTAACAATTAACAATTAACAAGTAGAAAGTTGGCCAACTTTTAACTTCTTACTTTAATTGAACCAAATTTTCTTCTAGTGCGCAACTAGTACGCAGATGACCGTGGATTGGTCCGTGCGATGACGAAAGTTAACCCAACTTTCACTGAATAAAATATTCTGGTTTGTTTTTGTTGTGGGTTGTGGCGTATTTTGAAATTTTATTTGTTTGTGAAAATATACTGTAAAAATGGAAATTGATGATGCCATTTTGATCGACCTCGTTCGGCAATTTCCCGTGATGTGCGCATGCTTACTTTTCTTCTTTAATTATTAATTGAATGTGCATAAATACCATCATTTTCGTTACTTGTTAATTGCTAATTGTTAATTGATAATTGTTACTTGATAATTGTTAATTGGTGTTGCATAAATCCACCATTAGACATTCAACAAATAACTTCATTTTTATCATGGATTTTTCAATTTACAGAAACATATTTCTATTCAATGGAGAATGTTTCCCTTTTCAACATGAATACCCCACAAGAGGTTATTCTTGATAGTGACAGAAGTTTATCTGTGAGTCGCAGATGATTTGATTCCACATCTTATTTTATGAACACCCTGATCATATTTTCAAACAAATTAATCCAGAAAATCCTTAAAAAACGATAAACAGGGAGGGAACGAAAATTGTTTCAGTATCCTTCAGAACAATTAGAGAGGGCACTGAAAGAAATGAAAGAGAAGCAACTGATCAAGGAGGCGAGTAGGCTCTTCAGCATCCCAACCAAAAAATAATAATAATTGACTGACTCAGGGGTCGAAAAAAACCCGGTTCAGAATGCATTCTTACTGTGAAATTAAAAAGAAAACGATTAATAATTATTATGGACTGGTAGAAAACAGCGGTCATCAATCAGTGCGTTGTGGTCGAGAAATGGCAAATGGCGCATTTTCAGCCTATACACAAAAACCTTTAATTTGTAAGAAATAGAAAGTAATAATCAAATGTTTATATACCTAATCTACATGTTTTTTCATTCATTGAACTTCAAATTACTCTCGTGGTCGAAAACTAGCACATTCACCCAGAATACGCAACGCTCCGCCATCTGAGGATCAGTCCATATCAAACGTAATGGAAAAATTTACGCCACAAAAAAATAATTCCTCCTTTCGCAGAAACAGTACAAATGTTCAAATTTCTTCTTGTAAATTGAAATGTGTAAACTGGATATAAGGAGACATTTAGACTTCCGTCAGAAATCGCTCTCTGAATATGTACCTATCTCGATTCGAGACCACCAGACTATCATGTAATGAAAAATCGGTGAATGGTTAACTGAAAATGAATTCATCGGTTTGATTCTAGATTCTATTGAAATGAATACAAACTAGAAAAAATGCCATGGCATCATTTCGTATCTGAATCAATTGGCAAAATGGCGGATTGGGTAACGATGATGCATGTTGGATCCGGGTGTAAAATTAATAAACATATCAAACATGAAACTTCAAGTTGTTTCTTGAAATGTTTTGATACTGAAACGCAAATTCGATAAGAATAGACAGCACTCCTAATATGTGTACCGAAATCGCTAAGAGCATCCTGTGAAAAGATGAACTTTGCACGACGATGCATCCATCCATTTTCGATTTTGGCATCACGGACCGATTACCGATCGATTGAGGAAATGCCAGTTTATTCATTTTGATAATGAAAAGAAAAAAACTTACCTATTTATTGCAAAAAAGTGAAGAAGTTCCTTCTAATTCCCAGATAATACCAATGCGTAGCTTACGCGGCAACAAAACCCGACCACTATGCGGGAAGATGAAGCACAAAATGGTGGTTTACTCAGTTTCCTGCTTGAATCATGCATCAGTGAACGTTTCACGGTCACGCGCTTGCTCAGTGACGAATCGTCATTGCAGTGTTGCCGGAATTTTTGCGTCTTTGACATATATTTTAACTATTGACTAGTAGAGCTCATCCAGTATTGAAACGACCACTTTGGCCTACCCCCACCTAACAACCAATTTTTATCGAAGATACCCGAACCATTGTCTAACTATGGCTATTAATAGAAATTCCATAGGCGTACCAAATTATTTGGTATAGGCAATTCACGAGACGTAGAGAACTTACACTCCTTTAACTTTCCTAACACTCCTATTTCGTTTTCCGCTACTGAATAGTTCTTAACACTGGGCATTTTGGCAAGGTAACGAGTAAACTATTGCAAAGTTGAATAAATAACTGCACTACCTATTTATTAATTAAACAAACCTAACCTTTCAAACGCTGCATGCCAAGACACTGGTGAAGATTCGCCGTAGCACAGCAAATCGTGTCTACTCGTGTTTTCCCCCTCTCTACCTACCAAAAGGTCGTTTCAATACTGGA
The DNA here is from genome assembly GCA_018342105.1 of Gonioctena quinquepunctata. Classification (NCBI taxonomy): domain Eukaryota; kingdom Metazoa; phylum Arthropoda; class Insecta; order Coleoptera; family Chrysomelidae; genus Gonioctena; species Gonioctena quinquepunctata. Next base: position 622,999 of record JAFIRS010000233.1, on the reverse strand, counting down.
TGAGCTCTATGTATTATAGTGGGTTTATAGTTTCAATTAAACTAAGAATGAAACTAACAATTGAGAACTAAGAATGTTGAATACAAAAGAACGTATATGAAGGTTTATACATTTACGTCTGTCATTTAAATTAAGAATTAATAATTACAAAGTTGGTTAATTTTCAACTTAACAACTAAAAATTTAGAAATGTTCTATAGGGAGCAAATGAAAACTCACTTCGCTAACACGAGCGTATATGCGAAGAAACGGAACGAAAAATAATCTGTACTAGAGCTCATCCAGTATTGAAACGACCTGTTGGTAGGTAGAGAGGGGGAAAACACGAGTGAAACGATTTGCTGTGCTACGGCAAATCTTCACCAGTGTCTTGGCATGCAGCGTTTGAAAGGTTAGGTTTGTTTAATTAATGAATAGGTTGTGCAGTTATTTATTCAACTTTGCAATAGTTTACTCGTTACCTTGCCAAAATGCCCAGTGGTAAGTACTATTCAGTAGCAGAAAAAGAAATAGGAGTGTTAGGAAAGTTATAGGAGTGTAAGTTCTCTACGTCCCGTGAATCGCCTATACCAAATAATTTGGTACGCCTATGGAATTTCTATTAATAGCCACAGTTAGACAATGGCTCGGGTATCTTCGAGAAAAATTGGTTGTTAGGTGGGGGAAGGCCAAAGAGGTCGTTTCAATACTGGACGAACTCTACTCGTAAACATTTTCCGTCGGCAAACGGTACATCAAAAGAGCTAATAGTCAATGTGGACTCGAGTGGGGGCTGTCAGTTGTACAACCGATTCGTCTGGACCAATCAAATTGGACATAATGCTGGCAGCTGTGTCTCTACGATGGGAGGTCATAAATCACGCGTTATATTTGTATTTTAATAGCTCTGAAAGATTAAAAACCAGTAGCGTCTATGGTCTTGGTGTGTGCCGATCGAAATACGTTTTAGGATATAATAATAACCTACATCAAACAATGAAAGAAATTTATTTTTTCTTAATGTATTTGTATAAATAAAAGCTTGTCCTTAATTTTTTTTTTATTTTTCATTATTTATGAAGTATTTTTAAAATCTTAAAATATCTAAATAAAATTAGTTATCTCCACTGCTGCTCACACGATTTCGCCGCAAGACTTTTTTATGCTTCTGCAATTGATATTGGGAAAACTATAAATTGTAACTTTGAATCATGATTTGTCAATAAGACTAAAGTACCATTTCTTCTTCTTATATAATTATATACATTGAATACATAATAATTATTTAAAGTCCGACCCTTTATACATTGTTTATTGCCAAGCTCTGGTTTAACAATCGGATCGACCCAGGTAGAGTTTTACTGCAGTCATTAGGTCAGAACCATTTATCGTGAAAAATACTATGCGTTCGAATTCATTCAGCAGTAGAGGCAAAGATATATGATCCAAATTATTTTCATTTCTTCACTCTACAACACTCTACAACAGCTATGATTTATTTTAATTCAAAAAACATCTCAAATGCTTCCTGGACCGTTTTCAGAAGTTTAATATCTATCAATTGGCTCTGAAAATGAAACATGGATTGTGGTTATGAACATTATGGAAACATTAAGTCTCGAGCTCATTATGAAAAAAGAAAAATCGGTTTGAAATATGGAGCGTTTTATATAGGCTGTAAAGCAGCCTCTGAAAAAAGTTTTCTGATTGGGAATTCCCAGAAGTATCTTCGCTTGTCTCGTACCTACCTTGTAGATCTTCCCAATATTTGGAATGTTTATGGATTCACTTCACTTCTCAGTTTTTCTAATGTATTATTGCTAATCCCGCAGAAGGTTTCTGGTCACAAGAATAGTGTTTCTGACCTTTTTTGCGAGTTTATCTGATATTTTTTTTCCAGTACTTCCTGAGTGGTTGGTTCTAGACCAATAATATACTTCTATTCCAGTTCATTCTGCCTTGCAGAGCCATATCTGTGTACCATTTGATGTCGTTTCTGTACAGCTCCGAAATGGTCAGTGTTTTAGTCCCACTCACTTCTGCAGCTTAGCTTTTTGGTAAATTCTTTCACTAAGCTGAACTTATTTGGCACGGCGTCCTAGATCATGCCCCATATTTGATCATGCCAGGGAGGGGGCGTAGTCTTATGCCTAATGATCCCCTCCTTATCATTCTATGCGTGTTTTTCCCCACACTCTCCATTAGGATGTGAAGGTATGATCTGGTATTCTCACCAAAATCGACAGAAAAAAAAATCACATGACCAAGATTTGGTCACTGATAAAAATTCCTAATATACATTTCAAAGATTTGGTGAATTCACTCAGTACTTTCACAAAGAGTTATGTACAAGAAATCGCATAGATTGAGGTACGGAGAGGTTAAAGAGCCATATCGATCCCCCTACAATCAACTTTCATCAAAAGTTAGTAAAAACTTTTTTTGTGGAAGAGTTTTCTTCCGTAGTTGAAAAGTTTAAAAACACACTTCCCGCAATATGGACAGAAAAGTTAAAATAGCTATTTATGTACCAAGTGCGTTATATAGATCCTAACGCCCGGAGGGTAACATTCACCCGAGGGCCTTTGGCCCGAGTGATGAATGTTGCCCGATGGGCGTTAGGATCTAGTAACGCTCGTGGTGCATACAAGATTTTATTTTTCACGAAAAAATTATCTTAAACCACGTTGTTTACTTTATAAATTTCTTCTCATAGTATTTACTGCGTTCTGGTCGGCAACTGAGCACAAGTGAGCTTCTATGCAATTACCATAGAAACATTGAAGAGGTTGCTAAGGGTTGTTTATTTAATAAAACGACGCTGCATTTTTGTAAGAATTGACAAGCTTGTTAGTGGAGGAAACTAAAAACGGTTGTGTTCATAATAATTATGGAGATCCCACAGAATGTGACGCTGAAAAAGCGTTAGGAAATTTACTGCCTGTGAAATCCATACACTTATACAAGAAGGAGTATGACCATTTTCTGAAATGGAAAGATGAAAACAGAGTGAATACCGTAAATGAAACTGTCTTAATGGCATACTTCCAGGAACTGGTGAGTTTATTTCATGAAAAATATTAATATTTTTTATTTATTTTACATTATTTCAGTCTGAACAATATAGTGCAAATAGTCTATGACCAAATACTCACAACTGAAATATATTGATTGTTAAAGAAAATATTAATATATCAGCATTCAGTCAACTGATGGCATTTCAAAAAGTTAATTCAAAAGGATACATTCCTAAAAAATCAAAGGTATTGGAAGGTGGACAAGTATTACTTTTCATAAGAAAAGCTCCAGATGATACTTTTCTGCTACATAAAGTTGTTCTGGTAATGGGCGTATTTGGAGGCTTAAGACGTGATGAAATGGTCAAGATGACAGTTGATGACATTGAAGACAGAGGAGCCGTTTTACTGATCAAGGTACCAGAAACCAAGAGACCTGCACCTCAAAAAGTTTCACCATTGTTGAAGGAAGCGAAATAGGAGCCTTGAACTTAGTTAAAAAGTACATTGCACCAGGACCAAAAGGATGTAAACAACGTAGGTTTTTTTTAACCTACAGAAATAATAAATGCATTGAGTTACCTGTAGGTAAAAATACTATGGGAAGTGTTCCTTCTATCATAGCGAAATACCTAAATTTGGAAAACCCGAAAGGTTACACCGGACATTGTCTACGCCGAACGTCGTCAACGCTTCTTGTTCAAGGTGGTGCTTCCTTTGAAACACTAAAATTACATGGAAAATGGAAGAGTAGTACCGTAGCGGAGAGCTATATTGAAGAAAGTATCTCCTCGAAGAACAAAATTGCTACAATGATAGCCCATTCTGTTTCCGAAAAAGAAAATGTTAACGTTCCGAACGAAACCGAATGCACATTGAGGTGTTCATCATCGGTCAACTCACAGAACTTCAAACTTGGTACTAATTTTTCAGGAACATTTGAAAATTGTAATTTCTATTTAAGAGAAAATAATTAGTCCCTTTTTATGTACAGTTATAAATAAAACTTTTCTGAGTAATTAATTTATTGAACTACAGAAAAAAACATTTAGCGGGCGTTATGATTCATAATGCCCTCCATAACGCCCCGGGCGTTATGGGTAATAGCAACCGTTGCCAAGGTATTATAAAGCAGTAACGATCCAATGAAAAATAAATAAAATTATAGTTTTAAAAACTAATAAAACACGCTTTTGTAGCAATATGATCTGAAAAGTTGAAAATAATAAGAATAAATAAGTCGACGACCATAAAATTAATTCTAATGTAAAAAAAAGCGTTGGGTGCACTCTACTTACTTCTCATAATGGCTCTACCTTTAAAAATTCAGGACAATAAATATATAAACAAAAAAAAAATTGCGATTGGAAATCATGCTTGTTTCCCATTGTTCAAATAAAAATTTGATTATTCAAGGATTTTAAATAAAGTTGTGGATCGTGAGAAAAGGAGCAAACATCGCTCACTGAATACATTTATCATGAAATTTGAGACATTTTCGTGTCATTGAGAAGTTTGTGCTTTTCCCCCCGTTTTATGAAAATCCTGGATATATTAATAAACATGAATTTATGTGAAAGATAAGTGCCATGTGAAGTGGAATGAATAGAAAAATCGAATTAAACGGTTTTTTTCACATAAAGGATTCAATATAAAATTGAACCAGAAAATGGTAGATCTCAGGTGAAAAACAACTACTTTCCTGGCAAATACCACGCAGAACGTTGAATGATATTCACCTGAAAATCCATGCATACTTCCATATAATATCAATGGACATTGAATGCAAATGTTTCTTTCTGATAAGCTCGATTATGTTTAATTTATGTCGTGTTCACCTAACAATCCGCATACCGGTTTCAGGCTTCTTGGCCCTCATCATCATCAGAAAGAAACATTTGCATTCAATGTCCATTGATATTATATGGAAGTATGCATGGATTTTCAGGTGAATATCATTCAACGTTCTGCGTGGTATTTGCCAGGAAAGTAGTTGTTTTTCACCTGAGATCTACCATTTTCTGGTTCAATTTTATATTGAATCCTTTATGTGAAGAAAACCGTTTAATTCGATTTTTCTATGAATTTATGTGTTCCGGTAATGAACTTGGTCGTTTTCGTTGTACATTTTAAGTCCCCTAAATATCATATTCCTGAAAGTTTGGTGAAATACGGAACACGATTTCAATATATTATAGAATGTTGGCCCTACTGTTTCAAGTCCGCCATGTTAGCCATGTCGCATTGAAGGTTAGTTAGTTATGTTAGGGATTTTATGGCTAGCAAGTTGCATGTTCACGTAGAAAGTGTGGTTAAATTTCCATTCTTACTAAAACAACATGGACGTTGTAAAAGAAATTTTAGAAAAATCAGCGTTGGACGCTGAAAAGTACAAAACCATAACTGTACAAAAACACATTGACTTGGAATATGACTTAGGATCGCTCTTAGCATCAGATTCTAATGATTTCGACATGAAACTTTTGAGGTATGTCTGAAGGATTTGTTTTGATTGTGGTATTAAACTTTTCACTTTGTGTTTCAGTAAAAGGAAGAACGATTATTTATTAGATTTAGCAAGGGATAATGCCCAGTTGCTAATAAATCAAATTTGGGATTTGCCAACCGAACGAGTAGATGAGGTGATAGTGGTGAAACTGCCCCCGCAACGTACAGTGTTACCTCGTATGAAGCCTGTACCTCGACCCAAACCTCTTACTAAATGGCAACAGTTCGCCAAGGATAAGGGTATACAAAAAAAGAAAAAAAGCAAGCTTTCCTGGGAGGAACAATTACAAAAGTGGGTTCCAATGTACGGTTTCAAGAGAGTCAAAGCAGAAAAGGAGAAAAACTGGGTATTAGAAGTTCCTGGAAATGCTGATCCAATGGAAGATCAATTCGCTAAGAAAATCAAAGCTACTAGTGAGAAAGTTGCCAAGAATGAGTTGCAGCGATTAAGAAATATAGCTAAAGCTAAGAAAATTAAGGTTCCAAGGGTGGGAATAACCAACTCGGATATATCTTCTGCCAAAGATGTAAGTATTATTGGAAAAAATGCAGTTTAGAGAGAATCCACAGATTTGAAAAATACAGTAATGTCCGCATATAATGAACCTCAAGGGATCGACGAAAACGGTTACAAATGATAATACATATCAGGAATTAGTTATTTTTATTAAGGCATAAAAATAGTTGGTTTAATTTTTGTGAAATGAATATCCTAATATAATTTATTTCTCTTTGCTGAGAAAAATATTTCAAAGGTCCCTGATCAAATTCCAGAATTCATAGGCTTTTTATTTTGTTTCTATACAGTTTTGTCCATTTTCGAACGTTCTCATGACTTTTTTCTTTATTTTTCCAAATTGTAGCTACCTGAAATTAAAACATTAGGGGTGCTACACATGTCTTCATGCAGAACTCACCATTGATTTTCTGAATCCCATTTTAGAACAAACTTCGCTTTGCTCCACACCTTGTTGTAATCACTCAAAGTAAGAGCTTTAGGTTTTTTTTTTAAATTATGTCTCTTATGGTTGTACACCTTCAACACATTGAATAACGAATAAACTAACGCAATTGTGTAAATTGACTGGCAGCAAGCCTCCTCATGTGCCGTCGAAAGATTTCGGGAAATCCCCTGCTCACTCAGTAACATACCATTTTAAGTTCCTTATAACCGATTTTTTTAATTAATATACCAAAAATTAAAGTTCATTTTATCCATAAGTTTGTTATGTAAGAGTTCGTTATTTGCAAAAATACCAACACATGTTTAATGATTCTTTACGTTGTACCCCATAGATTGAAAGTTTGTAATAAGCGGATTCGTTATAAGCAGATATTACTGTGTATATTTTTTATGAAATGAACAAGCCTCAGTAACCCAAAAATCCGGTGGTTAGTCATAAAAAAAAAAGAAATTTTTTAAATCCATTATTTTCACGAAGGTAAATTGGACTCACACAATTTGGGACATATTTTTTGTCTCATAGTATTACGGCCAAAACCGTATAAAATCGATAGAATGGATTATCCTGAACCCGAAAATATCTATATCAGAAATGTTCTGCGTATCCTCTGACAACCGAATTTACAAAAATGTCAACAAATTTTACCAAAACTGTATTATGGTATTCCGTCTGATTTTCGGAATGTAGGTGAATGTAGATCTAAGGTAACGAGAACACGTTTTTCAGACGCCAGTAGGGTAGTGTGTACCCCGCAGACCATTTAAAAAAATTAAAAATGAGACAAAAAAAATTATAGCAAACCTTCTAAAAAGATTTTTTTTACAAGTGAATTTGGGTCAGTTCGTGCGAAAAAATTATTTTCCAGTATCATAGTTTTGAGCACATTATATTTTGAGACCGGTTTGAAAATGTTAAAAAAATTATTGATAAAATAAGTTGTCCACATGTAGAAAAAATTGATATCAGATAAATGTAGTGCAGCACCTTACTAATTAGACAACTTTTCGATGCTCAGAAATCATTCAAACATCGTATTGAGGCGTATTGCATTGTATGTTAAAGCTAATGAATAAGTTGGAGCTCTGAAATTGTCAGATCATGAATAATAAAGAGCTTACCCGAAACTAAACTAAAATTCAAGGACTTGTATAAATTGCACAAACAGAAATTGGGATAAGTTCAAAAAATACTGTTTATTGAAAGTTATAACATATGAACATTTTTAATCCCTATCGGAATCATCATCATTATTGTCATTGAAATCACTCTCCAAGTACTTCAATGTCTTCGTCTAGAAAATAAATATCGTTAGTTGAAATTATTCATTTCTTTATAAAAATGCTACAGTAAAAGTCATGTTAACTATACCTTTTGCGGATGTTGATTCTTTGTCTAAAATAACGGCGCTCAATTCTGGTAGTTGGTAACCGGAGAACCATGAAAAATCTATGCGGCCCTCGTTTTTATACCATCCGAAATCTGTGGGGTTTAGATCAGTTGGATTTTTCGTATGAGTGTTGCTCCATATTTTTGCAATATGTTTTATAGGCAAGAGATGCTGTTCCGAATCTGTTTTGCAAGGCGGAGATATAGAGTTGTAGAAGCGTGGTCATTTTTAATTTGGTAAGTTTTCAAATAGATTCAGCTGAGGAAACTGATGAGTTTTGTCAGAGAAATCGGCATGATGATGATTCTCAGATCACGTGGGCGCACAATGGGCCCAAGTAAAGAGGCCTACGAGCACGAAGTTCTCCGGAACTAGCCCACCATGTGCATAGAAAAAGTTTTGTGAAAATGTTTAATCTAGCCAAATCGACATCATTTACCAAAAATCAGTAATCCCACTGAACTCAAATTTATTAGACCAATTAGTATTCTATGTGTTTTGTCCAAAGTCTTTGAGAAGATCATACATAGTGGTAGTTTATTTGAAATAGATAAAAATCTAATTTACAAACATTCAAAATAATCATTAAAGATATACAATGCACAAATGAGAATCTACTTAGAAGATTATAATCTCCTACCTCCGCACCAATCAGGGTTCAGGACTCATCACAGCTGTAACACAGCCCATTTGAAGGTGACAGACGATATTCTCAAATATTTAGACGATAAAAAGTTGGTGTTACTTGTATTTCTAGACTATACTGAAGCATTCGATAGAATTAAACATGACCTATTACTAGCCATACTACACTATATTGGTTTCAGTGATTCTTCTGTTATGTTTTTCAAAAATTATCTATACTTTCGTTTTCAAACAGTCGAACTCGATAATCAACAGTCTGATTTTGTACACATAAAAAATGGGGTACCACAAGGATCAATTTTAGGCCTGTTGCTCCTCATTTTGTACACTATTGAATTACACAGAACTTTACATTATTCCAGTAGTCATTTTTATGCAGATGATGTTCAACTATATCTTCCCTCAACCGAAAGTAACTTATCTCTCTAGGTTCAGCATATGAATGATGATCTGACTGCTATAGTCGACATGTCGAGCAAACTGTGTCTATCAATCCTTCAAAATCAAATGCCATACTGTTTGGCAGAAACAAAGACGTCCGAATTAGGTGTTCACCACATATCAACCTCCGAGTCAATAACAAACTCATTCCATTCATAGATACCGTTAAAAATCTAGGCTTATTTATGGACTATACTCTGAGGTACAGGAAACATGTGAATACTGTCATCAGAAGAGCATTTTGCAATCTGAAACTTATCTACTCCAACAGATCATTTCTAGACAAAAAAAGTAAAATAATCTTATGCGAAGCCCTTGTCTTGTCTCACTTAAATCACGCAGATGTTGTCTTCGGCCCAGCCTTACTCAAATCGGATATAAGCAGACTACAATTGGTACAAAAGTTTATGTGTCCGTCTTATCTGTGGTTTAACCCTTTAACGGCGAAATTTGATTTCTTGAATTTTATCACGAAAAGGTATTAATTAGGCAGCTATAAGTAGATATTCAACAAAAACAAGATGATACTTCTGAAAAAAGTTGTTTATTTTGAGAAAAAAATCACCCTTACCTTTACGTAACGCTAGCGTAATGTGACATATAAAATTACTTAGTATCTTCTTCTTTTCCTCCCTTCATTCGGCACAAGCAAGTGGTTGCGACCGTCATACCTCAAATCATCTGATACCCTGTTTAGACTTACACTGGATCGTGATGTTGCGGGCTTTCCTGCTCCCTTAGGCGGAACTGCATATTTAGTAAGATATGTTTGCACTATCTGCCTTCTAAATACCAACTGTTTAATATTTTCGTGCTGTCTATAAATTTTCCATGCATTCACCACTGAAACATCCAATAACCAAGTGAAAATTGCCCACCACCACTTTTTGCGCCTAATACTTATTCTATATCTGGCAGTATTCTCATCCAACAAATCAGTACCACCCATAAAACAATTATATTTCGTTATAAGTGATGGATGACTGACATAGATCATCTTATTTTCCACTCGAGAAAATCGTTTCACCCTTGTAGTTGGATTTGTACCATGGCACGTGGAAGCCGCAGCGACAACATTATTATCCACCCATTTTACAACAATTACACCATCGTCTCCATCAATGATAGAGCAGTAATCGCCTCTATTGCTTTTCTTCTGAAAATCTTTATTTTTCGTCAGTGGACAAGACTTAGGTATACGGTTTTCTCGAATTGTTCCCGTACCATCATATCCATTCTGCTTCAAATAATACAAAACATTGAAACCAGTAAATAAATTGTCGAAATAAAATTTAAATGGCAATTTTCTCATAGGTTCCGGAAACTCGTGAATCATGCCTATCATTGGCGAAATATTTATTCCAAATTCCTTTTCGAAAGTGCTCTGCCCTTTTGGATTTTTTCCTTGATATAAGTCAAAGTTTACTAAATAACCTGAAGGCGTATTCAAACACCACATCTTGTATCCGAACCTAATGGGTTTCCCGCGAATGAACTGTTTGCAGGAATGGCGCCCAAAATATTTTATCATTGACTCATCAAACTCGAGGTGTCCCTCCGGGGTCCAGTTTTCCAGAAATTTTTGCTCCACCATATCCATGAAAGTTCTGAGTTTCCATACTTTATCTGATTGATTAGGTGTTGTATTATCTGCGCAGTGTAAATACTTTAGTATCTGTCGAAATCTATCCCTACGCATAGCTTGGCTAACCATATGATTTCTCATATCATCGTTGACATCCCAATAAAAATATCTACCGGGTAGTTCAGCATAGCCTGATAAAATAAGAATAGCTAGGCAACATTTCATTTCATCACATGTTATTTTTGGATAGGTTTCATTCGAAAATAATGCACATTTATTTGATTGGTCGACAAGAAATTCAACAATTTGGTCGTCTATAAATTTTTCAAACATTTCAACTGGCGACAAATGAACATTCGAAAATCTATTTGATTGTTTTGGAAATTCTCTTGGAGATGGAATAAGGTCTCCGTCAATCCAACTTATTTGGATTTTACCTGGTCGCTCTGCTATCGGTCGCTCTGCTATCGGTCGCTCTGCTATGTTTCGTGTGGTACTAGCAGCAGCTTCAATTTGATTATTTTCCTCTCCATTATGAATTCTCACTTCAACATGAGCTGAGAGTTGTTGTCTGTTGAGATTGTCAATCGTGCCGCCTTCATCCTCTTCACCAGAGTCCTCATCTATGAGGACATTTGAGTCTGGAGGTTTTATAAATATTTCTCTAACATCGATATCATTCTCATAAACCATATTATGCGCATCTTCCAGAGTAAAACCTCGCCTAGAATAAAAATAATAATTTTTATTATTTTGCCCCCGCCACTGGCTAGCGTTACGATAACGTAACGGTGAAAAAAAATCAACAGAATAACAAAACCGTGCCGGTTCACTACAAGTTTACTATTCGGTTATAAAGTTCAAACATTCTTCTAGTGTTATTTGCTACTACCACGAATTTTATCATAAAAATAAAAATCTGTGAGTACTTACTCTAACCGAAAGTCCATTGTGTGATCACTCATACTATATATTCAAATTGAACACTTTGTAAAACAGAAATTAAAAGTAAAATCAGAAATACTCTTACTGTCACCGATTGTATGACTATCTGACAACTGATTACCATAGCCTATAATCGTGTTTACCGCTAAAGTTGGGACAGAACCATAAAAATAGAGTTGGGTGCGGCCGTAACATAAACGTAACACTAGCCGTTGAAGGGTTAAGGAAACGAAATAATATATCAACCCCTTTGAGAGAGCTGGGTTGGCTATCAAAAACGCATAATTTAATTAATTAATTAATTAAATGCATTCATCTGTGCTGTATAATAAAATCATACTCGAGAAGAAGCCACCATACTTATTTGAAAAAGTATCGTTCCGAACAGACGTCCACAACATTAATATCAGATTCAAGTCCAAATTGACACCACCTTTGCATAAATCCTCTCTCTATATAAAATAATTATCCATGTACAGTCTATCCCCATTCTACGTGTTCTGACATACTAACATATCATTACTTATATAGTTCTTTTTTGTGTCTTAAACATTATTATTGTATAGGTATATTGCTAGACACTGTAATTCAGCTTTCTTTTTTCTTTTCTATTCTCCATTAGCATATTAGAATAAAGGTTGAGTGTAAGAAAGTACTTACCCATCTAACACATGGGTAAATGCTAACTCTGCCCTTTGATAGTACTAGGAATCACATTTCATGTATGAATTATGTCTCACTATCAATAAAAACGATTATTATTATTATAACTTTTTTTGTAACCTTTCATGATCCTGGTAGCGATACAAATGGTTTAAAAAAAAATTGAACCAGGTTGCTATAATACAGTTCAGTTAAATTTGTAATTTTTTTTAAATGCGCCCAGGCCATGTGCTACGCCCAAAATCTCTGAACTTTTCCGTCATAAAATGACAAAATCTATGTCCATTTTCAATATCAGACTTAATATGATTGATAATACTGTCTGCCAATTTTTTTTGGCATAAAAATGGGCTCCCACGCAGCTGCTACGTTTCTGACCGTTACTGCTTACCTAGTCCGGTTCAGAATCATCTAATTTAACGATTTTATACGGTTTTGGCCGTAAAATGATGAGACATGGTTTTGGTCATGGGCTCTTGTAATGTTGGTCATGGGCTCTTGTAACTTACCAAGTCACACTCCGCTCGCAAACATATCATTAGCAGTGAGTTTTCTGGTTTTTTCCGAATTATTATTCAGACAGTATCGACAATTACTCGCTAGATACCAGTACATGCTACATCACTGACGTCAACCAATAGGCAACACCTACACCTTCCAACCATCTTCTTCCATAGACACATACATTCAATCGAAAGGGGGCATTTTAAAATTGAATAATATCTTCAAAATACATGACGACTGCCAAGATTTATTTTTATTTTCAAGCTTCACAATGAATAATCACATAAACCAAAAATTTTGGTGATACGCGGATTCTCCCTAAACTGTATTTTTACAATATTATGGTAGGAATGTAATGAAATAAATTAAATAATCCTATTTGAGGAAATACTGAGCTTTCATTATATGGTGGCTATAATTGGGGATTTTCAGTTGCAAACAGCAGTTACAGTGGCAAAAGCATCAACGGCTAGTCTTGGCAAATTTCAAAATAAGCTTCCCAAGGAGAAAGAGGCTACAGGTGTGGCAGCAATCACACCAGGAGCTACAAGAAAACGGAAACTACCTCCTGTATCTGGCGATGTTGAAAAGAGAGAAAATTTAGCTATTGTTGAATCAATATTAAACAAAAAACCGAAACTGGACATAGAAAAAGCAGTTGCTAGGCACATTAGCAATGAACAGTTAGAGTAAGTCTCATTTTGAAATCTATCTATGTCATGATGAATACTACATGCATATTCATATATCACTTCTAGATGCTTATGACTTCAATTTGAATTATATGATTGTTGATTCAATATTACTTATGAATTTTTAAAACTGATGTGATCCATTGTTCATTCATTTTTCAGGCGCTCTGAGGAGAAACAGAATTCTGGACAAAGGAGTTCGAAAAATAAAGGTAGAGGAAATGCTAAGAAACCGAAGAGTGGGAAAGGACAGAGGAAGGGAAAAACTGGTGGTGGAAGAAAGAGACGGTGAAATGTTGATATTTTTGTTAGGTGTATCTTCATGTAAATATAGGTGAGTTCTCTATGATTTCAGATTCTTTTTGCTGACAGGTGGCAGTTTTGTAAAATTATTTAGATGAGTGTGTATTAACTGAAACTCTACCAAAAATACTTTTTATTTCAGGAAGACAATTTTATTAAATATTGAAAATTATTAATTTTAATAGAAATTGCACATTGAAAATATTATTAAGGATGATCCCATCCGAGTGACGGATCCGATGATACTGCCATATAAATTAGGGCTCCTTGTCCTGGCAATGGTTTGGCAGCAATATATGTACGGTTGTCTGCTGACCACTTGCTCATGAATTGCGTGTGATCCTTTCGAACCTGCAAAACAGTGGGTTCTTTTAGTTGGCTTTGGATTTTTTAAATATAATTGTTGAAATTAACACTTTTTTCAACAATTTTTATTAATTAAAATATACAATTTAATGATTTTATATCTTTATAAAGATCAATAATTAAACTTACAAATAAAATTAAAGGTATAAATAAAAGCCTAGAATAACCCCTACATGGTAAACTGAACAAATAATAGTTATTTAATCAACTGGTGTATTAATGGTGACGATTAATGTTCGAGATCATCAATCGCCATATTAATATACGAGTTGATCACAAAAAAATTCAGTCGACCTCGTTTTTGGGGTCAACGTAAAATTTTCGATATCTATTTCCTTCAACTAGGAGGAGACTTACAATATTTGGATTTTAAAATACATAAATTTTACAGTGCCAAGGTAAAATGATTTGACATTTGAATAATATTCGAATTCGTGTATGTTTAGTTGCCTATATCACAATTATGCATTAAAAGATAAATTGAAGGTTAATAGGGATCATTAATGATCGATTTCGTGTAGATTAAACAGACTCGTTAATACCAGGTCACCGGAAACAATTATTAAGTATACATTTTATATATTCGTATTAAAATGTCTTCTACTCGAATTTTTCACCTTTGGTGGAAGTGAATTTAATATTTTCAAATATTTATGGCGTGCTGTTGCATAATTGTATGGGATAATTTTTCTGTACATATACATTTATTTGTATTGATCTTGTTCCATAATTGTGATGTAGTTTTTCAACAACCAATTCATGATTTCTTATTAATAATTCTAATGCATACTTTTGTACGCATATTATCGGTTTTAAATGATGAGTATACATTCAACTCCAACCTATAATTGATATTGTTTTTCACTACAGATATATCAGATTCTGCTGTCACAAATGCTTCTTCCCATGTATGTATTGAGTGATTATATGTCAAGGATTGGTTGATAGATCTTTCACATTCACATTATGAATTCCACTGAGCTCTCAAACAACCAATAAATTTATTCTTGTTTTGTTTGATAGCATCAATTTATTTTTTATAGATTTTGCACTAGTCATGAAATTCCCAAATTAATTTTATACCTACCCATAGTCAATGAGGTTCTACTTTTTGAAATTATAGCCTAAGCAGCAGTTGACATTTCTGGCTATTTTTTCTCTTGAAGACACCCTGGATTACACGATTTTTTTATCCTGTTATAGATTTTCATTTTGACTAGCATGGGAGTATTTTCAATAAAATTTAGGATTCTACATAGCTTCAAGAACCAAATAGTAAATGCGTGAGGACACAACAAATAATTATTTCTCCAAACATGCTGTAAAATACAAAACTCCTATTTATATGAGCTCAGAAATTTTGTCTATTTTCAAATTTTTACTACAGCTGTTCTCATTCGATCACCAAATATCAAAGTTAATGATAATGACGCTCTCTGTAACTTACATAGCGGAGTAGCCAATTAACACGATAGTTGAAAAGCGAAACAATCTCAATGGAATATTGAAAAGGAAGATTTTTCTTAAATCTATGATAAAAATTAGGTTATTTTTTGTAATATATACCAGAAAACAACTACTTCCCCGGCTAAAGCCACGCTAGACATTGAACTACATCTGATAGATATTGTGAAAGAACCTTAAGTCAAAAGAATCCAAAAGTGAAAATTGGCATTTTTATTGAGATAGTTATTTGATTTTTTATTCCAGCCTTAGGAAGTCAATATTTTTTTTATCAGTCTTGCTTTGGAAAATAAATTCATTCAAAGTGAATGAAGTTTTAGCTAACCGAAACCTAGTCAGACGTTTTCACAAGAAAAGAGTTTGTGAAAGAAATAACTGTGACACTATTATGTTACATTATTGATCGTAAGAAAACCAACTGAATCTTTAAGGTTGGAGTTTTGGTTATGTTATTACAGTTGATAAAAAAAATATAGTTACCTCAACAAGATAATTATGCTTGTAAAAAAATATCCTTCTTCAGACTATTAATAAATAAATAATAATAAAAAATCGTTTATTTCAAGTAAAAAATTATTTCAGTAAGTACTTAAGAAGCACAATAAATTTGAAAACTTGTGCTGTTCAAATAATATTGCACTTTTATATTATATTATGTTTTTTTAAATTAAAAAAAATTTTAAAAAAAAAATATATTAATAAGACAATTACAGGAATATATGGTTAAAGTTAGTGCTTAAAATCCATGGTTTTATATTTCTTTTTATCTTTGCAAATTTTACTGCTTTAGCTTCCTGTGGTAAGGAATTATAAATCTTTGGAGCCAGATATAATAAAGATCTCTTTACACTAGTATAAAAAATTCTAGGTAACATACGTGCATGTTTACTTTTAGATCTAGTATTTATCTCTGATTGGTGATTAGTTATACTATCATTGATTTTGTTATTACACAATAATCTTATCACAGATTTAATATATAGTTGTTGAATTTGGAAGACATTGGCCTCATTAAATAGGTCTACAGATGGAAACCTTTTTGACTTAAATAAACATATTTTCAATAATGCTTTTTGAGTTACTTCCAATGGTAGCAAGAAGTTTTTGAAAGTAGCTCCCCATATGCAAATTCCATAATTTAGAACCGATTCTGCCAATGCATAATATATATTTATCAAAGATTTTTTTGATATCGAATTTCGTAATATGTAAAATTTGTGTAGTAATTTAGGTAGTTTAATATTAACGTAGTTAATGTGTGTATCCCATTTTAAAAGATTATCAAAATTTACATCCAAGTATTTTATGTTATTAACTGAGCCAATTTTTATATTACAGTTACATTGATCGTAATTATCACAATCATATTCATGAATAACAATAGAATCAATATGTGGTAGACCAGATTTTCTCATAGAATAGCAAACGAATTTTGTCTTATCAGTGTTAACTGTGAGTAAGCTACAATCTAACCAATGTTTTACAGTAGAGATAAGTTTTTCCGCTTTTTCAATTGCATCTTTCCAAGTATCAGCTTGAATAATTACATTTATCATACGCAAAGCATACCAGACAATCTCCAGTAGCAACTGAAAAAATTCCATTCACATATATGGAATATAATAAGGGCCCAAGGACAGTACCCTGTGGCACACCACATTCCACCAGACACGGTGGACTCAGAGCATCTCCAATTTTAACTTGTTGCTCACGTTTATCTAGGTAAGATGCGATTAGTTTATTTGGCAATTCAGAGATGCCCCAATTATCCATCCGTTCCAGTAGATTGTGGTGTGGCACAGTGTCGAAAGCCTTCGCCAGGTCGAGAAAAATGGTCATGCACTTTTTGTTTGAATTAAAGCTGGAGACTAACTGACTGCTTACCTTTATGAGGGCATCCTCAGTACTACATGACTCTCTCAAACCACATTGATTACATGAAGGAAGTTTATTTTTATTTATGTAGTTAGACGAAGTTTAATGCATTTCTCAACAACTTTACTGACACTACTGGTCAGAGCGATTGGTCTGTAATTTTGTAACCTATCCTTAGGTCCATTCTTATGTAGCGGTACTATTATTGTATTCTTAAGTGAGTTAGGAAAGATCCCTGTAGAAAAAATCAAATTTATTAAGCAAAGTAAAGGCTGAATAAGGTATTTATGATATTGTTTTATTATCATATTTGAAATGTTATCCAGGGCGCAAGAGTTATTATTTTTGAGTGAACCTATAATAATTATCAATTCATTTTCATTAATATTGTCTAAAATAAGTTTTTGGTCTACCTTATTTAAATTAGGTGTAACATTTTTTGGGGTTTTTATTTTTGACGCTAATTTCCTTCCAACAGAGCTAAAATATTTGTTAAATTCTTGGGCGATATCTTTTTCATGTAAGTAATCTTTATTATCTTCGCCAATAATCCTAGTTTGCCTTCAATTTCATTAGTAGCATGCTTTATAGTTTTCCAAGTTTGGTGAGGATTTAAAATTTTTTTCCTAATCTTTATTCTTTTTTTTTTTAATACATCAAGAGGATAGACTGCTGATAATTTTTTTAGCTTGTCACGTTCTCTAATAGATGCCAGTAATGCTTTTGTTATCCAAGGTTTTATAATTCTATTTTTGCATTTTATATATTTTTCACTAGTGCAATAGTCAATATGTTCAGATACATTATTTATAAAGTTATTAGCACAAACATTCTCCGATCACATCTGTCCATTTTTCCAGGCTGAGACGAATTGCTAATTTTTGTTCATCTAGTTTTTTTTGTATATTTTTTGGAATTACAAGTTTTGTTTTTGTTTAAAGTTTATTCAGAAGAATGGAATGATGATCGGAGTATCCACCCCTTAAAATTATACCCTCAGATTCAAAATTAGATTTAACAAAAAAGTTATCAATACAGGAGCGACTACCACCAACTTCCCTGGTAGCACTATTTATTTTAGTAACATATCCATTTGAGATTAATGAACTTAAATAATTATTAGTAACAAAAGACTGTTTCATGAGATCAATATTTGTATACCGCAAAAAATTTCTATCTCATTTGATGAAACTAAATTGTGTAAATATACATTTATACTATCAGTAAACAATTCTTGGCTTATAGTAAAATTCAACTATGTGTATGGCAATAATTCGGTTTTTGAGTAATTTGTACTATGAAATGCAGGAGGGTGTGTGCACGAGGCAGAACAGGGTAGTGTGGAGTGAATAAGTCCAACATAGGCATATTTTAAAGCTGTATGCAAGTGTGCCTCAGTGGAGTGAGTTTTGTCTTTCACGTTTCCTTAATCACTGCGGAACATGCACAGGACAATGCTGAGATTTGTTTTTTGGTCTTGAAAGGTCTCAATTTATCCAAATCAAATCATGGAAACTGCTTGTAATTTGCTCCCTTACTACGGTAGGGTCTGAATTACAACCGATTTCGACCAAATAATCAGAGGGCATCGTTTCCGGAAGAGACATCCATCCTTCGATAGAATGGCTCCAATAGTTTTCCACCTCAGGATAGGATTTACGTTTTTTTTTTCGAGGTTTACTCCTTTAGACCCTGTGGCCATTTTCCCCTTCTTCGTTGACTCTGACCTCACCATCCACTGGAGTTGGTTACCCAGTCCCAGATGGGGTTGCTCAGATTACCGGGGTGCACCAGCTTGGAGGTGAAGATAGGTGTTTGGGTAGGAGAGGTTTGATGGTGCTTTCTGGGAACAGCATCGTATATTGTGCGTCACCCCACTGATATACCTCTAAAATCCACCATTGAGCCACTCCAAATTGCAGAAACCACTTCCCTGACAACTATAACAAAGATCAGGCTCCCCAGAAATCCCCTACATAATCTACCCAATAACTTACTGTATGAGTCAAAAGGAATTGTCCGAATTTATCTGAAAATTTTCTCAGCGGGAGCAACTAACAAATAATTATGCAACCATATATGTAATGAATTAGAACATGCTAAAGGTCGATGACCTATTGGGTGTTCCAATAAAGTAACACCCGGGGGTATTGGCGCGGTGGGTTTGCGTCCGACTCATGATCCAAAGGTCGTGAGTTCAATTCTCGGCCAGGGCAGAAATTTTTCATTTAATTTGAGAGAATTAAATGTTAAATTTCGTAGACGGGCCGAGGATGGTCCTCGACGATTCGCTGTCGCGTTCAAATTAACAGTGCTGCTCCTAGGTGGCGTATGGAGTTAGTAACAAGGCCTACCCAGAACACTTGTGAATGGTCATTCTATGTTGTGATTGTCCCACCGTCATATGACGAGCATGTGCATTAAAATATATAAATAATAAATAGAAAGGGATGCAGTATTGCCTAGAGCAAGACCAGCTGCATTCCAATGATACACCTCCCTGTCTATGCCGGTTCAAGGCCGGATGGGAACGGATTTCTCGCAGGGGGGTTTGTCCTATATGGCGCCGAGTGGAAGCCAACGGACAATAATGTTGGAGAGAGAAAGAGAGAGATTTTAACGCCCTTTCATAATATATTTCAATAACATCAGATAATATTCTTGAGCTTTGTCGCTAGTGGAAAAGTCTTGGCATACAACTCAAACTTTTTGGTCAATATGGAGTAGATTGAGCATAGTTATATGTATTCCTTCAAAGATTATAATAGGCTTTTCGGTCATTTAAAAAGAAAACAGAATTATAAGAAGCATACCAGCCTCTCTTATTTATTTTGCTTGGAAACAAACAAACAAACATGTAGACTATTTAATAATGAAGAATGAATTTACTATAGTGTATCTCCAAAAATTCATGGAATCGAGATATTTCAAGAAACCGTGAAAATACGCCTCTTTTTATTGATATTTTACATATTTATCCCATCATACTACACTGTTTCGCTGAGTGGATCATGTATGCATTCTCTGCATTTTATTGTGCAAATAACTTTGAAGCAATTTTTGTAGAAATCTCCGTACCACCATTTCACTAGCTAGTCTGACTGGTCTAAATGATTTTTAGTGAAAATAGTCGAGTTAGACAGGTTATGTTTGGCTTCTGACTGTGAGCTTCCTTTCTAATTTCTCTTAACTCCATTAGCAATTCACAATTTTAAAACCAAGCAAATAACTGGCTTCAGTTTATTTTTTCGCACACCAATCATTGATACATCCAAGAATGATTTGTTTGAAAATATGGACAGGATGTTCATAAAATCAGATGTGGAATCATCTGCGACTTTAGTAACTATATTCCATCATTCAAGATAATCTCCTTGGGGGTATTCATGTTGAAAAGGGAAACATTTTCAATTGAATATTGAATAGAAAGATTTTTCTGTGAATGTCCAATAGAAAACAACTACTTCCTTGGCTAAAACCAACGATTGCCATTGAATTACATCTGATAGATATTCTGAAAGGACCCTAACTCAAAAGAAAAAATCTGAAATTGAAAATTTGCATTTTTATTTAGATAGTCATTTTATTTTCTATTCCAGTCTTAATTAAGAACTCATATAGATGAATGAGGCAAAGAAGAATGTTTTCCATAAGCGAGTACTCACCAGAAATCATTTGTAACATTGACGCAAGAGAGGCATCACATTTACTAGGTCTTCTATACATTTTTGATGACGAAAATCTATTTCATACTTTGAAAGTGTCTCTCCAAAAGAAATGTTTCCAACTTTTTCCATCTTTGCAAAGTGAGGCTGCTTCTAGAAAATGTGTTTCCCATTTCTTCCGGTCTTCCAGATGATCGTGGAAGTGTGAAATAGATTTTCGTCGATGAAAATGTATTGAAGATCTAGTGAATGCGATGCCTCTCTTGCGTCACTGTTACAAATGATTTCTGGTGAGTACTCTTTTTTGGAAAACATTCTGCTTTGACTTACTCATCTATTTGAGTTCTTAATTAAGACTGGAATAGAAAATCAAATAACTATCTGAATAAAAATGCAAATTTTCAATTTCAGATTTTTTCTTTTAAGTTAGGGTCCCTTAAGAATATCTGTCAGATGTAGTAGGCTTTAGCCGGGGAAGTAGTTGTTTTCTGTTAGACATCCACAAAAAATAAATTCATTTTTATTGTGGATTTTTCAATTCACAGAAAAGTCTTTCTATTCAATTGGGAATGTTTCCCTTTTCAACATCCAAGAATGTCCTGAATCGATCACAATACTCTAATTCAGGGAAAAGTTAACTTGCAATGCCTAAGAAGATGCAGAAAACTAGTCAGTTTTGAATTTTCGCCAATATTTGCAATATTAATGGAGGCTGTCACTGTTCGATTGGTTGCCCTCACACAAATTTATAATGGCGCATTTTTAAGACCATATCAATAATACTGATCATAACAGCTCCAGAAAAATTATACAAAAAAATTATTGGGTTCAACAGGGTATTGAGAAGCTGTAGAATCCATTGAAACTATATTGTAGTTTTTTGTACTTGCAGGTTATAGATAGAAGAGATCTTTTCCATTTTAATTCGAATTGATCGAATTTGATAAAAAAATGTTAAACTGTCATCACCTTTCACAAATAACATTTTGTTATCAAATCTTCCTTTTGCTTAAATTATTAACCAGACATTTTTTTTGCTCAAGAAAATTTTGTAAAATTATCCTTTGCCTTTGACTTTTTCAAAACATTTTGGAGCTCAAAAAATCCGCAGTAATTCAGCAACTATGAAGATTACAAATTAATTATTCATTTTCACTTTGACCTGTCATAATGAAACTATTTTGATGATAATCAGTATAATGTGATACAAGAATAATCTGTGATTTCACTAGCAGTATACCTAAACGATGAATTACTGTTACTTCTCTAATTTATTTTTAAAATATCGTACATCTTTGTCATAATTTCTTCTTAAATTAGTTTCAGATATAAAATTTACTGTTATTTCATTTTATTTCAGGTTTAAGCTTCATACTTACCCCGGCGCTGTCATACTGGGGATCTTGAGCATCCTTCTTTGCTCCTTTGTGTAAAATTTGAAGCATATATTTGAAGAAACTGTTTCGGTTCTTTTTTACAACTGCATCATCCGATCTGAGGTCACACAACTTTTGTATCCATTTCTTGCAAATATCTCTATCTAAAAGAATGGTCATCAAGTTGTAATTACATAATTAGATGTGTATAAACGTTTGTAAAACTGTTACAATCTTTAAAAATAACTTTATAGCTATAGGCTTATAGGAAGTGAGCTTTCTCACAATTTTTGTACAATATAAAAATATGTTTGATGTTTCGTGCTTTGGAAGGAACTTGTACATTCTTTCAATGTAGGATGTAAATTCAAATAAATATTCAAAATTTTACACAAAGAAAAATTAGTTGTACGATTTTTGTAAACACCGATTTTTATTTGTTACATATTTCTACCTAAATATCCATATCCGTGTCTCATCTTTTCCTTTTTGTTTTTCATAGCACGTAATTTCATAAAGACTGAGAACAATCATTTAAAACTTTCTTTAATAATCTGTTATGAGTCAAAAAGTCGATGTTGCCATATTTTTTCAAAATTTCCAGATTTTTTTTTTTTTA